>CM021108.1:487393358-487987918 GCA_007115665.2 Sequoiadendron giganteum | reverse complement strand
TTCTCCCACTCTCCCACTCTCTCCCTCACTCTCTATCTCCCATTCTCTCCCACACACTCTTTCTCCCACTCCACCCCTCTCTCTCTCCATATCTATCTCATACTCTCTCCCACACTCTCCTTCTCCCACTCTCCCACTCTCTCCTTGGCTCTCTTTCTCCCACTCTCTCCCTCCCTCTCTATCTCCCATTCTCTCCCACATACTCTTTCTCCAAATCTCCCCTTCTCCCACTCTGCCACTCTCTCCTTCCCTCTCTTTCTCCCACTCCCTTCTCCCACTCTCCTCTCCTCCTCTATCTCCCTCTCTCCCACTCTCTTTCTCCCACTCTCCCCTTCTCCTCTCCTCTCTCCCTCCTCTCTTTCTCCTCTCTCCTCCCTCTATCACCTCTCTTTCTCCACTCTCCTCCCTCCTCTCCTCTCTCCTCCCTCTCTTTCTCCTCTCCCCTCTCTCCTCCTCTCTATCTCCATTCTCTCCCACACTCTTTCTCCCTCCCCTTCTCCCACTCTCCCACTCTCTCTCCTCTCTATCTCCTCTCTCCACCTCTCTTTCTCCCTCTCCCCTTCTCCCCTCTCCTCTCCTCCCTCTCTTTCTCCACTATCTCTCTCTCTCCCTCCCTCTCTCCATCTTTCTCTCCCACTCCCTCTCCCTCCCTCTCTCCCTATTTCTCTCACAATCTCTCTTTCTCCCCCTCTCCCTCTCCCTCCCTCTCTCCCTCTTTCTCTCCGACTCCCTCTCCCTCCCTCTCTCCCTATTTCTCTCACACTCTCTCTTTCTCCCCCTCTCCCTCTCCCTCCCTCTCTCCCTCACACATACACACTCACCTATATCTCCTCTACTATAAGGGTGTAGGGGATAGATATAGAATTAGGATAGAGGGTATAGAAAAAGAGGGAGAAACTAAATATATTAAGAAAACCATATTTCACATAACATGCTCGGGTTATAATGCGAGCATGTGTTTTACTCCACTAAAAATGGTAAAAAATTCTATATACCCATGATTTCAAGACCCGCAATCTACATATTCCCCTGGTTCTACTCATGCTCTGACAAAAAGTTGCTTTTTGATGATGTTGTGAAGTGTGCAAGCATTTTTTTCACATTACATCACCTTTTCCATGATCTTTCTACCACCTTTGCATGAAATAGTAGATTTTCCACATTGAAAGATGTATAATATCAATTGAAGTTTGAATTCCATTGAAAATTGATATACAATTGAAGTTTGGAGGGGAACAAGCTTTTGAAGAAGTCAAATTGTTGTGGAGTTTGAAGAAAGAAGAAGCTAAGTCTACATAATTAGGTTGAACCCCTCCATTTCAAAGTCTGGTTTTTTAGGTATGTGAAGTCTTTACACATTTTCTTTCATTCTATTATGGCTTGCTTTCATTTTTGTTTGTCATTATAACCTTACATTGTCATTGTAACTATATTTTTTCCTTCACAGTACATTTGATTCATATACTCAAATTAGTATTACAAGTTCCCAATTCCTTAAGGACCTTCAAAACACCTTGAAAATCTTGAAAATAACTGATTACAATCAACTAGATTCCTCAAAACATCAACCAATGATTATGTCATTCACAACTTGTCTTAAATCTTCCATAATGGCACCATTGTTTACAAACACAAACTATAATTCTTAAGGCACAACCAAACCATTATTTGCTTAAGAAATATTTGTTTGAGTTAGTACAAAAAAAATGAAACCTTTCAGAAGTATGCCCTTACACACAAACTTAGTCCCTTTGTTCACTGTCCACATTACTAGTAGCCAAGCATCTGAAAACTGACACATTTATCTCCCAAACCATGTACACAATTCAGACTGTGATACTCATTTTTGATGCAGAGTTAGAGGACCCAAAACCATTCAAGATGTCAACTTTCCTTCAAGAGGAATCTAACAAGATTAAAAAGGCCTAATGGACCAATCCCAACACTCCTCCAAGTTGGACAACAAACATAAACACTATTTCCCACTTTTCACCCTTGGAATCTAGTAGTAGTGCAAAACTAGCTTTCGGCCCTTAACTCCAAAACACCAAGAAAATAAAAGAATGATTCTAGCACCCATTTCAGAGTTGCAAGACATACCTTAACCCATCACATGACTCCTTTGGGACAACTTTAAGAAAACTGACCTTTTTCACTATTTTAGGCCTCCAAGTATGCCAATTTTTCAAAGGAACTACCCTTAGATCCTCACACTAGACTTCCAAACCCAAAAAAAATCTTTAATTAGGTCTCAAAACAAGATATTTTCTAGGTCTTAGGACCTTACCCGCTCAACTAGGCTTCCAATACAAAAACCCCCATTTTCCAATGCAAAGACGGAGGGTTTATAGAAAATCCTATACCTGGGTCTTCCCAGACCATTCCAAAAAATCAAACATCTTCAAAATACCCTACACAAGGTCAAAATTTCATTATATAGACCACTCCTTCAACACTTTTTCAAAATCACTCCTTGGTTCCTTAAATTCTCATGGAAAAGTGCTTGTTTCAGCCTAAGAACCCCATCCTATTGTCATTAGTTTCATTCCAAGGCAGGTTAAACAATAAAATACCCTACTCTAACAATGTACATTCCATCCCACCAAGAAACAAGTCATAATAGTAGGTGGGATGGTCATTTCATAATTAAATCCTACTCAAACCCTTGACTGGTTTGAAATGAGCAGTTTCAAAAAATTGTAAATTGCTCCCTTCAAACATACTGTTAAGCCCTCAGAACTGATGCATTAGAGAGTTAAGATATGTTACTACAATATTATATTAGTTTTGTATCAAGGGGAGGCTGTACAGATCCGTACAAGTGTAGGAATGTGCAAAAAACCCAGTGAATTTCTAGAAAACAACATTTTTTAATCATAAAAATGGATTTCAAAATGAACAATAATCCTCCCTTCGAGCCAATGGAGGTTGTTTAAACCTTTTTAAATGAAAACCAAATCCCCCAAATGCCTATAACTAACAAACAACCACCTTTGAAAGCATATAAAAACTTTGTCTATGCTTCTATAGTTTGTACACATTTATCTATGCTAGGTTAACTTTTGTACACGATGATTGTAAATATTATTTAAATGAATCCTTCAATGATAAATTTTCAATTAAATTGAATGGATACATTTTTTAGGAACTAATATTCATCTCATTACCATGGTACAAATAAAATTATCCGCCATGCTGAAGAAAAAGACAAAGAGGAAACTAACAGATGAAGAGAACGAAACCTTCAAAGAAAATGAGAGAGTTCAGGTGGCAGCATATCGTGAAAAGAATAAATTGGAAATGATTGATGAAAACAAGCCGATTGTAGAGGAACCTCAACCATCAAAAAGAGAACAGGAATTGGCAGCACAACAGGCATGAATGTGAAAGCATCATCGTAAGATAGATTCAGATACCGTAGTTGGAGACACACCCTCAATGGCAAGTGAATATGAAGGGACACCATTAAGCACAAGCGAATATGGAGGGACACCATCTAGCACAAGTGAATATTGATGGACACCATCTACTGCAAGTGAATATGGAGGGACACCATCTACCACAAGTGAATATTGTTGGACACCATCCAACACATCTCAAGTTGAGAGTACATCATCACTCGAAATTGACGAAGAAGGTATGCCATCATCCCCATGTGAACCTCAAGGTATGTCTTTTTCTCCACCCTCAATTGAAGGTACGCAATCTAGCCCACCTCAATTAAATATTGATGAAATTCCTAATGTTGAGATGTATGTACCTAGGAGAACACCACCTAGAATTTTGCGTAGAAAGCCAAAGTATTTGATTAATATTGATGATGCGATTTTGCAAGACATGGAAGGTAAGATTTCAACATGCACTTGTAGAAGACATGCTGATAAGATTTGGGAATGATTCTTTGAAAGGATAAATGAGACTACAAGATGTCAACTATTTGTTGAAATGATGCGGGGTGTAAAGTATAGGAACATCATGAAGACTCTTGGGTTGAGAACATCGAATGCATCGAGTGAAGACACTATTGTGAAGAATCTAATGGATGCTTATGAAAGTGTGGGTAAAACCTCACACTTAAATGATAGTAATGACACCCGACGTTTCATTACATTGACTTTGGTAAGCTGTCAAAAAAAGAGAGCTCGTCTAATTAAAAAGACTAGTGAACAAACGGGAATTAGTAGAAAAACTTTATCAAAGAGCCATTCAAAGGCGGCAAAGAATTGAGGGCAATGATTCAAATGAATTATGGGCATTCTCAAGGAGACTATCGCGAAAAGATAAAGAAGTTGTCAAAGCCTTGAGAACACTAATTTAAGAGTATTATAAGAATAACACAAGGCCATCTCTGAATCAAAGGGATGTGGTAAGAAGGAGAATCAGTAGTCGAAATCGTGAGCCACATCCAAAGCATTTTTTGGATACGACTCAAACCCAATTTTTTCAAAAATTTGAAAATAATTATCCTCAAATTAGTATTTCTCAAAGATTAAATTAATGCTTAAACCTTTTTATGTCAAGATAAATCACACACGCACTACTTGTTGTTGTAGACTACATATTGAATTTTCTAACCAGTATGATGTTTATCGTTCTATATGTTTAGATTTGCATACTAACGATGTTTTGTAGGATTGTGGCATACAAGCCCCACCAAAATATTCAAGAGAGTTCTTATCAAAAAAATTATGTGAAATAGAGGATGGCCAGATATTCTATAGGACAACATGCTTGGATGGTTCATGCGAGAATTGTGGTGGCTTCCAACGTATGCCAGTATGTCAACATATGGAAAGCACAGATCAGGTGGGACAAAAACTAGTAGAGTTCGGGAAGTATAAAACAGTGGCATATGCTACAAAAGATGGGTCTCAAGAAAAAAGGTGTGAGTTGGTTATTGAGAAGATTCCAGTGTACTAGTTTATGACCACATTTCGTGACAATATACTATCTGAGTATGCAATGCATACCCATAGAGCCCAATGGTTGGACACGCAATTCAAGCTATGCAAGGACACCTTTCCAGTTGGAAGCATAGTATCCGTGGTTGAATTTGCAGAGAACTACACTCTACAACCACAACATGAGGTGCAGTCACAGTATTACAACTCCACACAAGTTTTGATATTTGTGCACATAGCATTCATTCATGCATCTGATAGTTCAGATGAGCAAAGGAAGGTATTGAGGGAGTACCACTTTTACATTAGTGATGATCACACACATTCTCTAGAGTTCGTGCAAGGTTGCTTCTAGATGTTCTACAGTGGTTTGGCTAAGAGGGGCATAGAATACGATCGACATATAATATGGTCTGATAACTGTGTAGCACAGTTCAAGAACTCGCACATGTTCTACTGGTTGTGCAGGATGCATGTCATTATAGGTGCTCAACATATGTGGAACTTTTGTGAGGCCGGACATGGAAAAGGGCAGCATGATGGTGCAGAAGCATGCGTGAAAAGAGCATTAGTATGAGAAGAGTTAAAGTATAAATATAGTACAAAGTTGACAGATGCAAAATCAATCGTCGAGTGGTGTAATGATTTGATGGGTCCAGGTAATGAAGGTACATCTTCAGTTCGTAGATTTTTTTGGTTGATGGATGATACTAACATTGTGCCATATGAAGATTGTTGTACACTAACAAGATCGAGTGAGGTACACTCCTTCCTTAGCTCAAATGCAGGTTCATGGAGTATCGATACACGAAAGATGGCATGCTTTTTCTCTTCATGTACAATGGAAGCCTAGAATGATTGTGAGTCAGGGGAGTGGGTTGACAAATGATTCACAAGTTATCTTAGCCCACTTCACATGTATCACCCTCTGATGGCATTGGAATTGACACAGATGGAATCATCGATCGACTTTGACCATGTATTGGATATAGTTCAACCAGGTGATATATCTACTTGCTTAGTTGTTGAAATTCCATATCGTTATCTTACTTTGTACTGTATTCGTAATGTTGACAAATTTCAAGAGATTTTCTGCACATATCAATGCAGGGCATGTTTATGAAGTTATTGCAGATGAATACAATGAAGAGGGAACAGACTATTACTTGTGTCATTATGTTGAGGCCAAAAAGAAATCGGAGGCCCTAGTTATAGATGGAGAAAGCATTGAATACCCTACAAGCTCAGTTGTGGTTACTGGAACATGGCTTAGAAGGTACCCACATTCAAGTGTTAAACATTGGCTATTTCAGGACTTTGACATGCATCGTAAGATTCTTCATTACTCGAACCTTGTCATGGAATCCAATGTTCATTTGACAAAATATGGGGGTAGACCTTTGAACAAGACCTTGTGGAAGGTCCATGAGTCTGACCATGAGGCTATACTTGACACAATAAAGAGTAGAGTTGACCCAGATGGTTCGTTTGATTAATTTGTAAGTATATGCACATTGGTTCTTATTAATTTATACTTGTATGCACATTAATTTGTTTTATGCCAATGCTATCATCTTCTTTTATAGTGATTGGTGTCCCCTTGCAAAAAATGCAGATATATGAGCTATCCAAGAGAATGTTAGCCAGAAAAGCAATGCAACATCCTTATTTCGATGATCTTGACAAATCTCGATCAAGATTTTAAGCCATTAGAAAAGTGTGTGCAAAGCTTGGTGAGGGAATTTCAAGTTATTCATTTGAAGTTAACCTTATCATGAGCAGCTATGATGTAGACATTATAAGAGCATCTGAAATTTCAACTTACTCTATTCATGAGAGGTGTTGTTTGCAATAGGTATGTTGGAATTCCCAGTGAAGATGTATGACCAGGAGTGACTAAGTTGTGAAACCTGCATGCCTATCTGTAAGTGCCTTCCATCTATTTTTATTTCATTTCCATTTTGGATTCTTTTTCTCTTTTAATTTGCATATTTGTAAGTAAACTACTAAAAATTGATTGATCTCTGTTGCAGAAATGCTGATTTAAGAGCCATCAAAGAGAATCTCAGCCAAAAAAGCAATGCAACATCCTTATTTTGATGATCTTGACAAATCTCAATTTTGATTTCAATCCATTATAAAAGAGCGTGTGAAGCTTAGCAAGGGAATTTCAAGTTACTCAATTGAATTTAACCTCATAATGAGCACCTATGATGTAGACATTTAAAGAGAATCTCGAATATATGAGTGACATTGTAAAAGATCTGTGAGAACGAAGTGCCTGAGGCATTGTAATAAGATTTACTTACATAATGAAAAACTCTCAGATCCGCAATTGTAATAAGATTTAATTACATAATGAAAAACTCTAAGGCATTGTAATAAGATTTTCTTACATTATTTTATGCAATATTTTATCAAACCCTAGGGTGAAACCCCATTTCTCATGCCCTTTTCCATCAAAATCTACAGGGGCAGCAACATAAACCCCATAAAAATTATTCCCTTTCACTTAGAAATTTGTTTTCTAATCCTACAGGATTACGTTGGGCCCCTCTAGAAAAACCTCTCTCAGTTTTGCTTATCTCAGAGTGGTTTTCCCGTGGCGGCGGATTTTCACTTGATGGAAAAAGTGTCAAAATCAAGCTGTGCAAAGTTGCAAAGTGGTGCAACTTTCGTTCTACAACTTGTGTGACCAAGCGGACTATTCCAACACATCTGAATAGGTATTTTTATGCTAGGCATGGTCCTCTTTTCCACCGAAACACGTGAAATCGATCTGAGCTATGCTCCACCGGATTGATCCCTTAAGGGTCCAAAGTGCAAAATGGCTACAAACTTTAGCGTGCTATTACTTGGATACAGTGACACTTAGAAATGTCTCATCTGATTCTATCAGATTGCGTTGGGCTTCTCTAGAAAAACCTCTCTAAGTTTTGGCTATCTCAGAGTGGTTTTCCTGTGGCAGCGAATTTTCACTTGATGGAAAAGTGTCAAATTCAAGCTGTGCAAAGTTGCAAAGTGGTGTAAATTTTTCTTTGCAACTCATGTGACCAAACTAATTAATCCAATGCATCTGAATAGTTTTTTTTTATGCTATTCATGGTCCTCTTTCACACCGAAACATGTGGAATCGCTCTGAGCTACGTTCCACCGGATCGATCCCTTAAGGGTCCAAAGTGCAAAATGGCTACAAACTCCATAATGCTATTACTTAGATATCATGATGCTTAGAAACTTCTCGTCTAATCCTACAAGATCGTGTTTAGCCCCTCTAAAAAAACCTCTCCCGGTTTTTTCTATCTCAGAGTGGTTTTCCCATAGCAGCGAATTTTCACTTGATGGAAAAAGCATCAAATGCAAGCAGTGCAAAGTTGCAAAGTGGTGCAACTTTTGTTCTGCAACTTGTGTGACTAAGCAGAGTATTCCAACACATCTAAATAGGTATTTTTATGCTAGGCATGGTCCTCTTTCACACCGAAACACGTGGAATCACTTTGAGTTATGCTCCACCGGATCGATCCCTTAAGGGTCCAAAGTGCAAAATGATTTCAAACTTCGGCATGCTATTACTTGGATATTGTAACACTTAAAAAATTCTCGTCCAATCTTAAAGGATTGTGTTGGGCCCCTCTAGAAAAACCTCTCTCGGTTTTGGCTATCTTAGAGTGGTTTTCCTGTGGCGGCCGATTTTCACTTGATGGAAAAAGTGTCAAATTCAAGCTATGCAAAGTTGTAAAGTGGTGCAACTTTCGCTCTGCAACTTGTGTGACAAAACTAATTGCTCCAACGCATCTAAATAGGTATTTTTATGCTAGGCATGGTCCTCTTTTTCACCGAAACACGCGGAATCGCTCCGAGCTACGTTCCACCAGATCAATCCCTTAAGGGTCCAAAGTGCAAAATGGCTGCAAACTTCAACATGCTATTACTCGGATACCGTGATGCTTAGAAAATTCTCATCTAATCCTACAGGATTGCATTGGGCCTCTTTGCAAAAACCTCTCCCAATTTTTGCTATCTCAGAGTGGTTTTCCCATGGCAATAGATTTTCACTTGATGGAAAAAGCATCAAATGCAAGCAGTGCAAAGTTGCAAAGTGGTGCAACTTTCATTTTGCAACTTGTATGACCAAGTGGACTATTCCAACACATCTGAATAGGTATTTTTACGATAGGCATGGTCCTCTTTCACACTGAAACATGTGGAATCACTCTGAGCTATGTTCCACTGGATCGATCCCTTAAGAGTCCAAAGTGCAAAATGGCTGCAAACTTCAGCATGCTATTACTTAGATACCATGACGCTTAAAAACTTCTCGTCTAATCTTACAAGATTGCGTTGGGCCCCTCTACAAAAACCTCTCCCAATTTTTTCTATATCAGAGTGGTTTTTCTGTGGCGGTGGATTTTCACTTGATGGAAAAAGCATCAAATGCAAGCAGTGCAAAGTTGCAAAGTGGTGAAACTTTCATTCTGCAACTTGTGTGACCAAGCGGACTATTCCAACACGTTTGAATAGGTATTTTTACACTAGGAATGGTCCTCTTTCACACCGAAACATGTGGAATCACTCTGAGCTATGTTCCACTGGATCGATCCCTTAGGTTGGAGGAGTCTAAAATTGCAAATTTGTAAGTTGCTTAAAGCAAAAAATTTGAAATGCAACGGTTACTTGTTTTGAAAGTTGGTTTTTAGTTAGTTGAGGGCATGGATCAGTTAGAGATGGGTGTAAAACACTATGTAAATCCTTGAGAGGATCAAATGGAGGTTGTTGATGAACTTTTGGAGAAGATCTAATAAGAATTATTCACACTGTTCTCTATTTTTTAGATTTTTTATACAAACTTGTTGATCCTGTACTTGGTATGACCTCCAGCTTCCTGTACGGTCCCAAGGCTGACATGGATTGAAAGAGGGCTGAGTTCACAAGAACCCATATCTCATAATAATGAATTGCCCACTTAGCACTCATTCCATCTAGGTGATGCTCACAGAGGTGAGGCACTAGGCCTTCCCGGGAGGTCACCCATCCCAGTACTACTCCAGCTCAAGTGCTTAACCACAGAGTTTTTCCCCAAGGTTAAGCCCACTTAGCTTGCAACCCCATTTTCAAAACCTTCAGCAAGTGTTGTGCCTTATGAAACATTCATTATAGAGCCCCTTTAGCTCATCAATTGATAAGTAGGAGGTATTTTCTACAATTTGTCAAATTGTGATATTGCTATCAAGATTCAATTATGTAGTTTTCGAGTATAAAAGAGAATAAGAAGGGAAGATCAGGGTAATCAATTTGCAGACTTATTTTTATTATTGAATTACCTAGTGTGGGATTGGTCTATATGAGCAAAAAATTTCAATATGGGAGTATACGTTTCAAGCATATAATCCGGAAAGGACTCAAAGTAAGATGCATGAGTACAAAGTATCGATCAAGAAAGGCATCCCAATTCTCAAGGCCTATATATCAATGATAGGCAGATCCATATTCAAAGATAGAACATGATTTTAATTGATTAATTAGAAACAACTATTATATTTATTTATCAAATTTCCATTATCAAATTAATATTTGAATTAGACTTCATATTCAGAATTTATTTCATTTATAATTTGGGGACTTCGTTATCTATCTTAATAATATTGGATGACAACCTTTGTCAACCCAATAAGAAATAAATCAAAAATCTATTGATCCATAGCTCGAGTCATTATAGTGGTATTAGAGCGAATGAACCTACCAGCCTTTGGGTATTGCAAAAAATTGACTTTCCATTGGAAGCATGGCAACCGATGATAGTGGTTGGAAAGATTACTTTATGAATCAAGTAGTAAGCTTAGTAGTTTATCTTAAAGGAATGTCATTATGGTCACATTGAAAAGAATAGAAGAATGTTTAGGCTTTATTGAGCAGTCATTTGTAGTATTAGATATAGCTCTAGCTTTTACAGTATTGCACATGATTGCAAATAGTTTCAAAGATCTAGATGACATCAATAGTTTGCATTACTCAAGAAGGATGAACATCTTAAAGACATTTGCAGAAATCAAGACAAGTAACCTTCTTGTGGACTTAGGGTTGCAAGATTTGATCTACAACATGTTCCAACATTTCTTCAGTAGGATCAAGAACACACATAATGAAGGTGTGTTTGCAGCCATGAAAGATTATGGTTCGAACTATCCAAAAGAGTGATGTTTTATCTTGACCAACCATATCTATATTATGGTTTATTTAGAAACAAGGATGGGTTCTCTCTTCATCGACATATACATTATTCCTCGATGTGTTCACACCAGTGTTACAAGACTTGGACTCACCTCGTATTTGACAAGCCAATTTTTTACTTGGGCTCAGGCTCAGAGCCCAAACTTGACAAATAGAAAAACCCTAGAAATTCAAAGATTTTTAAGGATTTAAAATTTGTTTCATGCACCCTTTAATAAATAAACCTTAAAGACACAATAGCATTATCAAATAGAAATTACTATGATCCCATACACAAACATATATCAATCACATAAGTATAAGTGCAAATTTTAGCTGAAGGAAATAACACATTTAGATATATAAATATTGTGATATTGCTATCAGGATTCAATCGTGTAGTTTTACAAGTCAAACTCATTGACCCATGATTCATGAGTAGTGGTTCACAAGAACCCATCTCGCATGATAATGAATGGTTCATAAGGACAAAGATAAATCTTCATACATTTCTTCTATCACAAATGAGATAAGTGCTTGGTTTCATGAAGGTCATGAGGCAACCATTAATGGGGAGTGGATACATGAAGAACCGATAGAGAATGATAATGGCTTCAGACCTACTATAAAGTATATGCACAAATACAAGGTATACACATGAAAACACGTAAGCCACAAAGTATACATTTGAACGCACATAAGTCACAAAGTATTCACATAAGTTGTAAAGTATACACTTGAATACACGTAACTCATATCTATTGAACCATCAATTTAGAATGCAAATATGGACAGGCATCGATAAAAGATATTTGTATTAACCAAATAGCCATGTAGGCATACATCAATATATGTCGATATAAGTATGAAATATATGTACAAAATAGCCATATAGGCATACAATGTCAAATATGTCCAATAAAAAATATGTAAAAAATTGCCATGTAGGCATACAACAAAGGGCTTTGGAATCAAAAATCATTGCTCTCCATGCTTTGGAAATAAAATCTTTCCCTTTCCTTTTCGATCGGATGGCGATAGGTCTGTCACTCATTTTTGTTGTGCTCAAGGAGTGCTCCTGCTGCTCCTCCTAGGGTTTAGTTCATTGTGAAGTTTTAACTGTTACAATGAGAAGTAAAGACATGAATATATAGAAATTACATTGTAAAAAATGATATATTTGACAAAATAATCACTTACTGCCATCTCACGATCTCTCTCCATGAGGGAAATATTCTCATGCCCATGCCCAGGTGTGCTCAAGCCCTTTATAAACCATACAAATAGAAATTAAACTACGTGAATCAATAATGGTTTGATGTTTCACTAACTAACATCTATAAAAACAAATGTAAATTGAAATTTACTAATTTTCCTCATATCTCTCCTATCAGAGCCATCGAGGATTGTATAGAAGATTTCACACCAATATCCATTTCCCTCATCACATTTAGAGGTGTATCATCGTGCAACATCTAAAAATAAAACAACAAATTATTCAACGTAATCAACGATGTGCATATAAACTACACAACTCTATTAAGTACTTGATTCATTAGTTAAACTCTTTATTCTATTATCTCCGTGTAGGTTTGAGTAAATCCATCACCATTGGGAAGTGTTCCATCAAAACCTCCAATATTAATCTATTCAACATCCAAAATCGCATATTAAATTACCATTTGTAAAACAATGCTATTAACATGCAATAAATTTATAATTGTTTACTAGTTACATACCCTTGCTATAGGTGTACTACATAAATAAGTTGGTGGGGGGCCGATGTATCCAGTCTCAAAACTGTGACCTTGCAATTTTATTAGAATCATAAAACATTTTTAGTTAATCTTGCATTTCAAAATCAAAATTTAATAAATTAAATTCAATGAACATGCACTAACTTTTACCTAACTATCAATGCCATATGCCTAATGCAAAATCTCAGCTGCCCTCTCCATCTCCATAGCTATAGATGGATCCTACATACCAGTCTCCTGAGTGTCGGTGGGGTCATATGAACAAGTAGCCCTACAAGATTGACACACATGTGTTTGAAGGCCACCACTCAAAGACTCCCCTGGATGGTGTTGTAGAATAGGGCTAGTATGATGGATGACACTCTGGGTCAAAGTGTTGATTGCCTGCAATGTCTCTACGTCAGCACTTTCCTTTGCGACAAAAGGCATAACAACGTGCTCAGGAGGTGGCCTAGTGAGAGCTCGTCTACCTTGCCGCGTAGGATCCGATTGTGCACCAGGTCTATCCTGAGCTGACCCCCCACCTCTCCCCTAGAAATCCCTCATATCAAAATAATTTGGGATCTTGTTCAATATGAACTCACTGTATAGTTTCCTAAGGAAATATTGTGGGACCTCACAATTTTTGCACGGTGGGTAATCGAAGACCATGTACCACCTATCATAAAATTGGTCCCTAATCTATTGGTGGTGGCACCAATGGATAGGAAACCTCTTCACATTGAGGGTAAGATTTTCATTTGTGTGTGGGTCGGTGAATAATGAGCACAAATCACCTTTTGTAATTTTTAAATCCTTTACATCCTTGTATGATAGTTTATTTGCATAATAATCCCTAGCCGCCTGCCTCCTATCTTGCCATCCAGTTACTTGTTTTCTAATTGAATCTACATTTTTTAACATATCTTTCAATGAATTTGCTAGGGTCATTCTTTCTGCGGTTGAACCATTTGGATCACTCAACCTACTGATCAAATCCTCAATTTGCTTTTTGTTCTCAATTTCACTCATTAAATTTTGTTGAGTGTCAGGAGGGGGTTGAGTGATTGGTGGAGGAGGTTGATGTTGTGGTTGGTCTTCCTGTTGAGGGTTTGGTTGGTCCTCCTGTTGAGGATTTTGAGGGTTTGCGGGTTGATTTGCATCTCCTAGAAATTCAATCAAACATATATCAAATTCAACCTAAAACTAACAAATTCAAAACAAAAACCATAGAATCCTTACCTCTCACAGCTCCTCGTCTTCGTGGTACCATCATTGTGAAGAAATATCAATTGTTGGTGAAGAAATTTGTCAAATTTCTCCTCATAGAACGCGAGCACAAAATTGAGAGTGTTTTGGCCACAGCTGCAAAAAAAAAATCAGTTGAAATGCTAATGACAGATTTGCATTTCTTTTTTTGCTTTTAACAGTCAATAACGCGAGCGCGTTATAACGCGTTCACGTTATCGGTTTGTAGTTGTCGAGCCTCAGGCTCGGCATAACGAGCCACAACGTGAGCGCATTATAACGTGCTCGCGTTATAGATTTTCAAAAAAAAATTGGAGGGTGTCCACGAAATTGCTACCCATTTCCATGCACCCGCCCACATATAATATAAAAAATGTTGCCTATATTGGTCAAATATATATTTTTAATAAAAAATTAAAAACTAAAATTTGTTAAAGACATAAATATGTTTCATTTTAATATTATGATATTTTTTTATTAAAACTCATAAATAAATAAATATTTAGGTTTAGTTTTTTTAAATACATTTATGAAATTTATACATTCTTGTCTATAATGGGTTTTAATTTAATAAAAAACATTAAAAACAATTTTTTCAACCATATTGCATATTTTATCCCTCAAATTGGACCCATTATCTTACACTTACCCACATGCAACTTGGAATCCAATATATACATCTATCTAAATTTATTTCATGTAAGATCTCACCAAGGATATGATAATATTTTATATTGCTAAAATTGCATGGATTGGAATGCCCTAATCTAATCCTAAAATAACAAGGAATTGGAAGGGTATATGAAAAAGAAAAAGATTGGTCATTCCACTGAAAGGACTATACTAATCTAGTTGGGAGAAAAGTTCACAAGTATATATAAAGATGGAAGATATTCATAGAAAATATCAATAATGTATTAAACACGTGTTTGTATTAAATGGTAGAAACATCACATAGGTAGACATACTTCAAAGATAATTTTTATCAAGAAAATTGTATTTGCATAAAAGATAAGACTATTAAAAAATCCTTTGAAATATTTTAAAACACTACATTAATAGTTCTAATCTTTAAAATAATTGAAGTAATATATTTGGTTAGGGAGAAACTATGGCGCATTCACAAGATCCTTCAAATAAAGTATAACCAAATATGGAGACATTTTCCTATAGAGAGGTTTTTATAGTGAAATACCTTCTCAAAATAACACAAAACAATTCCCATCCCTACAAGAAGTGGCATACAACCATTTATTATCTAGAACTAAACCAAGACCACCTAGTACCTAATTCACTCAATGAACAATCCATAATACATAAAAAAGCATCTATTTATACATGTTTAACATTACCCTAGATCTAGTGTACTATTGACACTTGCTTCATATCCAACAGGCTCCACTAGACAAAAACCTCTATCAAATATTAAATTAGAAAAAGAGCACAATTACATATGGTCTTCAAGTTCAAGTAGTTTAGATCTCCATTACATTTAGATTCTATAAAAATAGGGAAACATTATTTTCATTATCATGTGTAGCTTTCACAACCATCAACCTTTCACTTATGGATTAGATGTCAACTAAATGTATGGATTTTGCACAAACACAAAGATCTAAATTTGAAACATTTAAAATCTACATACATGACATGAGCTTAGCTCTAATTTCCATCAAATTTCCTACCATAATCACTAAGTCCATTCAATTAATTCTTCTCCAAGTCTAATTGATCATATAGAATTTTACACCAACCTCCATAGGCCTCTTCAAGTTCAACCATTATCAACACATTGAATTCCCACCTATACACACTCAACTTGATCTCCATACATTTCATGTTCCTAGACCTTAGCACTTAAATCTAAAATTACCATGAGTACATTAATATTAGCACATTTCCTTTCACCACACAATGTGGCATAAATTTTTTCCTTTGCATTAGCATGCCTAGTTTTCATCATATTAAAAATATATATACATGATTCCCACCTAATCACTACCTAAACACACATGGAACCCAACAATGATATCACTAATTGAACAAAAGAACCAACAGAAATTATTTTAACTCACCACATCTTGCAATCATATACTATTATAAGTAATATCATGCTAATAAGATACTCACCATTCATATCCTTAAGCCCATAATATTTGTAGGACATATCCTCATAGATAATCATAATAATCATATGATATCCCCTTAAAAGTGTGATAGTCATTGATAAAAACATGAGATGAAATGGATTATAGACTTCTACCCTAACACAAATATGAAATTACCTTAAGAGGTATAAGGGTCATACATCTCAAATATATTCAAATGCTCTATGCAATCCTACACTAACATATCACACTTGACCACCCTAAGATATTTAGGTTCTATAAGATTGTACAAACCTACATAAGATCAATGGTTCTATATTTGATGGCATTATCCATACATAAAGGCTCAACATATCCTCCAAATAAAATTTGAGCCACATAAACATGCATATACATAAAAGAAAAATCAATATCCCGCCAAATATAAATTCACACAACCATGGCTAATGATGAAAAAAAATACCTAATTTATTTTAATAGAGGTCACAAGAGGTGCATGATCCAAGTGATTAAAACTAATTTGATGGATGTCACTAGTGCAATATCATGTAAACACAAACAACCCATTCAAGTGCGGGAAGATGTCACATCACTCTTTTCGACATCACAATTACATATTAGGCTCTTAGTACCACCATGCTATATATGTAAATAAAAAGGAGATAAAGGGCCTACCATAGAAGATATGGAGGACAAATAATCAATGTCAAAATGCAAGTATGAAGGATTGCACTCTAACTCATCAAAAGTGTGTAGAGTGTCAAAAAACTAATCCATCTAATGGTTAAAATAACTTGAGAGAAATTATTATTTTTAAATCATCTAGGACTTGCTAAATATATAGTCATCCATATTAACACAAGGATCAAAACCTGATTAAAAATCCATAAGTGCACAAATATATAAAAGGGAAGGGACACACAACAAAAACGTGAAGATTAGATATCCAATTAATCAATAAGAAAATTTAATTGCCTTTTATCATATTTAGATATATGTGCAAGCACCATAGTGTACCTTGATGACATCACACTCCACTAAGCTTCCAAACTATGAGAAAGGCCCCATAAAAGATAATGTGAAGCCTACTAGCTAACTATCAGCATGAATAGAGGAAATATTGATCTCTAACACCATAAGGAGATGTGAGGATCACATGTTTAAAATGAAATCAATAACCTGCACACTCTCAAAGCATACAAGCTCTACAAAAAGAAGGCTCTAATTTCCATTAAAATAAACTCATCCCTATCATTCATGAACATGGGTCTTTGTCACACCATCGCCTTCTAGTACTACATAGTGCACATAGTCATATCTCAAACACTTGACACATATGAATGTTCTTATTCCTTTGAAGCTAAAATAACAAAAAAAATCACATCTTAGGCTATTATGGTTACAACTATAGAATTTATTCAAATTAGAAAAAAAAACATACACAATATTTGATTATTCAACATTGGGTAAAGGGAAAGATATAAGAGCATGATAAAGGGATTTAATGGATCCCATTAAATCAACTTCCTTGGATTGATTATAGGGGACAAGAAACATAAAGACTAGGGGGAAAACAAGATGGAATGATATTTTCAATTTGGGACACAAGCCAACAATGTGGATTGAGCCATGTCTATAGTTTATCAGTGTCTGATTTGGACTAGGTGACTTTGTAAGTACATTTAGACATTTTATGCATGTATATGTGAAAAAGATATGTCACAATTTGAACGATCCATTTCTCATTAGATATAAAAGACAATTCTATCTTACTATGTGTATATTTGTCTATGTGTGTGTGTACAATATTATATATATATATACTTGGAGGGCATGTATATCAAGATATATCATTATGTAACTTTTAAAAATTAAAGATAAATATTTTTTTCATTTTTAATATGTTGAAAAATAGAAAGACTGAACGTTTTTAATAAGTTTAGTAACTGCCTAAAAAGGCAAGTACTGATAAGATATTGAATAGCGAGAAAAATTATAGGTTATATTTGCAATGAAATGGTGTTGTGAAGCAATGTACTTTAGTATTATGTGTGTGGGTACATCATGTTTTTTCTTGAATGAGGACATCACCATGCAAACTATCATTGATGTTACCCAAGAATTTTGAAAGAATTACAATTCCGTATTATACATTTTGTCGTAATCTCACACAGATGAACTAAACTAGAGGAACTAACAAGACACCAAAGAAACGATGAGCTATTGAGAGAATTTGTTAAGAGATGGGTGGGTGTATCTGCTTTACTAGCTAATCTTGATTCCTAATTATTGTTACCTCACAATATTTATTTATTTTTATGGAGGTCATCCATAAACTATTTGTAGCTATTCAATACGGGAGTAGAGATTTTTGTTAGTTATGAAGGCTAAATTTAGTCTTCAAAAAAACTAACCTTCTCCCACTTGAAGCTAAATTATGCCTTCACAACTAACATTATCCCACTTGAGGCTAAATGCAAGGCTCTTGGATAACAAACTAAAAATGTAGATGATCCTTTTGACTATTGATCCTTGCCCAAGCCTGCACATCATCATCTGCAGGCTTGCCAAGCTCCTACATAACTCTTACTTGGCTCTTGGAAATATTTTTGTAAGCATATCAGCAAGGTTCTCAGCTGTATGGATCTTTTCCAAGTGTAGTTTTCCTTCCTCCAACACCTGCCTAATCCAATGATACCTTAAGTCAATGTGTTTGGTTTGTGAGTGAAAAGTTCGGATTTTTGCCAAGTGAATGGAACTTTGACTGTCAAAATATAGCACATACTTGTCTTGTTTTACTCCTAACTCTCCAAGGCATCATTGTATCCACAGAATCTCTTTTCACGCTTTAGTTGCAACTATGTATTCTTCCTCTGTTGTGGAGAGAGCTACCATTTTTTGTAGCCTAGATACCCAAGACATTGTTGCACCTGCAAATGTATATAGAAAACCAGTGGTAGACTTTCTAGTGTCCACATCTCTAGCCATATCTACATCTATAAACCTTCAAGCACCATATCAGTATGACCAAAACATAAACAGTAATGACTAGTACCATTAAGGTATCTTAACATCCATTTCACCGCTTGCCAATGTTGTTTACCTAGATTGGCAAGGAACCTGCTGACTACTCCCACTGAATGTGCAATGTCTGACCATGTGCATACCATGGCATGCATTAAACTACCAACTGCTGAAGCATAAGGAATATTTTTCATTTCTTCCTTCTCCTTGTCATCACAAGGGCATGAATCAGAATTCAATTTTAAATGGGAAGCAAAAGGTGTACCAATTGGATTGGAATCCTTCATATTAAATCTATCAAGCACCTTTTCAATATAATTTTCTTGTGACAGCCATAATTTTATCTGTTCTATCATGAATGATCTTCATGCCCAATATTTGTTGTGCTGGACCCAAATCCTTCATTGTAAATTGGCTTCCCAAATCCTTCTTCAACCTGTTAATCATATTCTTATCTTGTCCAACAACTAACATATCATCCACATATAACAATAATATAATGTACTTGTCCTGGTCATATCTCTTAATGTAGACACAATGATCAGTCTCTAGTCTATTAAAACCATGCTTCAACATAAATGAATCAAATTTATTATACCACTAGCGAGGTGCCTATTTCAACCCATAGAGGCTCTTCTTCAACTTGCAAACCAAGTTCTATTTAAATTTTATTTTGAAACCTTCTAGCTGCTCCATATAAATTTCCTCTTCCAATTCTCCATGAAGGAAGACAGTCTTTACATCTAACTGTTTACATTCCAAATCTAGAGTAGCAACAAGACCAAGAATAATTCTAATGGATGACATTTTAACAACAGGTGAAAAAATTTCATTGAAGTCAATAACTTATTTCTGAGAAAATCCATTCACCACCAACCTTGCTTTGTATCTCTTCTTCTCATCACCCTCATGTTTGATCTTGTACACCCATTTGTTTTGTAGAGATTTTCTTCCTTTTGGAAGCTTTACCAACTCCCAAGTTCTATTTTCCAGCAAAGAGTCCATTTCATCCTCCATTTCTTTCTTCCATTCTTTACTATGTTCATTTGTACAAGCTTCTTGAAAACAACTAGGTTCACCTTCATCAGTTAATAAAATATAATCTGAGGGAGGGTATCTTTGTGAAACCTTATGAAGCCTAGAAGATCTGCGAACCAAAATATCTTGTAACGACTTTTGCACGGTTTTTGCTTCTTGTTGTTCTTCATTTTCATTATGTTTTAATGGTTGGTCATTACTTTCAACAGTGGCTTCTTTCAATGGTGGAATATTTCCTTGAACTGATCCTCTTGTTTTCCTTTAATTTCAAAAAAAAATTGCATCTCCACACTTTTGTCAATATTTTTAAACATTTTTCCTTCATTAAAAATAACATCCCTACTTCTAATAATTCTTCTCTTTAGAGGATCCCACAACTAATAACCTAGCTCATTATTAACATATCCTAAGAAAATACATTTCAATGATTTTTTATCCAACTTGGACTTCTATTCTTTAGGAATGTGCACATAAGCTTCACAATCAAAAATTTTCAAATGAGAATAATATAAATCCTTACCAGTCCATACCTTTTCGGGAATGCCTCCATCTAATGAAGTTGTGGGAGAGTGATTTATTAAGTAACAAGCAATACAGACAACCTCTGCCCAAAAATGTTTAGGAAAACCAAAATTTGAAAGCATACTTCTCACCTTCTCCATTATTGTCTGATTCATTCTCTCAGTTGTTCCATTTTTTTGTGGAGTGAGAGGAAATGTTCTTACATGCTTTATCCCATGTTTACTACAATATTCTTCGAAGGCTTTGGAGCAATACTCTCCACCATTATCTGTTCTAATACATCTCAGAAGTTTGTTAGTTTCCCTTTCAACAAGCATATGAAATTTCTGAAAAACATCTAAAACTTGATCCTTACTCTTAATAGGGAAAGCCCACACCTTTTTTGATGCATCGTCAATAAAAGTAACAAAATAAACAACCCCTCCTAGTGATTTTATATTAATTGGGCCACAAACATCAGAATGCACCAAATCTAATATTTTTGTATCCCTTTTTAAATTATTCCTTAAGAATGACACTCTTTTTTGTCTACCCATAATACAATGATCACAAAATTTAAATTTTGTACCTTTTATTCTAGGCAAAATCTTTTTCTCAACAACAATTTTTAGGCCTCTTTCTATCATGTGTCCAAGTCTTTTGTGCCACAAATCTGTTACAGGCTCCTCTGCAGCAACAACAACAATATCCAACTTCTGCAGCTTCAATTTTAATGTATAAAGAGTGTATGTTTTTTCCCCTTTGCAACAACCAATTAACCTTTTACAAATTTCTAGTATCCCTTGCCAAATACTATATAGTAGCCTTCATCATCTAGCTTTCCGCCTGAAACTAAATTCATTCCAAACTTTGGTACATGCCTAACCTGTTTAAGCAATAAACTACAACCATCTTCTATTTTTATTAAAACATCTCCCACTCCCTCAATACTACATAAATTATTATTACCCAAACAAACCTTACCCAAATTACCAAATTTATCAGAAATAAAATTTTCTTTGCTTGGGGTAGCATGGTAGGAGGCTCCAGAATCTAAAATCCAATTAGTATCATGATTAGAAATACAAAGGCATGCATCCTCATATGAAACAGTAATTAATACCTCACCATCTGATGCAACAACAATAGTTTCTTCATTTTCATTGGTTGGTTTTTGTTCCTTTTGTTCTCGCTTCCAAATTCAAAATGCTCTTTTCATGTGTCCTAGTTTGCTGCAATGATAGCAGATGAGTCTGCCTCTTCTTGATTTCGATCTACCTCTTGACTTTGAACGCCCTTATTAGTTTCGATCAAATTTTCTACCATTTTTAGCTAGGGTTAAGGCTTCTCCTCCCTGGTTTTTTTTCATTGATTTGCACCACAACTCCTCATTCATTAAACTACTACTGACATCATCAAACTTCAGAGTTCCTCTAGGTGCCGAAGTGCTAATATCTACGATCAAGCTCTCCAAGCTGTCCAACATTGAACACATTAATAAGATGGCTCTGATCTCATCATCCAAAGTGATTTTAATAGAGGCAAGCTGACTAGTAATTATGTTGAACTCATTTAAATGTTCTACTACTGAAGCACCCTCCTTCATCTTGAGATTGTATAATTTTTTCATCAGAAAAACTTTATTTGACGTTGTTTTCTTCTCATATAGATCATGAAGCTTTTTCCATAGTTTTGTTGTTGTCTTCTCTCTGACAACATTAAAATATACATTTTTAGCCAAATATTGATGGATGGTTGCAATCGCCTTTCTATCCATATTTTTCCAATCTTCATACGCCATTGATGTGGGTTTCTTTGATATTCCTTCGAGCGACAAATGCTAATCTTTCAGAATTAATATATCCTCCATTTGGGATTTCCATAGGGAAAAATTAGCCCCGTTTAACTTCTCCATGTCACTCATTGTGACCTCCATGTTGCTCAACAAAAAAACTACACTCACCAAACCCTCCAGCAACCTGTGCTTTAATACCTGTTTGTTATCAAATTTAAGCCAAAATAATAATAATAACAACAGCAATAAAAATAACCACAACAAATTGAAAGATGCACAATACATAATGATTTACGTGGAAAACATCCAATGTGGAGGAAAAACCATGAGGCAAGGATCAATATCTTTTATTGCAGCATAAAAACTTTTACATCTGAAGCTTCAATTCAAAAATTAATTCTTTTCAACATCTCAAAAGGAGAGATCATCTTTGGCATATTTATAAAAGCGAGGAAACTTTTGAATGAGATACTAGAAGATTCTATTTGAACTAGATGTTTCTTAATTAGAAGTGGAAACATCTATTCAAAATAGAAGTTTCTTAATTTTAAATTTAGTCTTCAAAAAAACTAACATTATAGATAGGGCTCTCGCTTTCAAAGAGCCCTGTCTATAATGCTAGTTTCTTAATTTTAAATTTAGTCTTCAAAAAAACTAACATTATCAACAAGGCTCTTGCTTTCAAGAGCCATGTCTATAATGCTTGTTCGAATAGATGTTTCCACTTCCAATTAAGAAACATCTATTTTGAATAGAAGCTTCTAGTATCTCATTCGAAAGTTTCCCCGCTTTTATCAATATGCCAAAGATGATCTCTCTTTTTGAGATGTTGAGAAGAAGAATTAATTTTCGAATTGAAGCTTCTAATGTAAAAGTTTTTCTGCTGCAATAAAAGATATTGATCCTTGTCCCATGGTTTTTCCTCTACATTGGAGGTTTTCCACGTAAATCATTGTGTATTGTGCATCTTTCAATTTTCTATCTATTTTATTTGTTGTGGTTATTTTTATTGTTGTTGTTATTATTATTATTTTGGCTTAAATTTCATAACACTTTTTTGGGCGGAACCTCTTTATCTAAGAGCCAAGGACAGAGGGGTATCCATTCCACTAAATTTTCTCAAAGCATGATCTTAGCCTCATCCCTTATGATGTCAAATCCTTGCACTCTACAAGACTTGATCCTTGGTAGGATCATTAAGAACCATTCAACTTCACCAATAGATCAAGGGCCCATTGACGTTACCTGGAAAATTGATTAGCTAGGGTTTTATAGAGGACTAAATGGGGTACATGTATTGAAATTAAGTAGAGGTGAGAAACATGTTTTGGTATTCATGTTGTATTATCTGAAATTTTACATCCTCGAAATCAAAATCAAAAGCAAGCCGAAGCAACAAAAGGCTGGAATCAAATTGTTACTAATACCTGCTTAGGTAGGCATTATAGAGATCGATGTATCTTGTTCTTTTTAATTTTTTATTATAAATGAAAGGTAATAATTTTGTATAAATTTTTTTCTATATTGTAGAATCATTTATATTTTTATGAGAGGGTGTTTTATAATGGTATAAGAGTTTTATGTTGTAATGGAAGAAGCTAATCTCCCAACAAAAAGAACCTATGTATGTAATATTATAACATAACACCTATCCCCCATCCCACACGCTACAAAAAACATACCGACAAAAATAATTGATGGACCGCGTTGATGGACGTTTAGACGCTTGCTATTTCGATTGTTGTCAGCTATCTCGTCATCGGTAAAACATGGCAACACTGGCAAGTTTTCAAAATCATAATTTGGAATGCACAAAAAGCCCCAAATCTGGCCCTTTCAAAATAATAATTTGGAATGGACAAAAATCCCAAAACGTCGCCATTTTTTACATTCGCCATTTTGTAGGTTGTTGGAGAGCACAAAAGGGAGTTGCAGACATTCAGATGTTGAAGCAGAGCAGCCACTCTCCCTACCAAAACGCATTTGATGAGTGCGGGAAGCTAGCTAGCAGTTATGTATATCTACCAAAAATATATGTCATTTTTCCATTCTACCTATGGACTTTCAAGAATTGAACAACTATTTGTTGCGAAGATGGGTTTTCATTGATGGGAAAATAAAGGGCTTTCCTTGTGAAAAGGGGTTTTCATTTGAAATGCAGAGCTATTTTTTTGTTTTTTTGTTGAGGGTTTTTTAATTTTTCCATTTTAATGTTCACACAACACAAAACTTTTAGAGGAAGCCGAATGAAATAACTGACAACCCATTGTGGAAACATGAGTGAAATAACTAATTATCATTTAGAGAAACCAGAAACCATGCAGAATATATAACCAGGATGGATAACACAATGTAGGTTATGTAATAAAATGATATATTTTTAAAACCACATAAATCCCATAGCGTTTCCATTTTTTATATTCTCATTTTTAAGGTTGTTGGCGAGCTCAAAAGGGATTTGCAGGGGTTCGAAGGCTGAAGCAAAGTGGTAATTCTCCTTAACAAAGTTTGCATGCGACAGACAAGGGTAGCTATCTAGTAGGTATGTATATCTTCCAAAAATATATGCCATTTTTCCCTTCTACCTAGGGACTATGAAGAATTGGACGACTATTTGTTGCGAAGATGGGTTTTCATTTTCCCTCAGTGTGTAGATGGTTTTACAACATTGAGTCGGTTGGAGGTTTCATAAATTATGTTCTCTCCTTGCACTATGTTTTCCAACCTGCAATCATACTGTGCATGTACATTTGGATAATATCAAGAAATACAAAGTATATTTGGATAAATCCATAATGACATTTCACTTTTTTCATCTATTTGGAACAAATAAAATGCTCACATTATTTTTAGTGTTGGGAAACACACTGTCTCTTCTCAATTATTCCCTCATGAATTTTTTTTGTTTTGTACACTCCAAAAATGTAATGAATTCCACCTTCAAATTTTAAAACAACTCTTTGGTGACGTAAATATGACATTTCCCTTTTTTCATCTGATTGGAACAAATAAAATGCTTGCATTATTTTCAATGTTTGAAAACACACTGTCTCCTCTCAATTATTCCCTCATGAAAATTTGTGTTTCATACCCTCCAAAAATGTAATGAATTCCACCTTGAAATTTAGAACAACTCTTTGGTGACGTAAATATGGCATTTCCCTTTTTTCATCTAATTGGTACAAATAAAATGTTTGCATTATTTGTAGTGTTGGAAAACACACTATCCCATGTCAGTTAGTTCATTATGAAAAATTTGGTTTCATTGCGACCAAGAATGTAATGAAGTCCACTTTCAAATTTTTGAACAACTCTTTGTTACAGTCAAAATGGAATTTAACTTTTTTCATCTCATTGGAACAAATAAAATGCTTGCATTATTCATAGTGTCGGAAAACAAATTGTCTCCTCTCAATTATTCCCTCATGAAATTTTTTTATTTCATACACTCCAAAAATGTAATGAAGTCCACCTTCATATTTTAGAACAACTATTTGGTGGCGTAAATATGGAATTTCCCTTTTTTCATCTAATTGGAACAAATAAAATGCTCCCATTATTTGTAGTGTTGTAAGAAAAATTGTCTCCTCTCAATTATTCCCTCATGAAGAGTTTTTGTTTCATACGCTCCAAAAATGTAATGAAGTCCACCTTCAAATTTTAGAACAACTCTTTGGTGACGTAAATATTGAATTTCCCTTTTTTCATCTGATTGGAACAAATAAATTTTTTGTATATTTGTATTGTTGGAAAACACACTTTCCCATGTCAATTAGTTGATTATGAAAATTTTTGTTTCGTTATGACCAAAAATGTAATTAAGTCCACTTTCAAATTTTTGAGCAACTCTTTACTACAGTCAAAATGGCATTTCACTTTCTTCATCTAATTGGAACAAATAAAATGCTCTCATTATTTGAAGTGTTGGAAAAAAAGCAGTCTTCTCTTAGTTATTCCCTCATTAAAAAAAATTGTTTCATACACAATTTAATGAAGTCCACCTTCATATTTTAGAACAACTCTTTGGTGACGTAAATATGAAATTTCCCTTTTTTCATTTGATTGGAACAAATAAAATGCTCGCATTATTTGTGGTGTTGGAAAACACACTGTCTCCTCTCAGTTATTCCCTCATAATTTTTTTTTGTTTCATACGCTCTAAAAATGTAATGAATTCCACCTTCAAATTTTAGAACAAATCTTTCATGATGTAAATATGGAATTTCCCTTTTTTCATCTAATTGGAACAAATAAAATGCTCACATTATTTGCAGTGTTGGAAAACACATTGTCCCATGCCAATTAATTAGTTATGATAAGTTTTGTTTCGTTACGACCAAGAATGTAATGAAGTCCACTTTCAAATTTTTGAACAAATCTTTTCTACAGTCAAAATGGCATTTCACTTTCTTCATTCGATTGAAACAAACAAAATACTTGCATTATTTGCGATATTGGAAAGCACGTTATCTCCTCTTAGATATTCCCTCGTGAAAATTTTTTGTTTCATACACTCCAAAAATGAAATGAAGTCCACCTTCATATTTTAAAACAACTCTTTGGTGACGTAAATATGGAATTTACCTTTATTCATCTACTTGGAACAAATAAAATGCTCGCATTATTTGCAATGTTGGAAAACACAATGTCCCATTCTAGTCAGTTCGTTATGAAAAGTTTTGTTCAAGTATTTTGGAGCTAAAAAAAGTTAACTTAGAAAACACAATGTCCCATGTCAGTTAGTTATGTTCGAGAATTTTATTTTTTGGCAACATATATATATTGTTTGCAGTGTTGGAAAACACATTGTCCCATGTAAGTTAGTTTAGTGCAAGAATTTTATTTGTTCTTAATTATATTCTGCATTTATTTTTAAATCATATGAGGAAATTGAAATTCAACTTTTAGTGTAAGTAATAGTTGCTTTAAATTGTGAAGGTGAATGAACTTCACTACATTCTTACTGTCTACAAAACTAAAAGATTTCATTAGACTCATGTTGTCTACATTTAATTCTGTCAAACTAATAACTTGTAATTTTCTTAGGACACTAAGCACCTAATTTTTATTGTCCATCAAACCTTTTTCAAGAACTTCCCTGACATTATTGTCCTTTTTAGAGAGAGTACAAAAGTAATTTGAATAATCTTCCTCTTGAAGCACAACTTTTAATGCTCTTCCAATCAATCTTCACTACACTTTGGCTAGCTCCTCTTTTATATCATTCAATTGAAATGAGGAAAGCAGAGTTAGTCAAGGTGTGGTGATAATTGAGTGGAATACATTAAAATTACTTCAAGAGCAAGAATATTCAAATTCCTATGTAATCTTTTTGAAAAGGATAATAAGTTAGGGAAGTTCAAGAAAATGTTTTGATGGACAAGACAATTTTGTGGAATGTGTCAAGGGAAAATTACAAGTTATTAGTCTAGCAAGTGACACTTATGAAGCTTTATAACTAATAAATAAAATAGTTATTACAGTTCATAGTGGAAAATATACTGTGTTGTAGAAGTTATTCATGATAAAATTTACTTGTTCAACTCCACCCATAGCAACATCTCTCACTTTCTCTTCCTGCACAAATTCTTATGCAATGCAAAACCTTTTTAGTTTGTCCACTTGCGCATTGCCATTTTCCCTTTGCTTATACTTCACATGTACCTTCCTCAACTTCTCAAGAGCATGGTGGATCTCTTTAGTCAATACATTATCTATCTCAATCACTCTGCTCTGCTTCTTTTCAAGTGTTTTTAGAGAATATTCATTTTTCATTCCATGCATTCTAGTACCTACTACCTCTGGTTCTACATTGCCATTTTCCCATTTCATATTATGCAAATGCTCCTTCGTCAACTTCTCAAGAGGAGGAACAATCTCTTCATTCAATACATTATGTATCTCATTCACTTTGGTTTGTTTCTTTTCAAGTGTTTTTAGAGTAGATTACTTTTCAATTGCATACTTTCTACTACCTGATGCTCGAGTTCTGAATTGCCATTTTCCCATTGCACATACTACACATGCATGTTGTTGAGCTAGTGTTGTGATGTAGCATTGAGGATCCAAGATTAAGCATTGTTCTACACCTAATTCAAGATCAAGATCTATATTCTACATGGCCACTTCATGTTAGATTGTTGATTTACATCTCAAGACATCATTCAAGGTATCATTGTTCATGTTTCATATTCTATGTTTCATACTCACATTTCATTGTTTCATCACAAGGTTTAATTACCTAAATAGGGTTTGATCAAGGAAAACCCCTATTTCCTAACAATCAACAAGTTTTTCCTTCTCTACATGTGTGATTGTAGATCTAGGTGTCTTGGAGCTTAAAGGATATTTGAAGACTAAGTTGCAATATTGAAAAAAGTTGTTGGAGTTGTCACCTCACTTGCAAGATCACGGAAAGTCATCTACAAGTTGCATATTAGGATTTCTGACTCGAGGATTTGGTAGGAAGAAAATTATAGGAAATCACTAAAGAATAACAAAAATTCAGCCAAACCCTAATACTGGGACTAAATCACCACCCTGGGCATATGAGCCCCAGTATTGACATTTTCCAAGTTTTAGGATATTTGGAACAGTCCTTATGAAATCCTAATTTTGGCACAGAAACTCTAGTCTAGGACTAAATTGCCCAAAATGGCATATGAGTCCCAGTGGGAATCAAACAACAAGATTTTAGGGTTTCAGATCTTTTTTTGGCTTCATTTGTCTTCCAGGTGCACCTCCTCTCATTCTCTTATTTTTCTTCTGTATTTTAGTTTCATTTTTAGGTTATTTACTTAAGTTTTGCACATCATTAGGTATTATCATTAGATCTTGCATGTTACATTTCATATCATTGCATTTCTTTCTTTCCAAGCCTTTGCTTGGTGGTGAACCCCCTTTTAGTACTTAATCACACCCTAGGACACCCTATTGCAAATCTCTTTCCCCCATTCCATCCTTGGATTAATATCTCTAGGGTTTCCTTGAATGATATTTGGAGAAAAGTGTTGATCTATTTCCTAAACATAGAGCAACAAATTTTGACAAGTCATTTTTGTGAACCTACATTTAGAACACCTTATTTTTGATTTGGAGTGCATCATAATCCTAGATCTATCTTGCATTAACTTGGCATTAGGTTTTGCATTAGGTAATTGGCATCTAGGGTTTCTAAATCTTGCATTAGTGAAAGTGCATGTAGGTTGCATTTTTACATCTTGCATCATTGGATTTCTTTTGAAAACTATAATTACACTTAGCATAGACATCATACAAACCAAAAAACATAACATTCAATCATAATTTTCTAAAATTTGTGCAAAAACCCTAATCTAGGACTCATAGGCCCCTCTGGGAGATTTAGTCCCAATACATATTGTTTTTCCTACTTTGTGGGACTTCTATGGTGCATTTTCCAACATTTGACCCCTCCAAAACCCTGATTGGGACTCATACACCCCTCTAGGTGAATTAATCCCAGATTAGACCTGAAACTACCTTTTACAGCATTGAAAACCTTATTTCTACACTTTTGTTTGTTGTCATTAGTTATCTGTTTCAGTTGGTCGAGTTTCTATTACATGCATTTGATTAGATCTAGCTTAATTCAGTTCATTTCATGCATTGCTTAATTTCAAATTGGCAGTTACAACATTTCATTTTCAGATTGTTATATAGTATAATCATTCAATTATCATGTTCAAAATCTGAAAATTGCATTATCCTTTTGCATGGTTGCTCTATCATTGTTGCATTCCAAATTTGTAGGACAATCATTACATCATATTTTTATTGAAAAAATCTATAGTTATTGTTAGTGTGTTAAGTTTATCTTAGGGTAATTACTCTAGATGGTTTTTCTCCCATAGAGTAGTTTTCTCACCCATTCGATATGTCTTTCCTTTAAAAGGTTGTACGATATTTAATTTAATCATCTCGATTCATTCACTCTTTCTTGGTGAAATGGCCTTGTTTTGCCTCTATCGATTCTCATGAAGGTATTTTGATATAGATGGTACTCTTGGGAGGTGGATGACACCATCATGGTATCAGAGAAAACCATTATGTAGTCCTTCCCTAAGATTTTTCATTGGAGAGTTTTGAGATCGATTACTTGCTGCAGTTATTCCAACATTTAAAATTTTAAAAATTTCAAAATTTCCTTATCTGCATTATTTTTGATTAATTCATTTTCCTGTTCCTGGGCATGATTCAAAATTGAAGACATTTTATTTACTGTGAATTTGTTTCTCTTTGTTGGCATGATTTACCTTTGTGGTGGCACCTTTTGTGCAAAAGGCTCGATTTGCAAAGAAGAGGCGTGTTTGTGCAGTGATTCTCTTCTAAGCAATTTGGGGAAAACTTTGGAGAGAGTCCCTTTCTTTTTGTAGTCTAAATCTTTGTCTCCTCATAGGGCGGTTGAAATCCCACTACATTTGATTCTACAAGGCATGATTTGGAGGCTGCATGATTTAAAATCCTCATAGGCTATTGCTTCTTCATTTGATGTGATTTCCTTGTGAGGAGGCATCATTCTCGACATGCCTGATTTGTTACTTCTGGAGGCTAGGATTTTGTTTGAGGACTAGTGATTACCATTGTTTGGAGCTGTGAATTTTGCAGGTGGGTGCAACTTTGTGCATTGTGGCAGCAATCTGGAGGCAGCGTGATTTTTTTTCCTAAGTTGAGGCATTTGTTCCCATTTTGGTGGCCCATTTTTTTGTTGAGTGGTCATGATTTTCATTTTGGAGGCGCGAGTCATCTACAGTAATTGCATTTGGAAGGTATGTTCTTTGTCTGGAGGCAACGATCCCATTGGAAGTGCATTTCATTTCCTAAAGGCTCGATTACTAGCACTGGAGTGATTTTCCTATGAGAGGCAATTTTCCATTTGCATGAGGGGGCTCAGTTTACCATTTGGAAGGCAGTGATCTAAAGGCACTAGAGGCGTGTTTTCCTGGCTTGATTTTTTTTGTTAGAGGCTGATAAAATCTATTTGGTGGAGGCATTTTTTCATTGTTGGCTAGATTTTTTTGAAGTCATTTGATTAGACATCATCCTTTTAAGACTTTATACTTTATAAAGTTTGCAGCCAAATTTTTTTTAGGGTTTCAAGCTTATGTGCAATGGTGTGGGCCCCAGGGTATATGTAGGATCATCATGGAAAAACCAGGCCCTTAAGTGGCGATGAAAATTTAAAAAAATTAGAGTTAGGCAACTTGACGTAAAAATTTGAATAAGTTATCTATATTATTTCAAAAATATGTAAGAATAGAATCTGTAGAAAATTTAATGTAGTTTCTAAACTACTAGGTTTATTTTATTTTTAAAATCTATTTGGTGAAAATTTGAAAATTCAATGCAGTAGTACTTAAATTCAAGGAAAAAATAAGAAGTAGGTGTATGTCTGACCACCCTAACCACAATAAAATGATAATATTTTTTTATAATATTTTAGATATAAGTAGAGGACTCATGTCCCGATGTCATACATATTTTTTTATAAAAAAATTCCAAGTAAATAATTAATTATGATTTTTTTATTACAACTTTTAAAAAATATAAAAACTTGTATGTCTAACCACCTTAACTTGGTCAAAACTTCATGAAATTCATTTTTTTTTAATCCTATAGTATGCAAAGCATAGGATGTGATGCATGTTTTGGATTCAAAAAATGTGATACCATTTCAAAGCTATATATGTTTTTCAATCAGCCTATCAATTAGGACTTTAGTCGTAATTCAAATAGAAAATGAATAATAATTATTTATTAAATTCAAAGTAAAGCATAATTTATATTGGTGGAAAGCTGAGAATCTCCTTAAAAAACCCTTTTTGTTTCATCAATTAGGGTAAAAAAAAGTCGTCAGCCACATGGGCAAAGTCTAGAAAAGCAAGGTAAGCTATTAAACACGTTTTTTGTGTTGACTTCTTAGGATTGACATGTCTTAGCTAAATTCCGAAGCAAACCCGAGGCTAATCCCTAGGTAGTAGATTTTGTGTCAGACATATCGAATATTCGATTCAAATCAGATATCCGATTTATTTTATATATAATTTGAATTAATGTAATAAACTTTTTGATATATGATTTTTAAAATGCAATAAATAGTTTATAGTTTATTTTAATATATCTAGTTGAGAATATACAATATAGTCTATAATTAATATATAATATATAATTTACGATAATCTCTTACATAATTATGTATAATATATAATATATTATATTATTATGTATAATATTTAAATATTATTAATATATTTTAGTTAATGTATCAATATTTATATATATATATATTAAGTTAATATATACAATATTATATAACTAATTAATATTACTAATATATTAAATATTTAAATATTATCTATTTCCCTCTCTCTCCCTCTCTCTCTCTCTCCCTCTCTCCCTCTCTCCCTCTCCCTTTCCCTCTCTCTCCCTCTCCCTTCCCCCCGTCTCTCTCTCTCTCTCTCTCTCTCTCTCTCCTCTCTCTCTCTCTCTCTCTCTCTCTCTCTCTCCCTCTCTCCCCTTCCCCTCTCCCCCTCCTAATTCTATCTATCTATCTCTCTCTATCTCTCCTCCCTCTCTCCCCCTCTCCTCTCTCTCCCCTTCTTCCCCTCTTCCCCTCTCCCTTCCCCCTCCTAATTCTCTCTCTCTCTCCCCCCTCTTCCCCTCTCCCTTCCCCTCCTAATTCTCTATCTCTCTCTCCCTTTCCCTCTCTTTCCCTCCTAATTCTCTCTCTGTCTCTCTCCCCTTCTTCCCCTCTCCCTCCCCCCTCCTACTTCTCTCTCTCCTTCTTCCCCTCTTCCCCTCTCCCTTCCCCCTCCTAATTCTCTCTATCCCTTTCCCTCTCTCTTTCTGTCTCTCCCTTTCCCTCACTCTCTCTCTCTGGTCCACCCTCCACCTCCTAATTACTCTTGAGTCCATGTGTGCAAAATCGAATATCTTATTCATATTGGATATATGATTTGAATCAGATATCCAATTTTTCGCACCAAAATCTTACCATTGCTAAACATTTTGAAATTTTTTTCAAATCAGATTTCAGATTTTATAGGATATCAGAGTTGTGGGCCATAGAAAAACATTAAGTGGGTCATTTTGGGCATCCCAACGAACCCTACATTCTTTTTGCAAGTGTAAAAAACGTGATTCAAAATAGGAAGAGACAAAGATCAACTTTTTGGAGCATCTTCTACTCAAATTTGTCATAAGCAATCATTTTTTAGCATCTTTTTGGAGGTATAATGCGGAGCAACAGTCGTCGGAAGCAAAAACATAAGAGAAAGCTTACAAAAGAACAAATTGAAGCATATAGACAAAGAGATAGAGAAATTCATAGGAAGAGAAGAGAAGGTATGTCAAATATTGGTGAACCTGAGCCCTTTGGTCTTTCAAGTGAAGAGGAAATTGAATATGTTCAAGGTGAAAATGTTGAACATGATATTGAAATTGGGAATCCTAATGTTGAAATTGATATTGAAAATGTTCAAGGTGAAAATGTTGGAATTGAAGATGTTGACCATGATATTGAAATTGGGAATGAAATTATTGAAATTGATATTGAAAATGTGCAAGCTGAAAATGTTGGAATTGAAGATGTTGAACATAATATTGAAATTTGGAATGAAATTATAGAAAATGTTCAAGCTGAAAATGTTGGAATTGAAGATGTTGAACATAATATTAAACCAAGTGTAAATTATGTTTTACCAAATTACATGATAAATGAAGAAAGACATTCCAAATTCAAGACCTTCAAGAACCCCTAAATGGTTACTTGAAATTGATGAGAAAATTATAAACAATTTTGAAGGCAAGAGGTCAACATGAACCATTTGGTTGTGGGCTATGGAACTTTTCAACAAATATTTTAGCAATAAGACATAGACCGAGCAATGCCAACTTTTTGTACAATTGCTAAAGATACAAAAGATGAGACCTTTTCTAGCCAAATTGAATATTCGTGTGAACAAGAAGATCGAAAAAAATTCTATTATTGTCAAAAATATTTTGAATGCTCTCAAGTCTATTGGAAAAAATAACAAGGAAAAAGATAAGAGAGTTGCTCAGAGAGTCATTCCAACCACCCTAATAAGCCATCAATTGAAAAAGGCTCTCTTTATGAGACAAACTTGTATTGATTATGACATAAATTATAAAACTTTGGATAGAGCACTTGAAAGAAGAGAAATAATAGATGATCCTCTTCAAAATGATACATAGGCTTTTTCTGGGAGGCTTCCATGTGTTGATAAGAAGCTAATCGATAATGTAAAGCAGGAAATTCAATAATTTTGACATGATAACTCTAGAGTATCACCCAGTGCAAAGGATGTTTTAAATTTAAGAATTGGCAATCAAGACCATACACTGCATCCTAAAAAATTCTTGGAATCAAGCCAAACAATATTGTTCAAAAAATTTATTGAAACAAATCCAAATATGGAAATCTCACAAAGGACTTTTGAAGGTTTGAAGCCATTTTATTGTGTGCCTCTTAAAATTCGTAATACTTGTTGCAAATACCATGTGGAGTTTTCAATGTACCATGAACTATTATGCTATATCCATTATACTTTGCATACTAATGAAATTTTGTAGGAGTGTGGTGCAATGCGTCTTCTGAAATCATCAAGGGACTTGCTAGATCTATTTTTATGTTCTAGAGATGATGGTTGCCTTTTCTATATAAATGATTGTTTAAATGCGAAGTGCTCACAATGTGGTGGCTTGTCAAAGTTTGTTCAATGTTTTCATGAGGGTTTCGAACATGAATTTGGAAATAAGCTTGTTGAAAAAAAGAGATATGAGATAGTCAAATATACTTTGCAAAGTGGAGTTGAAGGTTCTAGATGTGAATTGGTTACAAAAGAATGTAGTTTTGTTGATTTTATTTCAGATTTTAAGGACAATCTTTTCTACAAGTATGCAAGGCATAGCCATAGGTCTCAGTGGTTGGATCAACAATTCAAGATGTGTAAGGACTCCTTTTTGATTGGCACTATTATATAAGTGGTTGATTTTGCAGAAAAATACACATTGCAACCACAAAATGAGGTACAATCTTGGTATTACACATTGCACAACTTTGCAACCTTCAACTACTTGCATTTGATAATTTTTCCCCAAGCGAGAATTCGCCACCACGGGAAAAGGCCTCCGAGATAGTGAAAACCGAGAGACATTATTGTAGAGGGGCCCAACGCAATCCCATAGGGTCAAACAAGAAGTTTCTAAGTGTCATGGTGTTTGAATACGAGCATGGTGAAGTTTGCAGCCATTTTGCACTTTGGACTCTTAAGGGATTCTTCTAGTTGAATGTAGCTCAAAGAAATTCCGCGGTTTTGGGTGTGAAAGAGGACCATGCCTGGCATAAATGTACCCACCCGGATGCGTCAGAATAGTCTATTTGGTCACATGAGTTACAGAATGAAAGTTGCACCACTTTGCAACTTTCAACTACTTGCATTTGATAACTTTTTCCCCAAGCGAGAATTCGCCACCACAAGAAAGACCTACAAGATAGAAAAAACAAAGAGAGGTTATCATAGATGGGACCAACGTGATCCCATAGAGTTAGATGATAATTTTCTAAGTGTCATGGTGTCCAAATATGAGCATGCTAAAGTTTGCATCAATTTTGCGCTCTAGACTCTTAAGGGATTATGTTGATTGAATGTAGCTCAGAGCGATTCCACATGTTTCAGTGCATAAGAGGACCATTCCTACCATAAATTTACCCACCCGAATGTGTCAAAACAGTTTGTTAGGTCACACGAGTTGCAGAATGAAATTTGCACCACTTTGTAACTTTCAACTACTTGAATTTGACAACTTTTTCCCCAAGCGAGAATTTGCCACCACGGGAAAAGGCCTTTGAGATAGAAAAAACCGAGAGAGGTTATTATAGAGAGTCCCAACAAAATCTCATAGGGTCAGACAAGAAATTTCTTAAGTTTCACGATGTCTGAATATGAGCATGTTGAAGTTTGCAGCCATTTTGCAGTTTGGACTCTTAAGGGATTCTATCGGTTGAATGTATCCCGAAGCGATTCCGTGTGTTTCAGTGCAAAAGAGGACCATGCATAGCGTAAATCTACCCACTCGGATACATCGAAACAATTTTTTTGGTCACACGAGTTGCATAAACAAAATTTGCACCACTTTGCAACTTTCAACTACTTGCATTTGACAACTTTTTCCCTAAGCGAGAATTCGCCACCACAGGAAAAGGCCTCCGAGATAGTGAAAACCAAGAGAGGTTATTGTATAGGGGCCCAAAGCAATCCCATAGGGTTAGACGAGAAGTTTCTAAGAATCATGGTGTCTGGATACGAGCATGCCAAAGTTTACAGTCATTTTGCACTTTGGACTCTTAAGGGATTATGTCGATTGAATGTAGCTCGGAGTGATTCCATGTGTTTCGTTGCATAAGAGGACCATTCCTAGCATAAACGTACCCACCCAAATGCGTCCCAACCATTTACAACCACTTTTTAAATAATTTGTTAATAAAACTTCATTTTTGCACTTTCTTGCAAAAGTTGCTTGACAACATTTTAGCAACTTGATAACTGTTTAAATTTTTTGACAAATGACTCCAAATCACTTCAAAATGACTATAAATGACTCCAAATGGTCATGGATAACCTTATTACACCCAAGAAACAAATCAAAAAATCACATGTACTTACTTTGGAACCATACCATCAAACTGACCTTGAACGTTGGAAAAAGGGGCTCCAATTAGCCCACTTTAACAAAGGAACTCTCCTTAAATCTTGCTGCCCACTCAAAATACCATTAGAAATTCCTCAAACCAAAAATTCTTCATCCACTTAGTCAAAACTCACTTGCTAAGACCCTCTTTCATGAAACCCTCATTTTTCACCAAATAAGCAGGGGTTTATTAAAAAACCCATCTCTAGACCTCATTCAACCTCAAAATATTTTCAGACATTCTTATTTCACCCTGCAAAAACTTAATTCACCTTCGGATTATGCTTCCCCCAAAGTTATCACACATTTCCTTCTTAAAACCTCTCATTTTCACTCTTTGTTCAACTAGGGCTTCAAGCCCAAACATCCAAATGACTTACCATGCCTTTGCAGACCTTCTATCACTTCAAGCTATGCCTCCTAGGCCTAAATTCATGCTTTTTTCATAGGGGCATCATGGAAATCTCCACCAAAGTTCTTTACCACAACTAGATATCTTATTCTAACCAAGCCCATTCCATCAAATCACAGCATGAACAATAGGTGGAATAGCCTCTTAATACATTTTGACCCTCAAACCCTTAACTAAAACCTTAAACAAGCAACTTCAAAGAATGCACTCAACCTTCCTTCAAAGGAAATGTCTACTGAAATATGGTGTCGAGTGAGATGGTTAGTTTGAAGTCTAAAAATACTCTGACAGTAGGTGTGAAGGTTGACATAGGTTTTAAGACTGAGTTGGTAGTAAATTGGTATGCTAATGTCATGATAGGGTCCATTGTGTGTCCATTGGTTGTGAATAATGTTGCAAAGCATGAAGGTTCTGTAGGTACAATAGGTACAAAGGTACTTGTTGCTGGTAAGATAAGAGGATTGATGACAAGGATGAAAGGATAGAAAGAACAAGAACCCAAGGATAGATGCAAGCATGAAGCTATGATAAAGTGGCAAGCAGCTCAAGAAACTATTGGTAAGAGTTTTATTGTAGGAATCAAGGCAGAAACATCATTTGGTTTTGATCAAGGAGTAGATAGAATACAAACATCAGGCTGGAATGCAAAGATGGCAACTTATTCAAGTGAGATCAATGTCAAGGATGCAGGGTAGATTGTGGAATCACTGTCTATGAACCAAGGAAGTATATTTTCAGAATAGAGGGTAGGTGTAAAGCTTGGTGGAACTAGTGTAAGACACAACTAATGTGACATGAGTTCTTTTTCTGCAGGGTTGCATGGTGTAGGTGCACCTAAGCACATGAAGTTCACAAATGGACTTGTCAATTGGTCAAGTGTAGGTGTTAAGGTCATCTAGCATTAGATATAGTATATTTACATTAAATAAGGTCTTGTGAGACCATTAATGATGTAATTGGTTTATTTTCGAGTCATTTGTGTTTGGGAGTCAAAAGTTGCAAAAATATAAAAATGTTGTCAAGAGAAAAAATTGTCAAAAATGCAACTTTTAGGGAATGTGAAAGGTCAAGGATTTTAAAAGATAGTTATAGGCATTGGGTTGGTTGAGATTTGAATGGAGTAATTATAAAATGCTTCCAAAAGGCTCGAACAAGGTGGTTGAAGTTTGTACTGAAGAATTCCAATCATAATACAACGTTTTTCTACAAATTTTATGTGTTTTCTGAACTTTACTCACTCTGTACAGACCCGTACAGGCTTTAAGTGATCTGAATCTCATTTTGTTATGTAGAAGAATGAGAGATTTTAAATGCTTCCATTTTAAGTGTCTAACTCTGAAATTTGAGGGAGATTTCTTTAATTTTATGAAGCAACCTGTAATCTCTGTATTTAGGTTTGATTGCCTTCTAAAATGATGATTTGACCCATTCCACTCATTGTACCCATTTTAACTTGTGGAATGGGTCCAATACACTTTAATTTATGTGTGTTCATGCTTTGGTAGGTAGTGGAGTTTAGTGGTTCAATGTAGACATACCGGTTAAAGAAGGCATGCCTTTGGATCAATTGAAGGAGAAATGGAACAACAGATTCCAGGAGGTCATGCAAAAATAAGATGATGAAGCGGATTTATTATTGAATAGATTGATGGATATTAAAGAGGAGGTGAAAGCTGCTAGGAGGGAGTTGACCAAATTGAAAGATATGCAGGAATTTGCCTCCGCATAGTTGAAAAGAATCAAATTTGAAGATAGTTGGGTCGATGGGCCTGATGTGGACATCCTTCAACAAGTGTTCTCCAGCTATGATGCATATCTTCTTGAGAAAACAACGCAGGAGTGAGTTGGCAGAAAAATGTTATATTTTGGGCACATGACTTCCCCTTTTCTCTCCTACTTTATAGGGCAATCAACCTTTGAACTGAAGATCAACCAGTCTAGTTTCTTGATGTGGTTCTGGTTCCTTGATTAGTGGATCTCAATTTTTTATTGAGAGGGATTTATGCGTAGCATGTCTATAAATACTTTTGAGCTCCATGTTGTAAATTTCAATTGATTGAAGTAGGATTAGCCACCTGATGATAGAAGATAGGATTTTATAGCTTTGAGCAAAGATACTTTTTTAAGTTCATGTTTAATTTAGATACACTTTTTTTTATATAGTTTTATGTTGGAGTTGAACTTCTTGGATGAGGTTAATGAACCATAATCAGTTTGTATTCTAGTGAGTTTGTTGTGCATAAATTTTTCTTACTTGATACAAATCAATAGGGGAAACCAAATTTTAAAGATTATTTCATTAAATTATCTATGAATGGAATTATTATATGTCTGTTGATCTATATTATTGGCAACGAATGAGGAGTTTGTTTTTGAATCTTGTAATATTTTTATGAATGGTTGTGACGATTAAATTAAGAACTATGAATGTATGCAATGGTATGGATTGTTCTGTGAGTTGCATCATGTTATGGTTTTGATCTGTTAAAAAACACTCGTTGTTGAGAATATATGTCTGGATGTTAAAAAAAATTGTTCATGTTTTACTGATTTGTGCCTTGATCTATCCTTTTTCTATTTATTTAAACCCCCCCATTAAACATAGATTAATGAATCTGATACAAATTGTATTCCTTATCACCAGCAAAGGCCCCTTGAATATTATAGTTGCATTGGCCAATTGAGTGACATAAAACAGTTGAGAACCAACTACCAGGACCTTGGAAGTTAGGCTACTATATGTTGTCTTTCTATTTTAGGAGAAATAGAGTAAAAATATTTTGTTTTATGTTGTTTGTGCTATTTTGACCATCAACAGGTCCAATACACTTTAATTTATGTGTGTTCATGCTTTGGTAGGCAGTGGAGTTTAGTGGTTCAAATTGGGATGATGCCCTAGGGTTAAATAGTGCATTTTTCATGTGAAAATGAGGTATTGAGATAGGGTTTTGATGAAGTGTCGATAGTTTTGGTCTTGTGATTGTTTTGTGAGTTTGTACAGACCATTTAGATTCTGTTGATGGAATTGGTTGAGTTCTTTAATCCCAGATGATGTGAGTTTCAATAAACCCTTGGTGTTTTGCATTAAAGGTGAGGGTTTGTTGGATCAACATCCTAGAAGTCTTGAATCTGAGAATACATGTTGGAATTTGGTGTTTTGTCACACAATTAGTGACTATCCATTGAGTTTTGGTGAAAGAAATTATTTTAGGAGGGACCTCCTTTGTAAAAGAGGGCTAATTGAGTAGCCTAAAATAGGGGTAGACTAAAGGTTTACAAATTTGTTTCAAAGAAACCTTATTGGGTCTTTTGGTATGTTGTGTGAGGAGTTGAAGTTCCTTTCAAATTATGTTTTGTAGGTCTCTTTATGGCCTTATCCAAAAGAAATCATCAAAATTTGTGTTTTGAGGCTACAAGCCTTTAGGATGTGTTTTGGGGATAAGTTGAATTTGTAAGAGCATCTTAATCTTGTTAGATGCCTCTTAAAGTCCATGTGAAAGGTCCTAATCTCTTGGTGTAGTTGGGAAACCCCTTGCTTACATCAGGGCATCACTTTTTAAGAGTTAATTAAGCAAGGGAAAACATATTTGAAGGTGTTGGAGGCATTGAAATAGTGAGGAAAGGTCTGGAGGTGAGGTTTTCAATAAACCCTCCTTGAAAATTGTCAAAATTGATGGTTTTGAGTTTTGGAGTGTTCGTGAGTGCTTTTTATAGCAACCTAGGTTGAAAAACCCCTCACTTTATCAACTCAAAACGTTAAAAATCACCTTTCTACTTACAAACTCAATCTTGGTTTATTTTCCCTTTCTCACCTAGACACCCTTGTAGGTCTGCAGACCCAATTTTCCCAACTTAACTCTCAGTTTTCCTTAACAACCTTTTTAAGTGACCATCATTCTAGGCACTCATTAAAGCCTTCTACAACATACATCAACCCCACATATGACTCTTTTGGAACTTCCATAAATTATTCAAACTACACTGCTCAACCTGGCCAAATAGGCCTAATTTCCAAAGAAACCACCCTTGAATCACTTCACAAACCCAAAAAATAAATGGGGCAACACTCACCAAGTGATAGAACCAAAAAATTTCCAACTTATCTTCAGGAACTCGCCCTCTAAGACCCTATTCAATAAAATCAAATTGCTTAATTTAGGCAAGGGTTTATTGAAAAACCTACTTGCAGACTTCACCGGACCATCCCAGTGCATCCAACACCTTCGAAAAACCCTACACAAACTTAAAAGGAATATAAAAAGTGTCTGCCCTCAAATATTTCTCACATTTACCTCCTCTAACCTCTCCTTTTCATGCAAAAACACCTAAAATGCCATCTAGGGCACCATCAAAATCATGATCCTGACCTCCCCTACACATGAAATGATGAAAACATGTTTATTAACCCTAACTAAGCCTATTCACCAAGTTACAGATGCATACAGTGGGTGGAAGGCTTAATATGCCATTTTAGATGCACTCAAAACCCTTAAACATGGTATACAGACCGACCCTTAGTAAATTGCTTCTCAAATGCACAAAAACAAATGAAATTTCTTGAAACCAAGTTTGTGGTGATTTTAACCCTATTTTCCACTGAATTCAATCCATTGGAGTGCAAAATTACCCTATACGAAACCATACAACACAAAGAAACTTTAGAAATTTTGGAAAAACTCAGGAAATTGCAAGGAAACAATGAAATTGTATTGCTTATTCTCAATGAACAACTTCTCCATCCATCCCTTCAAGTTGACAAGCCTATTTAAAGGTTTTCCCACCAAATTCAACAGTTACAACTACTTTTCAAACCCAAATGACCGTTGGGCTTCCTCTTTACAACCTTTTGGCATTCTTAATGACAACTTTTCATAATTTGTAATATTTTGCAACTTCCTCATTGTAATGCACAAAATGAAACCAATGACTCCCTAATGACCCTAAAACATCATGTAGTGTGAGATAATGAAATTTTTTAATTTAAACTACAAAGTTAAAATGTTAAACTTTACCATTGTTCTTATCTTCAAAGTTGTTTAAACTATATAATATAACCATAATATAACTAAGCAATATATGATATAATTTAACCATTATTCATTATTTTTTATTGTGAACTATATAATATAACCATTATTTTTTATGATATTGTACATTGATATTTAACCATTGCTCAAGATTAATTTTTTGAACAATTTAAACATGCACATGAGGAACAAATTATTTTGATTCTCAACTTCTATATATCAAATTATCCAAAAATCAAGTGTATGTCCATATACAAAATTGGCATCAACGCCAACTCAAAAAAGGTTTTACAAAATGTGGCATATTCCATCTCGATATCTATTCAAAATATACATGCCAAAATGTCTATCTCATTCTAAACTACTGGTGGATCATCAAAATGGAGCCTCTTTGAAGCACTCTTTGGCTCTGAAGGAAACTGCACAAGAAAAATTTTAACCATAATTGATATAATTAGTTATATTATATAATTTAAAATCGAATAATTAACATCAAAATCAATATACATTGAATTATAATTGAACTCTAAAATTGAAATCTTGATAACCTCATATATGTACATCTCTTAAAACCCTCAGGAGTCCTAGAATATACCCCTCTCAAAGAACCAATCATATCAAATTTTGCAATGCCAATCTATATATGTGAACAAAAACATAAAATTGATACAAGTTAGCATACAATTCTAGGTAATAGGAACATATTGACCAAACACAAAATAAAATAAACACATACCTCTTTAGGCATCTCTTTTTCTTTATCTCCTTTAGGTGTTTCGACAACTCCTCCTTGAGGTGTTTCAACACCTACTCCTTCAAGTGTTCCAACACCTACTCCTTCAGGCATTATGACACTTGTCAACAAGGATGTGTAGCTCATAACCACCTGTACATAAAAATGATAAGTATATGAAACTACCAATCTATGTCGATGTATGTATAATCACTATAAGATCTTAAAAAACTTTATTCAATCAAATTTGAGTTCAATTACCTTTCCCTTATCTACAATTATGCCTCCTAAGTCTAGACAGTGCTACACCTCGCTTGCTCTAGGTGTTTCCTACAAGAGGAAAATAAGATAAGCATATAAGTTAATATATAATTTCATTGATGACAATTCAAATGACAAGCAAGTATATAATAAAAAATGTAAATGAGTGAGTGCAAAAAATATACCACATGCATGTCGAGGCCAAATGAAATGGCCTTGAGGGTGTTATTAGTAACCTATGTAAGCTCCTCCTCAGACATCAACTGTTAAATAGACGATGTAAATAAATATTAGTACTTGATACTATCTCTTATTAAAATTCATTTAAAAACAAATGAAAGTTATGAATTTACAACTTAAATCTTACTTGTGTAACTATTCCAACGTCCCCCTCTCTAGCAGGAGAGGACTCTATAGGGTCCACTCCAATCTCTTACGTCTAATCTCCTATAACGTCCACATCATGGAGTTCATAATCAGATGTGTCCAAGGGATTCTCAATGAGTTGTACAAGAGGACCCAAGCATATCTAGTGGCACATAGTGCAAGTATGTGGCACACAGATATGTGGACCTAAGGAGGAGGATGCAGCAACACTCGATCCATCGCCAACATCACCAACATGTGGCTGAGCTACTGTAGGAGTATGGGAAATGAAAAGATCACTCAAAGAGTGAAGAGCCTGAATAGACTATGTGGTTGTATCCTCGATAATATCTGGATGATGTACTGGAGGTGGTTAAGGAAGGGGAGGAGGGGGAACATATGGGCCCTAGACTAATCTAACTGCCCTTGGTCTATCCTGGGGAATACCTTCACCTACGCCTTGGAAGGTTTTAATGTCAAAGTAATTGACATGATGCCCTAACACAAACTCAGCATATAATTTTTTAATAAAGTAAAATGGTACATCACTATTGTTGTTGGGTGGTTTATCAAAAACCATGCACCAACGATCCCAAAAGTTATCTGCAATGTCCTTATTCATTCACCATTTTATAGAATTTTTTGGTTTATTAACATTAACTGGCAGACCAGTGCGGGGGTTAACAAATAAAGAGGCTATTTGGGCTTTTGTTATTCCGAGATCTTTCACATCTTCGTAACACAATCCACATGAGTAATATTCCCTCATACTTTATCGCCACAAAAGAAAGTAATTATTTTACATGGAGAGGGTTTCTATATTTTTAATTATTTCTTTCAATGTGTTTGCCATCTTCTTTAATCGAGGGATTGTCTTATAAACATCACAATTTCCCCTCAATTGCTCTAATTTTTCACCAATTAACTCTTCAATTGATGGGTGCGGAGGTGGTGGAGGGTTTAGCATTTACAGGTTTTGATTCTCAGCCATAATACCTAATTGAAGTTCAAAAATAATTAATCTAATCAAAATTCCACAATATAAATGAAATTATTATAAAAAACCCTAGTTTTTAATCAAAATCTATTAAAAACTAGTTAAAATTATACAAAACTAAAACAAAAATCGATTAAAACAAAAAAAAACCAAATGTACATAGCTTCAAAATCAGATATCAGATTTACACTCACGTCGTTGTTGTAGTTGCTGGAGGTTTGAAATGACTTTCAATGACTTTTAAATGGCCTTTTTTAGCTTTTATAAAACCCAACTCAAATAAGATATCGATTTTTTTACTTTTACAAATCAGATATCTAATTTAAATCGGATATTCAATTTGTAAAACTTTGGCTTGGGCATTGCTATGGAGCAATTTACTGACACCAACCCCAAAAATAGTCAACTCGAGAATTTTCGCATTTTTTCACGAGTACAAAATGCCACTTTTTTCATATCGCCACTTTTTGGCCCATCATGATCCTGCACATGCCCCCCAAGTGTTTGAATTTTTCTTTGGGAAACATTATCCTAGATTGGTAGCATAGGGCAACCTTTTTCTATTCATATAGCATTGCAATGTGATTTTTTGGTGTGAGCAAGTCTCATAGGCTTTTAAGAGTCTATCTTGTGGTGATTGGTGCTTGTGTGCTCTTTGGAGTTGCTTGGTGAGTTGATTTGAGATATGGCTTGCTGATTTGGTGCGAGAACCTAGTAAGGTGTTTAATTTTTTGCTCAATTTTTTTAAAATTCTCAACCCTTCTTTTGCATTATTGCTTCTTGAAGTATTTTGGGAAGGCTTCATTTGCAGTATTTGGGGATTTTCTAATTGTTGTTGAAGGTTAATGTCTTTGTATTCTTGGATATTATTCATAGTTCATTATGGGGTTTTCATTTCATCCTGTTTTTATTATGTTGAAAAGGGGAAACTATAAACAATGGAGAGATGGTATCATAAACATCTCAGATGGCTTCATTTGTTGCCACATTTGTATAATCTTGTTCCCCCTCCTAGTATTGATAGTAAGAAATTTTCTATGGAATTGCAAAAGGGATCATGTCCTAGGAGTTATTGCAATGCGTATTGATGATGCCACTTTGAATTCTATTGATTATTTTGAGTGTCCTCATATTTGTTGGACTAAAAATTGGGAAATACATGGAGATCCTAATACTCAGCTATTCCTAGATGATCCTATTTAAGATTGTCTTGTGGCTCTTCACTATGCAGGAGTTTGAAGATTTGGAATACTTTGAATCTTCATATGAGGATGACGAGGGTTCTTTAGATACTCCTTCTTCTCCATTAGGGATAGTTGATGTACCTTCACCTTCAGTGATTCATTGTATAAAGTCATTGATTGAGGCTCCTATCATTCTTGAACAATGTAGGATTCTCATTGTCTTCCTAATTGGGATTCTTATTTGTCGGGCATTGGTTCATTGTTTGTGGAATCTCATATTTCAGACTTGGAAGACACATTTGAGGGTATATCCCTTTTATTTGATGATGGTATCTGCACTGTTTTCACTCCATATTTGTTTTTGGAAAATGTTTAGAATCAGTTTCCAGTGGTACCTTGTTTTTCACCTTCTATTGTGATTGGTCATGTTCCTGATTGGTTTGTGGCATCATCTTCCAAGGTCTTGGTGACACATGAGTATATTTTAGAGAAATCATAATACATTTTCATGCTTCCTTCTTTCAATTCTTATACAGAATGGGAAGCATACCTGCATTTCTATTTGGTTTTGTTTCTTCCAAAAGGGATACAAGTTGTTTTTTGACATTGGATTATGTTTTATCTTCAGGCACTTACCATTTTTGCAAGTGATTACACATTGTGGGGGGGCTATATAGTCTCTCTCTTTCCCTCTTATGCAGGATAATTGATTGTATATACATGATGTACATGTATTCCTTTGGGGTGTGATTGATTCCTCCATCCATGCATCATTTTTTTTTACTTTTCTCTCTTTTGGAGAGGGGTTTTTTCCCACAGGGTTTTTCTCCTTTTCTTCAATTGTGAGAGATTTATTTTTGTCATTGTAAATGGGTATCTAACATGGTTGTGTAGCTGAGACCCATGTTGCATCTTCATTTTGCATAATAATTCTCCCTAAGTTTGCACTTAAGGGGGGTGTTAGTGTGTTAGGTTTATCTTAGGGTAATTACTCCAAGTGGTTTTTCCCATAGAGCATTTTTCTCACCTGTTTGATATTTCTTTCCTTTAAAAGGTTGTACGATATGTAATTTAATCATCTCAATTCATTCACTCTTTCTTGGTGAAATGGCCTTGTATTTCCTGTCTCATTTCTCATGAAGGTATTTTGCTTCTGATGGTACTCCTGGGAGGTGGATGACACCAACAGTTATCATACTTCATGTTCTATTTTTAGATCTTGTTAAGTTGTAAGAAATTTTTGTTAAGTGCATATGAATATGAAGTCCTCTCCCCTCTCTTTTTGTTCATCATTTATCCCTCTCCTAGTATCCCTTCTATGAGTGAGGTTAGTCTAGTGAAAGAGAATACAATCTTGGGAAATCATAACAATCATAATTGTTCTCCTAGTGTCTCTCCCAGTTTTGAAGAAGATACTTTGATGTTAAAAAATACAATTGATGAAAGTCATGAGAATCTTAGTTGCCCCTTTTCCCCTAGGGAAAACCTTATTGAATAAGACAATACAATCATTGATAACTCCCTTACTTACGATGAAGTCATTTTAAAAGAACCAACCTTTGAATGTCACGAACATCTAGTTTGTAGTTCTCCTAAAAAATCTCCTCCTAGGGAGAATATCATGGTGTAAGAAAATGTGAACATCAACACATGTCTTTCAAACACTACTAATGAGGCGTCCTTAGATGAAGATGATAAAGTGGCATTAGACTCCTCTTCACTAAGAGATCATGAAAATAAGGAAAAGTTTTTTGAGGTTATGACATTGGATCTCCTTTAGTTAGCGAAGCTCCTAAGTCACCTCCCATTAGTGAACCACATAACAAGAATATAAGAGATCTCTTGAAATCTATAATGCAACTTGAGAGTAACAATGTTTCATTGTGACTAAGTTATAATATAGTTCCTCAAACATGTAGGAAACCACAAACCACTCCCGCTTCATTACCATTGCCTCAACATATTTTCCCTAGTGCTCCTAATTCACCTTTACATAATGTAGTTGAAGACCTTAAAAAGACTGGACCACTAATATATCCATATGGCATCTTATTCAAATATCACCTACATACAATTGGTTATTTTGAGAAATATAATAAAGCAAGAGGAGATCCAATCTTATATGAAATTGAATGGTATAGCATCCTCCTTTGATCATATACAAATCACATAGTCATAAATCACATTCCATAAACATGAATTAGGTACCTCGCTTGAGATTCAAAACAAAAATGAAGCCTTGATGATAAAGGTGATCATTAATGAAACCACAATTAGATGCACTCTCATGGACGATGGAACATGTCGTAATGTTTGTAGCATTGGCCTCCTAGGCAAAATTGGTGTGGAAAAGAGGCTTATTCAACTTAATGATGTTAATATTTATGGCTTTGAAAATTAATAAGAAACCATTAGGAATGATCACATTACCTATTGAGGTCGGACCTATAGTGTTTTCTACCCCTATCTATATCATGCCATAATCTCTTTCATATAATCTGCTCCGAGTGAGACCATGGATTCATGCTATGAAAGGAGTCCCATCCACTCTTCACTGTGTAATGAAATTTTAATACAACAATAAGATATACACAATTGATGCAGATGAATGAAGCTATAAATCATACGATCACAACACTCCCAAATCCCCTAATACTTTCATTCCAAAATCAAAATTTGAACCTATACCAATTGATGTTAATCCTAATTCACCTACAACAAAACTATTTAGTGATAATTTGTGTCATTAGACTTTACGCCTCGTTTCAATAAAGAATCCAAACTCTCACCCTCGAAGTCCAAAGAGCCATATACAAACGATTCATTTTCAAACACAAGTTCTAGTGATGATTGGGGTTCATTAGATTTTATGCCCTCCTTTATGGGAGAATACAAAATCTCACAATCTAAACCAAAACAACCTTGTGTTTCATTTTCTCAACTTGGTTCTACGTCAACAACATTACCCCATGGTGTTGATGGGGGCTATTTAACTCCCATCCCTCATGAGAGGATGATGCATAAATTTAAGAAACCTAAAAATGATTTGTGTTCTCATGAAGAAGCTAATCCTTCTCAAAAGCTAAAACCCCCTTCATCTGAATTGGAAGATTATTATGGTCTTGGATACAAACTCCCTCCTATACATGGATACAATGAAAACACGAAGAAAATTCATAGAGAACAAGTGAATTATCTAACATACTCTTTCAAGAAAGATCTAGGTTTACCACCTTTATCTCCATTTTCATCTAAGGCCTTATCATTTAGTGTGTGCATAACATCTTGTGCAAATAAAGGAACATCTAATATTAATTAGGGGTATCTTGTGGAGACTCCTCCAAGATCATTTGATATCTCTCCCTCCAAGAACAAAAAGGAAACTTTACTACAAGAATTCATGGTCATTCTACTAATGCCTATAAGGCTTTAAGAAATAAAATTCAACATCTTAAGGATCGTGGTGCTCTTTCTTGTGTTGAAGCATCTAGTTCCTCTAATTGATACTAATTTTCATTAATCATCTCAACTCACCCTTGTCTTGCACTAAGTGGGGTCAAGGGGTTAAGTAGCTTTTTCCTCGCATGTCACTTATCGTTGTCTCTTTTGGCTAGTTGGTTGCCTTTCATGTGCATATAAGAGCAAGCTTGGGATGTGGACTACATGCCTTAATTTGGCTTGCATGTGACATACTGAGTTATACATTTTGGGGGCAACCCCTTCCCTTTTCATAATGTAGTTTCATTCGAGAACATATGACTTGGCATAGGGCTTTCTAAATAACCTCTCATGTCTTCTTCTACTATTAAGCAATTGCTCATAGCAATGGTTTTAGTAATCACTTTAAAGTGGGGGCATACATTGACATTATTTTTCGATACTCATGTTTCACTATGTAATTTTCTTTATTCCTGCAATGCATCCTTTTCTTGGTGGTTTCATTGGGTTTGATTTCCTCGGAGAGTGTGACATTTCTTTAACTTTTCCTCTCTTGGAGACATTAGGCACGATGTTCCCTAAGAAGAGACCTTACATGAACTAAGAAAAATCCCTTTGAACATACCTTACACTTTTGAATTTACAATACCTGTTATATGGCCACCTTGCAAAACACACTTTGCTTGCCTATGATGCCATCTTGTTTTTTCATAAGTTTCAAGCATCCAAATATTTTCTTTCCTCATGAAGCTCTAAGTTCATTGATGTGTGGCACCTTATTAAATTTTTTAGGAGGTATAGCTTTGGTATGGTTGTACATATGGCATTCAAACTTAGGCGTGAATTTCCCATAGCCAATTTCTTGTGTGTGAGCGCATACTAGCCACATGCGTATGTCTCTCACCTCTTTGAGGGCTCACTAGTGGATTACTTGAGGTACCACTAACCCTTGTGAGCATGCATTTAGTTTACATATTGGACATCGTGCTCCACTTATAAGCCACCCTTTTTGGATACTCACCCAACGCACAACATAAAGTTCCATTGCCTCAGAGTGAGCGTGAATCTCTAAAACATAGCTTATATCTGATCCACAATATGTGGGATAAACGGTCGAAGCTTGATCCACCTTTTCTTTCATTTTTTTTCTTTCATCTTTATGTCTTTGACGTTATATGTTTGTGTATCTTGTTTTGTTGCATATCATACACCATGTGTGTGTCCTTTTGTTCTTATGTTGGTTTGATGTAGGATCTTGGATCTTGGGGGCTTGGCCACATCCTTTGATCTTTTTCATCCTATTTCTTCCACATCGGTACACTTGGACCCCTCTTGAATGTCTACTTTAGTGTGAGTTTGAAGCAAGTTCCTCCTTTCACAAAAGTGGGGGAGCTAAATGTAGTGACGAAAAATATCATCATTTACATTTTCACACTTAATCTGGGAATGATTAACATTAAAATAGACCTAATGTTGCCTTGATCTAGTGTTGTAATGTGTTTTACACATTCACTTTAAATTTAGGGCCCTTTTAAGCTAAATAGACCTAATTTTTCCTTAATTTAATGTTGTAAAGTGTATTTATTTACACTTTCACATTTATTTTTGGGCCCTCTTACATTTATAACCTTCATATCATCATTAATAGGCCCCTAAGACCCTTTATTATGCATCTTGAGGCTTATTTCAACCAAGATCCTAACATAATCAACAAATATACTTCATTTCCTAACTCCTCGACATTTCCTCAAGCTAAAAAGGCTTGGTGGGACCCATATGCCGCATTGGGCATATGAGTCCCACCTAGATGGAACCTATACGCCACAAGTGGTGTATGAGTCTCATTTGGCCCCTTTTTAGGGTTTTGAGCGAGAAATTGGGGTTTTGAATTCAAATTTTATGAATGTCAACATCTAGGATCTAATAAATGATAAGTTATATGGAATGCGTATATAAACAAGTTCTCAAATCATTATTTCGCCTAAGCATTCTTGATATCAACCTAAGCAATCAAGAGTCAAGCATTCCAAGACTTCACAAGAGTGTCAAGATAATTTACAAGAGTGTTTCTAAAGCATTCAAGGGAAGATTTCTTCATCATTTATTGCAGCAATTCAAGATCCATCATCATGTCCAAGGCATAATGTATCAATCATGTTGTTGAGCTAGTGTTGTGATGTAGCATTGAAGATCCCAGATTGAGCATTATTCTACATCTAATTCAAGTTTAAGATATGCATTCTACATGACCACTTCATATTAGATTATTGATTTACATCTCAAGACATCATTCAAGGTATCATTGTTCATGTTTCATATTCCATGTTTCATCTTCACATTTCATTATTTCATCACAAGGTTTAATTACCTAAATGAGGTTTGACCAAGGCAAACCCCTATTTCCTAACAATCAACAAGTTTTTCCCCCTTTAAATGTGTGATTGTGGATCTAGGTGTCTTGGAGCTTGAAGGATCTTTGAATAATAAGTTGTAAGATTGAAGAAAGTTGTTGGATTTGCAACCTCACTTGCAAGATCATGGAAAGTCATCTACAAGTTGCAAATCATGGTTTTCGACTCGAATATTTGGCAGGAAGAAAGTTACAGGAAATCACCAGAGAATACCAAAATTTCAGCCAAACCCTAATACTGGGACTAAATCACCACCTGGGGCATATAAGTCCCAATACTGACATTTTCCATGTTTCAGGAGATCTGAAATGGTCCCTATGAAATCCCAGTTTTGGCACAAAAACCCTAGTCTCAGACTGAATTGCCAAGACTGGCTTATGAGTCCTAGTGGGCATCAAACAACAAGATTTCAAGGTTTCAAAGCTTTTTTTGGCTTCATTTGTCTTCCAAGTGCACCTCTGCTCATTCTCATATTGTTCTTTTGTATTTTAGTTTCATTTCTAGGTTATTTACTTAAGTTTTGCACATCATTAGGTTTTGTCATTAGATCTTGAATCTTACATTTCATATCATTGCATTTCTTTCTTTCCAAGCCTTTTCTTGGTGGTGAACCCCCTTTTAGTCTTTAATCACACCCTAGGACACCCTATAGCAGATCTCTTTCCCCCATTCCATCTTTGGATTAAGATCTCTCGATTTTCCTTGAATGATATTTGGATAAAAGTGTTTATCTATTTCCCAAACATAGAGCGACATTTTTTGACAAGTCGGGATAGTTTTCCTCATTTGTGATAGTTTAGACTGAACATTAAAATTGCAAAATTATAAAACCCTCCACAGAAAAGCACATAATGAAATATGCATATCAAATGAAAACCTCTTTTTGCAAGGAAAACCCTTGGAAACCCGTTAATGAAAACCACTTTTTGCAATGAATACCGTTCAATTTTTGAAAGTCCCTAGGAAGAATGGAAAAATGGCTTATATTTTTGGAAGATATACATACTTGCAAGCTAGCTACCCATGCATCAAATGTGTTTTGGTAGGGAGAGTGGTCGCTCTACTTTGGCCTCTGAATGCCTGCAACTCCCTTCTGTGCTCCCCAACAACCTCCAAAATGTGAATGTTGAAAGTGGCGACGTTTAACACTTTTTGTCCATTCCAAATTATGATGTTTTAAACATGATGACGGTTATGATGCATTTGACATGCATTTTTGTAGGGAGAATAGCCTCATCCAATGGACATAAGCTAATCTCCCTAGACAAAATATGATTAATATCACGCTAGTATCCCTGAAAAAATGTTTGTCTTGGACATGATAACATAATCAGACATGTCTTGTCCAGGCTGAAAAAAGGGCAATACGTTATCATGTGTAAGCCATGCAATTTTTTAGGGAGATAACCTTCTATAATTGGATGTAGCTATTCTCCCTAGAAGAATGCATGTCAGAGGCATCATAATATTTGTTTCAAATCCACTCTCATAGTTTGAATTAATTAAAATTTGTTTACTAACATAGTTTTAATATGTTTTTCTTGGCTAAGGAGTGGCAGACCATTAGTGGCCTCAAGTTTTTGGGAGACCAGTAGCTGGATTGGTTCCCTGTTGGTTTCACCCTACACTCTATGTTTGTTTTTCTCGTTGGTCTATTAGTTGTTTTTTTCTTTTTGTTCTTTCTGCGTGTCTCACTTCTCATGAGCCTCCTCGTTAGACCTCTATGGTCATTTTGTAATGGGTGTGAACCCTTCCCATCTTTAATCTAATCAAAACATAGTGCCACAATTAAGTGGTCCTTAGGATCAATTTTCTTAATATAGAGCTCAAAGTAACTAGAAGAGATTTAAAATAGTATCTAATAAGAAAATTAGAGAATACTTAAAAATTCATTGATCATACTTGTTAATCAGTATTTTGTTTTTGATTTGTTGCATTAGTTGGAACAAATTGCCTTAAAATACTTCCTGGATCTAGAAAAACTAAGAAATTAATTATGTAGTGAGAATATTTTGAAAGAAAAAACAAAGAAATTTATTATGTAGTGAGAATATTTTGAAAGAATTACAATTCTGCATTATGTTTAAAGAAGCACGGCCCATTCAGCACTGTGCCTATACATTTCATGAGGCAGAATTAGCCTCCATTAATGGATTTAACATGTACTCATTTTCTGCAAACCAACAGCTCGAGCATTGGAGATGGTTGCATTACAAACATATGTTTGCCTTTCCAAATCTTCCAAGTGCTTAAGGAATTCGGGCTGTTTCTTACGAAGGTCTTCCAGACACAACAATAGAGCACAAGAATCACCATGCCTTTCCCCAAATTCAATGCTTTTAGCACTTCGTCCAAGCTCGCCTTGGAGTCGATTGACGAGCACCCTCATCGTCTCCACATCTTTACAACTCATCAACGTTCCCAAATTCATTGCTCCCACCAAAACAGATTGAGAATTTAGCCAAATACCTTTTTCACAGACCTTTTGCAGGCCCTCTTTAACACGCAGGTTGCTCAATCTCTTAAGCAAAGCAGGTGCTATGGACCAACCTTTCATTAATCTCTTATAATACTTGATCTTTCTATTCACCTTTCTCTGTACCATCCCGAGCTCGCTCTGCATCTCTGCATGTCTCTTGTACACGCTTTCAAACTCCTCCACACATATCACCTCGCCCCTCACAATTCTCAACTCCTCTATTATTTCCTTACAATCTTTATCTGACAGAGCAAGTCGGGCCTCTTTGAAAGCGAGAGCCCTGTCTATAATAATCTGATCATCTCTGCTTTTCTTCACAAACTCTCGCAATGATATGCACAAGTTCTGAGTCCTCAAACTCAGCTCAAAATAGTCTTCCACCACTCCCACTAAATCCACACTACTATCTCTTACAATCACCACTCCATGTCTCACCATTATTTTGGTTCAGCCAAAATTCAGTGCTAAATTTTTTTTTTCACTTGTATGTCTTGCCTTAATCTCAGGCAACTAAATGGATTTATATATGGTTGATCGGTTGCAATGACACAACTGTTAAGTACGCCACATGTTTCTCCATTAAGGTTTTGTACAGTCATGAAATCCTTGTTTGAGATACCTATTCCTCCTCAACCACAAGATGCTTTACAAACCGAGCAATTGAAAAGGTTTCAAAATCTGAGAAATTAATACAATTTACTGCAACCAAATAAAAGAAGAGCTGTGGACGTATCCGCTTATAATTAATACAATTTACAGTTCAATCTCCATTGAAATTTGTATTAGCAAGGCACGTATGTAATATAAAACCGTGTGTAGACGGTGTTGTGATGTTGTATTATCTAAACTTCCTAAAACTTCCTGCCTGCCAATTTATGTACACGTGTTGAACATGGGTGGAGGGTAGTAAAGGGGTCTATGTTGTGTTATCTAAACTTCGACGTCCTCCTAAATCAAGAGCGAAGGTAGGCCGACCGACAAAAGATTACGTTAAAATTATTATTAGTCCTTGTTTAGGGTAGGTGGTCTAGACATTGACATCTCTTCGTATTTTTATTTAGATTATTATAATTGATAATTTTCATTTATCAATAGTTGTTTTTGGATTTGATTGTGTGTAAGTTTTTGAATCAACGTTTCGGATCACATTTTATGATCCATCATGAAGATAGAGAGTTTAATGGAAATTAATTATTTTGTATATAATATTTTTCATATTAGATGAAGTTTTTGTTGATAATGGGTATTCAATTTAGATAGTGAATTAATTTAAAGGACAATAATTTAAATTAGAAATTTGGACAAATAAATAAATTATAAATAAAAATATTTTTTGTATGGATTGAATGGTTATAGAAAATAAGTTTACAAATTGTTATAAATTTGTATGTCAATTTATCTATCATAAATCAATCAGATATGTTTAAAAATATTTAATTTCATGTAAATAAATTATAGTTAAGATTGTTATGGTAGAACCATGCCCTTCTCTAAATTTCCCTTTGTATATTATTATGCTTTCTCTATTCTACTTTAATCTTTGATGTCACTCGCTGCACAAGCACCAAAAATTAAATAAATTCACCCAAAATGCACTCTTTTCCCTTCTTCTTACTCAATTTTAACTAATTAGTTTTGAAGGGTCATGGGACTATTATTTCAAACACTAAAAATAAGTTGATAACAAAGATAGAATAATTGTTGGCTAGGGTTTATAACTATCAAGCCTTTCAAAAATCATACCTTGTGAGTTATATTCTTAGCCAAAGATAGTATATAAGGTGAATATTTCAAATTTTCACTTGTCTTGTTAGGAACATTCTCCATGCATAGTGGGGACTAGGAGCTAACCAATTGATGCCCAAAAATAATTAAGTCCTTTCAATTTTTACTTTTCACATTCAACGCAAGGTAACAATTACATTTTTGGAATGAGTGATCAAGAGTATCATTAAAGAAAAAATTATAAAAGTAAAATAATCATTCAAACACAAAAATAAAAAGGAACAACACGTGCATGAGTATGGGGTAGAGAGATTCCACCTTCATCCCTATAATGCAGAAAAAAGTAACCCTTTTTCACACTTAATTTCGAAATAAGTGATATTGAATTAACTTAATAATGCCTTGATTTAGTGTTGTAATGTGTTGTACACATTCACATTGAATCTAGGGCCCTTTTTAATAAAATATACTTAATTTATGCCTTATTTAGGGTGTTGTAAAGTTTTCTATTACACTTTCACACTAATCTAAGGTTTCATTAATTAATTGTGGTTAATTGAGCTTAATTGGCCCCTTTAATTCAATTTTAAGCCTTATTTATTACACTTTTTGAAGAATCTATCCCGACACCCAATAATGATATGGCATAACATTTAATTTGGAAAATTTAAGGTCCTAGAAAATGATGCTAGGAACCATTCGCCTTTAGTGGAAAATGGGTCCTCTCCACATAGGGCACCCCTTTCTTTGCATTTTTGACATGGGTTTTTGATGTTATTTCATCCCCCTGAACCATGGTCCTAGAAAGTTGTGCTATGACCCATTCGCCTTTAGTGGCGAATGGGTCCTCCTCACATAGAACACCCCTTTTTAAATTTAATTGTGGCAGGATCCTAATGATTTTCAATCCTAGATCTGAGATTGACTTGAATTATTTGAATTCCAGGGTTAATCTCTAGATTTAGTATAAACATGAGGTTAATTCACATTGTTTCTCCTAGAAAATTTATGTGACTTCATGAGATCAAGAACAAGAGCATTCCAAAGGCAGATTAGAGAAGTTTTATTGCAGCAATTCAAGATCATTTCATCATGTCAAAGGCATAGTGCATTGAAGCATGTTGTTGAGCTAAGATTGTTGATGTAGCATTGAAGATCTACTTGCATGCAGTATTCCACATCTTATTTGAGATCAAGATCTACATTCTTCATGGCCACTTCATGTTAGTTTGTAGATTTATACTCCAAGATAACTTCTAAGGTATCAACATTGCATGTTTCATTTTTCATGCTTCAATTTCATTATTTCATCATTGGGTTTAATTATCTACAAGGGGTTTGACTTAGAAAAAACCCTATTCACTAAAAATAAACATTTTTTTCTCCTCTTCAGTGTGTGTTTGCAGATTTATAGGTTGAAGATCAAGTGGAGAACAATATTGGAGCAAAATTGTCAAATTTATGAAGTTGCAAAGTTGGAATTCAAATTGCAAGAACACGGAAATAAAGCTACAGAATTTGCTACAAACTTTCAAGAGCTAATAATAAAGGAGCTGAGAGTGCAGATCTTGAGGAACATAACCTAGATCTCAGTTTTTAGAAACCCTAACAAGTACCTATTCGCCACTAAAGGTGAATGAGTCATTTGTAACCTAAAAATAGACTTCTTGAAACAAGGTACACATCATTCTAGGCTCTAAAAACCCCCCTCATAGTTTTTATAATAGTTAGGATTGACTTCTGATTGTTATCTATACATTTTATCCCTCATAATTGAGTGAAACATCCCATAGAAAAACATTGTGGCTCATCATATTGTTCACTCATTTTGGTGAGCCCCATTTTTCTATGTTTCAATCCCAACCCAATAGAAACTAGTTATAGAAATTTCATAAACAAAAAAAGTAATGAAAACTAAGAATTTGGAAAAAGAAAATATTTTTGGATGTGTGGGATTACACAAGCCATAGAATGATCCTACATTAGACATGTTAGATAAGAAGTTTATGAACATATCTCACAAAATAGAGCTAGGTGGTATGACCAACCTTCTATAAAGTGCACAATTTGTAGCAAGATCCACTACTAAAATACATATCTTGAAATATTTATTAATTTGCTACTTCTAACACTTAGCTAGGACAAATACCATCTCCACCCACCAAAATTATTCATCATCTTTCATGCCTCTCATGGACTTCTATTACTATAGAAAAACCTCATCCTAATTTTCCTTCTCCACCATCCTCTTCTTCCTTTCATTAGACAAAACACCATTCTCTATCCACCTCCACAAAAATCTCTTTATCAGTTCTTCATTCTTCACTTTTCATGCACATAAGCCATCACAACCAGTTTTATCAAAATTAATAACCTACTTATATAATTTTATAAATAAATTAGGTTCAACAACTATAACTTCCACTCCTTGTAACATATAGGAGTATACCTCTTCACCTATGCATTTGGTATTGTGCATCAAGGTACTTCTCTTCACACTACTTCACATTGAAAAACACCTACATATCCTCTAATGAAAAATATCTACATCACAACTCACAAGGTCATATGATGGATTTCAAATAATCCATTTTCTTGCTCTTCTTTGGCATCCTCTATTGCAAGAAAATATTCACATGCATCATCATTCTCCAACATCACCATGCCTTTTGAAAGACTTGTTGTTGCTACAATATTAATTTTATCTTCTTCATTATCCTCTTGTATGAAGATCTTTTCTTCCACCTCCTATATAATTTATCTCTTATCTTCTTTATTTTCCTTAAAGTTATTGAAACAAATCTTAGATTAAAAAAATGGGACTCAACAACTCATATATCTCTTCTTCTATTTTATATTTAATAATCCTATTATCTCTTCTCTCTTTTAGGAGTCCTAACATCTCAAATATCTCTATGTAATTACTATGTACATCCTTTTCTAGCTTCTTTCTTTTGAAGCTCTCTTTATGCTCTCTATAAAAGAAAATTTTGCAAACCTTCTCAAGTCTATCTCTATCATATTTTTGGAAGACATCTTCTCACACTAACAATCTAACAAACCACAATCCAAAGGACATAAAATCTAAGATAAACCCTCTTTGACTCACTCACAACCACAACTATCCTCAACCCAATAACACCACTAGAAAATGCACACCTAAAAACCCCTCTACATAATAATGGAATAGTTGTAGGAAATAGTTTGATTTGTAGTTTTAAATGATATAAATACAAAATCATAGACCCTACAATGGGGTTGTTATAAAAAAAATTAAGATACAAATTCAACCAATGGTTTTCGAGTTATTAGTTGGAGGCATCTAAAGTATTTATGATCACTAGTTGCTCCTTGTAAGTCGAGGCATGAATTTCCCTTAGCCACTCATGTGTGTGTGTGTGAGAGCGCATATCGGTCACGTGTGTATGTGTCTCACCTTCTTGGATTACTCACCCAGCAAACAACCTGAAGGTTCGTTGCCTCAGAGTGAGTGTGCATCTTTGGACAAACAACTTAGATCTGATCCACATCGCATTAGACAAACGGTCGAGTCTTGATCCACCTCTTTTTTATTCTTTCTTTTTCTCTTTGTTTTTGTTTCTATTCATTGACATTGCATGTTCACGTATCTTGTTTTGTTGCATATCATACACCTTTTGCATGTCATCTTTTGCTTATGTCAGTTTGACGTAGGATCTCATATCCCGGGGGCTTGACCACCCCTTGATCTTTTTCATCCTAGACCATCCACATTGGTACAATTGGACCCCTCTTGAATTTCTACTTTAGTGTGAGCTTGAAGCAAGTTCATCCTCTCACTAAAGTGGGGGCTAAATGTACTCAACATAAATTTTACTCCCTTGGATATGGTACAATTACTCTTAATTTAGGAATGATTAATGTTAAATTGGACTTAATATCACCTTAATATAGTGTTGTGATGTGTTTTACATAGTGCGTCAGGTTTTGGGCCCTTTTAAAGCTAAATAAACTTAAATTTTCCTTAATTTAGTGTTGTAAAGTATATTTATTTACACCTTCACATTAAATATAGGAGGCTTGTGAAATAAATGGACCTAATCTAGTGTTGTAATGTTTTGTACACTTTCACATTAGATTTGGGGCCTTTTTTAGCTGAATAGACCCAATTTTGCCTTAATTTAATGTTGCAAAGTATATTTATTTACACTTTCACATTGACATTTGGCCCCTCTTGCATTTTTGACCTTTATATCATCATTAATATGCCCCTAAGACCCTATAATATGCATCCCAAGGCATATTTCAATCAAAATCTTGACAATTTATCAACAAATAAACTTAATTTCTTAACACCCTGACACTTTTGCCACCTAAAAAGGCCCTGTGGGACCCATACGCCACCCTAGGCATATGATTCCCACCTAGGTGGGACCTATATGCCAGGTGTGGCATATGAGTCCCATTTGAACTATTTTTAGGGTTTTGAGCAAGAAAATATGGGTTTTAAGTTCAAATTTCATTAATGTCGACCTATGGGATCTAATTAATGGGATATTAGATGGATTGCCTATATAAATGAGGTCTCAAATCATTATTTCATTAATCATTCATGATATCAAGTCAAGAACTCAAGAGTTAAGCATTCCAAGACTTTACAAGATCATCAAGAGAGCATTCAAGATCATTTCTAAGGCATTCAAAGGCAGATTCTTCAAAATTTGTTGCAGCAATTCAAGATCCATCGTCATGTCAAGGATATCAAGCATCAAGCATGTTATTGAGCTAGTGTTGTGGTGTTGCATCCAAGATCCAAGGTCAAGCATTGTTCTACACTTATCTCAAGATCTAGATCTACATCCTTCATGGCCATTTCATGTTGAATTATAGATTTACAAGACATCATTCAAGGTATCATTGTTCATATTTCATGTTCTATGTTTCATGCTCCATGTCCTTATTTCATTATCTCATCATTGGGTTTAATTACCTCAAAGGGGTTTGACCCAATAAAACCCCTATTCCCTAACAATCAACAAGCTTTTCCCTCTCTACATGTGTGATTGTAGATAAAGGTGTATTCGAACTTGAAGATCCCTTGAAGATCATGTTACAAGATTGAAGTTTTTGGATTTGTCCCCTCATTTGCAAGCTTGCTATCTTCACAAAAAGTCATCTATAGGTCTGAAATTAGGGTTTCAGATCCAGAAAAACAAAGTGCGGCAAAAAGAGAAGATATTGGAGAGTAGAATCAAACCTTAACCTTCAAAAAAATAACACTAGGAATGATACACCACATTGGTCGTATGAGTCCTAGTATAGCCAATTTTCATGGTTTTTGCAATTTCAGACACCCATTTTCCAGATTTTAGTTTCTATGCATAGAAACCTAGATTTGGGACTAAATCGCCCAAACTGGCATATGAGTCCCAACAGGCCTTAAAATCAATTTTTTTAGAATTTTAGGTCCTCATTCAAGCCTCTAAAAGTTTCCATGTGCACACTTCTAATTTTATAGCTTTCTATTTTGATTTATATACATTTCTAGGTCATTCATTCAAGTTTCATGCATCACTAGGTTTAAACATTAGATCTTGTATTTCATTATTTTTTACAAGCCCTGGCTTGGTGGTGAACCTAGTTCATTAGCCTATAATCAAACCCTAGGACAACCCTATTGCAAGATCTCTTTCTCCTTTCCATACATGAGGTTGAGATCTCTAGGGTTTCCTTGAATGTGGAGTATAGAAAGTTTGTTGTCCTAGTTCCTAAACCCTAGTGATGAAAATTTTCTATCTTACATACAATATAATTAATAATTTGGTTATTAAAAATTATTGTAAAAAATGAAATTATTAAGCATTACATTCCCATACAACTTCTCAAGCTACACTATATAATTTTAAATTCCAACTAGTTACTAACTTATGTGAATTCATTAAAATCTAAACCTTAGTTTTTCCAATACAATCCAATATCCATTTTTAATTAGGAGGTTTGTTTCTTTCTCCTTAGTTATATTTCTAGACACCCCACTCTACAAATAATCTATCAAAAAAAATGTTCAACTTGAAAAGTTAATGTATCCATCTTAAGCAAGATGATTAATCGAGTAATGGCAGTAATCCCAAACATGGTAGAACTACTATTATGGATTCCCTTAATTGGATTTCTAAAATACAATTATAAATTATAAATTTCCTACCAAATTGAATAAAAATCAAACCAATAAAAACTTAAGAAAAATACCATTGAAGTAGTACATGGCTACAGCTAAAAAGTGTTAGACCATTCTATTACTCTTAACTCTATTCAAAAATGCATAAATCATGCATCATGGCAAGAATTAAACCAAATCTTTTTCTTCTCCACCATAGTATCACAATATAAAAAAATGAATTATAGAGAAATGGTTGTTCCATGTAGAAATGGTCTAAATATCTTTGAGATTGATAAATAAGACTTTTTAGGTTGGTAAGTCTAGTTTGGAAAATAAAAATAATTGTATATAAATAAAATGCGTTTTCATCATTTTGAAATCCAAGAAAATCTATTGAGCAAATTGTAGATCCTAAAATTAGTCAAGGGAAATCAAGGGTAGATTTAGCAACATTATAATAGCACCTTCATCAATCAAGTTCAAGTTTTCAAGACATCAAGAAGAATGAATTAATTTATGTTGGAGGAGCTATTATGATCAATCATGCCAAATTATGAAGATGTTTTGAGTTATCCTCTACATGCTAGCTTGAACAATACATTATGTTTTATGATCTAACCTTTTGCAAGTCTATCAAGTAATCAAGGCATCCATCAATAAAATTTTGTGGAAACTTGTATGACATCAGTTCATCAAGGGTTTGATATCAAAGTAACATTATCATAATTTATCATTCATCACTTCAATAACTTTCTATTGTTTTGGCCTCTTCTCGACCTAGGTTATGACCTCTTAATCATTGTCAATTATTGTATGTGGAGGTAGAAATACCAACACGGGGTTTGACTTAGGTAAGCCCCTATATAACACAATCTTTCCCCTATTTTTATGTGTAGATCAAATCTCGAGGTTTCAATAGAAGATAGCTTGGAAAAATAGAGTGTAGACCTTAATCTAGATCTCAAAACTTTCAAATCCCAAAAATTAGGAGTCCAATCTAGGGGATAGTTTTCCCTAGACCATCCAATTCAAGCTCAAAATTCGCATTACAGATTCCTCTTTGTGTCTCAGTCTTAGATCTGAAGTTATTTTATAACTTTTTAGTTTTTATCTCTGCAATTAATTACATTTTCAGATTTAAGGTTATATACGGGTTATCAAATCACACATGAAATTTATCATCCTCACAACTCAAAAATAAATATAAACATTAGGGGATTAGCTCTCCATTGTGGCAACAATCTAATCATAAAACCCTAGTCAACTTATGTTTAATGTTGGTTCAAGTGCAAAGGAGATAATCCTAGTTAACCTAATTGGATCTAGGATCATTTTTTCTCATCAATGCCACTTTAAAAAAAATGAAAACAATAATCAATGACTACCAAGATCAAAAAGGAGTTCACTAAGTGAAAAATCACAATAACAAACTACAACACCCAACACAAGGGGAAAATAAAACATATGGTGAAACACCACAAATGAACAAGACTACCTCTTGAAATAATTTGAATCCGAAATACATTAGAGATTTTTGTTTTTATCTAGAATCATAATGCTTATCCAAATCAAAAAAAAAAATTGTTGGAACTTACAAACTAAAAAGAAAAATTGAAAAGTCACCTAAATTCATAAAAGAATATAATTAATTTTCCTTGTCAATTTTATCTTGCCAAACCATTCAAAATGTGTCTAGCGAATCATCTTCTTTCACATTCTACATATTTTATGCATAGTTCTTTCAACATAAAAGTTCAAAGTACATATACTATACAATAACAATCCAAAACACACTTAATTATAATTACTAAGATAAATAGTTAACCACTATTTTTTGGTATCTAAATTTATAAAACATCTTAATAATGCACTTTTCCAAGTATGGTAAATTACAGTTCCCTTTTCAAGATATAGATGATTTAATTTATTATATTTACAGATCTTGCAATAGTTGATCTTTTAAAGTGCAAATATCACTCTGTATTTTTATTATTATTAATTTCTAGCATTAATTGTGGAAGAGATTAAGGCTCTAACCGAGCTTTGATACCAATTGTAGAGTATTAAGGAGCAGATAAAAAACATAACTAACAGCAGAATAAATAAACAGATTGTGAACACACACAGCAAAATAGCATAACACGAGTTTTAAGGTGGTTCACCATAAAATGGCTACGTCCACTAGAAAAGCAGGGAAACACTCTTATTAATCCAATGATATAATACACCAATACATAGACTATACACATATATTTATCCACTCGTATTCAACTACGAACTGAAGAGTTGGGAGAAGATGAAAAGTCGAATGACCGTTGGGCTTCACATCCCAACACATTATTCTCTAAATAGATTATGTAGTGAGAATATTTTGAAAGAATTACAATTCTGCATTATGTTTCAAGAAGCACGGCCCATTCAGCACTGTGCCTATACATTTCATGAGGCAGAATTAGCCTCCATTAATGGATTTAACATGTAGTCAATTTCTGTAAAACAACAGCTCGACACTTGGAGATGGTTGCATTGCAAACATATGTTTGCCTTTCCAAATCTTCCAAGTGCTTAAGGAATTCGGGCTGTTTCTTACGAAGGCCTTCCAGAGACAACAATAGAGCACAAGAATCACCATGCCTTTCCCCAAATTCAATGCTTTTAGCACTTCGTCCAAGCTCGCCTTGGAGTCGATTGATGAGCACCCTCATCGTCTCCACATCTTTACAACTCATGAACGTTCCCAAATTCATAGCTCCCACCAAAACAGATTGAGATTTTAGCCAAATACCTTTTTCACAGACTTTTTGCAGGCCCTGTTTAACACGCAGGGTGCTCAATCTCTTAAGCAAAGCAGCTGCTATGGACCAACTTTTCATTAGTCTTTTATAATACTTCATCTTTCTGCGTACCATCCCGAGCTGGCTCTGCATCTCTGCATGTTTCTTGTACACGCTTTCAAACTCCTCCACACATATCACCTTGCCCTTCACAATTCTAAATTCCTCTAATATTTCCTTGTAATCTTTATCTGACAGAGCAATTCGGGCCTCTTTGAAAGCGAGAGCCCTTTCTATAATAATCTCATCATCTCTGCTTTTCTTCACAAACTCTCGCAATGATGTGCACAAGTTCTGAGTCCTCAAACTCAGCTCAAAATAGTCTTCCACCGCTCCCAATAAATCCACATGAGTACTATCTCTTACCTTCACAACTCCATGTCTCATCATTATTTTGGTTCAGCCAAAATTCAGTGCTAAAAAGTTTGTCACTGGTATGACTTGCCTTAATCTCAGGCAACTAAATGGATTTATATATGGTTGATACAATTTACTGCAACCGAATAAAAGAAGAGCTGTGGACGTATCCGGTTGTAACAGCTACAGTTCAATCTCCATTGAAATTTGTATTAGCAAGGCACGTATGTAATATAAACCCGTGTGTAGACGGTGTTGTGATGTTGTATTATCTATGTACACTTCCTAAAACCTCCTGCCTGCCAATTTATGTACACGTGTTGAAGTTAGGTGGAGGGTAGTAAAGGCGTACATGGTGATTATCTAAACTTTGACGTCCTCCAAATCAAGAGCAAAGGTAGGCCCAATTCAATAGATTATGCAACGTGATTAGGCTCAAATTGTTATTTCTTGTTTAGTTACGTGTTAGAGATCGGTATTTCTTCGTATTTTTAATTAGATATTATGAATGAATGAAAATGACTATACATTAGAATGCTCCAACATTAGACATGTTAGGTCTATAGAGATACAAAATAGAGACAAGTGGTATGATCAATATAGTAAGTGCATAATTCATAGAAAGTTTCATTATTTAAAAATGTATGTCAAAATATTTCTCTCTTTACTACTTTCAATATTTAGTTAGGACAATTCTCATCGCCATCCAACAAACTCATTCATCATCCTTCATGTCTCTCATGGACTTATATCACTATAGAACAACCTCCACCTTCTAACTTTTCTTCTCCACCATTAGTTGTCCACATCCAACAAAATATCTTTATCAATTCTTCATTCTTCACTTTTCTTGCACATAATTTATCAAAACCAATTTTATCAAATGTAATAACCTCCTTATATACTTCTATAAATACCTTAGGTTTAACAACGATAACTTCCACTCATTGTAACATCTAAGGTATACGTCTTCACCTACGCACACATATCCTCTACCCAATAGTGTCACTAGAAAATGTAAACCTAAAAACCCCTCTACACACTTCCCACATAAGGGAGGATGTCAGCACATCTTTTACTTAACATTACCTTTGTTAAATAACAACCAACATACACTTACACAACACTCATTCTCTTATTATCACCATTTTTTCTCCATATAGATAGTTCTCTACGTCTAAAGGACTCCTACAAAACCCAATAAACATATAATAGCATGCAACTCTTATAAATATTCTCAATGAGCATACTAGCTTAAATATCACTTATGTAGCCCTAGTTGGATTACCAATAATGAATAGCAAACTTAGGCAACCAATCACACTTAAAGTAAAATAAGTTTAAGCTAGAAAATCTAGGTAGACCAATTACAACTTAAAACTATAATTTCTTATGGATTGAACAAACAAAAAAATAAAGCTTACAATCTATTACAAGCTCATGGGCCAATTTTTCTATCATGAGTTAGTCAAATATATGTAAAAATATTTAATATTATGCAAATTTTGTAGTTAATGCTTCTCTACTACAATAACACTCCTCTCTTAATTTTTATTTTTTCATATTCTTAAGTTTTCACCATTCTACTTTAACCTTTGATTCCATTAGAAACACTAGTACCAAAACCTAAATAACTTCACCAAAAAGGAATTAACTCTCTTTTTCATCTTCTTTATTCAATTTTTAACTTATTAGTTTTAAGGATTGTGGGATTGAACTATCTCAATTGCTAAAAATAATCTAATACAAAGGATATAATAATAATCGCTAGAAAAGTAATTGGGCCCATAAAAAAGTCCTTTTTCATATTCAATATAAGGTACCACTTATCTTTTTGGAATGAGTGATGAGGAGGATCAACCAAGAAAAAATGTTAAATTAGGATATGCATTCAAATAAATATTTGAAAAGTAAAACCAATTACAAAACTTGCATCAACACAAAAAATTAAAATCAAAAGTGAAAAAAAATTAGAGGAAATTTTTTTTGAGTGTGGATGATTGCACAAGCTTCATAATGCTCCTACATCAAAGTTATAAATGATATTTTTTATTTTATCAATGATGTTATTGCTAAATTCTTGATAGACACTATAAATATTTATAATTTACATGGTTATATAATATCTTTTATAACCTTTTTATAAAGGTATTATGTGTAGTACTTGGTGAATAAGTTTGTAAATAGTTGTGTCCATGAATGCTTATTAATCATGTAAAAATTAATTAAATCATGTTATATTTTTGTTTCTGTATGCATTACAAGAACTCATACAGTTGTATTTTAATTTACATATATTGATAATTATGTTCAAAGATACCCATAAGTATCATAATAAGAACTTAGATAAATTTATTATCATATTTTAATCTATGTATATTCTCACTAATAACATAGCTTATCAATTTTACCAATAACTAGTATAGATATATTAAATACATATTTTTATAAGACTTTGAAGTTCTGATTTGTTTTATTTATTTAACATATTTTATTTTACTTTAAAACTATTTTATTTGCTACTTGTACATGCAAACAGAAATTTTACATTTTAATAGTGTGATGTGGGAAAAAGGGATTTAGGGTCTAAATTACACTTTCTCCTACATCATAATGGAAGGAACAAAACATGATCACAAACACCCACTTGGCTACTAACCACTATGGAAGATCTGGAATGGTGGATCAAGGTTTAGTTTTTTCTTTAGAGGATGATTGTTATTGATTAATTGACTATTGCTTGACTTAATTTAATGATGTAAATATGCAACTAGGTTAACTATTAAAATGAAGAAAACTATTGATATTACAGATAAATAGAAAATAGAAAACCAAAAATAAATTACAAAGAATTTGAGTGTAAACACAAAGGAACCTAGCATAAAAATTTGAGCTTGAGTTGATTGGACAATGGTGTTGATACTCTAAAATTGAGAATTTAGACCTTCAAAAATAGAATTTAGATCTCAGTTGGTCCCTCTCTACAGGCTCTTCCTTCTTGGACTCAATGTCGAAACTTCATCTATCTCTAATTAATTCCACTTTCCCCATTTTTTGTCATATAAGACTTGAATTCTTGATTGAGAAATTAGGTCTTCAATCCATTACCTAATTTGCTTCAGATCTATAACCTACACACAAGAGGAGGGAAAGGGTTGTGCTATATCGGGGCTTTCCTAAGTCAAACCTCATTTTGGTATTTTTACCTCCATAATGGCTATGTTGATGTAAAAAAGTGCTTACCCTTGGTCGAGTAGAGGCAAATGGATTATTGAATGATAAATTCACAAGTGTTGCAACTTACCACTTAGATTTGCATTCCTCGATAGACTAAAGCCATTTTACTCATCACCTTCAAGGATAATTGGATGCTTGATTTGAAGTCCTAAAAGTGTTACTCCTCACAAAACAAATAGACATGAAACATGAATAAACTCAAATAAAAACTTGATGCATCGCTAACATGATGGTTGACTAAAATAATGCTAAAATAATTTTTCTCTTGGTCCTACTTTTTAGGATGCTAAATTGTCACTTCAAAAATGCTAAGAGTCATTAATATTTTGAATGGTGAAAAAGACTCAAGTTTATAAGTATTTCTTTAATTTCTCACAAATTAATTACCCACAGTTGACAAATGAATTCTAAATTCTAAATATTTTGATTAGATTAAATTTGGGAAGGGCCCATACCCATTTAGAAAATAGCCATAAAGGCCGATCAAGGGGGCTCATGAGACATGATACACCCAGAAAGTAAAAAAAAAAGAGAAACTACACAAAGACCAACAAAAGACAAAAAAGAAAAACACAAAGAAAAACCAACCAAGTGCCAAACTAGCTACTAGTCACCCAACAGATTAATGCCATTAGTGGCCTACCATTATTTAGAAAGAAAATAGAGTTTTTATTCAAAAGACAGTGGCCTCTTGTGGATAGGTTGGACCTTGTGAGCACTAGGTGAAGCAGAGCTTTCCCCTTTCTTTTCCTTCTTCTTGGAGTGACCAACATCCCAACTGTCATCACCAGTGATTTTTCCATGGTTGTTACAAAGCTCGTACTAGAACACTTGGATGGTGATTGCAATATTATTAATAATTTCCTTGTTGTAGTCAACAATTTCGTGTAAGCACATGAGGGTTTTATCTTGATTGATATGTATGGTAGGAACTTCCTCCTACAACTTCACCCTATCTTCCTTAGTAGCAACCAGCGCTTGGAGCTCCTCAACCTCATTCTCCCAATTAATCAATTTATCAAAAGACTTGGTGAGGGATGACAACTGGTCCCAATGACCTTCATCATTAACATCACCTGGCCAGGTCACCTTCTAGTAAAGAACCTTCTCCTCTAACACTTGAATTTTATCCTTGTTCATGATGAGTTGATCCAGCAACCACATGAGGATATTGTTTTGAATATTGACCGCCTCAAAGAGATCATTCAATTTAAGTTTTAGTGGGACACAATTATCACAAGCCTTTTATCCAAATGGGATTTCGTAGTGCCATTATCTAGATTCACACAGAGGGTGGGGGATCTCTGGGAGCTAGGGGGTTTAAGGACTGAGGGGATTTGGAAAAATTAGAGATCCTCTTGAATAGGGAAACCATCAAGGGAGTCAGTAAGGGAGTCAACCGAGGTGGGGTTATAGGAAAATTTTTCTTCCATATTTTTCATCCAATGTTCATCTTTGCATGCCTCAATTATTGTTTTGGGTTCAACTTCATAAAGTAAACACAAATTTACCTCTTCTTCAACAAATTTCCTTCTTGTTAATACACCTTTGCTTTTGTCTCCAATGATTTATTCTTCAAAATGATTCCTCTACACATACTTGGGGGTTCTAGGGGTCTTTTCCAGAGCTTCTTCCTCTTGAATCTGCACTTCCTTTTCCTTAGCCTTTTCTTATTCTTTGTAATTAGGCTCATTTGATTCATATCCATCTATCACCACTAAGTTCTACAAATCTTCATCAACGTTGACACTTGCACTCTCAACAATCTTTCATAATCTTTTGTTGTAGCACTAGTAGGCTTTGCTTTTTGTAGAATATCCAAGGAAGATTCCTTCATTAGACCTTACATCAAACTTTCCCAAGTTTTCTTCATCTCTTTTGATATAACATTTGCTTCCAAACACTTTGAAGTACTTGATAGTAGGTATCCTTCCATACCACAACTCATAGAGAGTCTTTGTATTGTTTGTTTTTGCTTGAACTCTGTTAAGTATATAAATAATAGTATGAAGTGCTTCTCTCCAGTAGACTTTCAATAGTTTAGCTTCTTTCATCATAGTTCTTGCAGCTTCTTGAACAGTTATGTTTTTCCTTTCAACCACTCCATTTTTCTGAGGAGTTCTAGGGGCAGACAAGTGCCTCTTTATGCCATGATTCTCATAAAACATGTTAAATTAATTGGAGGTGAACTCTCCACCTTTGTTAGACCTCAAGAATTTTATCTTCATATCGATTTCATTCTCAACCATAACTTCAAATGCTTTGAACCTATCTAGGGCTTCAAATTTTTCTTTAAGGAAAGTAACCCATGCCATTCTTGAATAATCATCAATAAAAAGCATGAAATACCTGTAACCTTGCAGACTTCTTGTTCTTGTAGGACCATAAATATCTATATGTACCAATTCCAACAATCTGGTAGAGATTGTTCTCTTCTTCTTGTTTGCTTTCCAAGCTGACAATCCTTGCAAACATCATTGATAGGCTTTGTAATGTTTCGTAAATCTCTCACTACTTGAACTGAATTGATTCTTACCAAATTATCAAAATTAATGTGACACATCCTCTTGTGTCATAGCTAACTTTCATTGATCAGATTCATAAAACAACGACCATCAACACCCTTGAGCTAATAAACATTTCCATCTGTCTTTATTCCAACAATAATCATAGTTCTAAACCCTTTTTTGATTTCACATCCATCATCCTGAAACATAAGATTGTATCCTTTGCTACACATTTGTCCAAAACTCAAGTGGTTATGCCTTAGACCCTTAACATAGTAAGTATCTTCAGTATAATGCTTGCCATCAAAACTGATTGAACCTATTCCACATATCTTAGCACCTGAATCATCTCCAAATCTAACAAGTCCTCCACCGTAATTTTCAAGTTTAACAAACTTACTCTTGTCTTTGGTCATATGATTAGAGCAACCATTGTCAATGATCCAATAGTTCTTATCTTGTCTAGCATGAAAAGAAAATACCAAAGTACCTTCAGTCTTATCCTTTCTTTGTGGAGGGCATTCCTTCACACATATTTCAGAGTTAGCAGAAACGGATTCATCTTTTAAAGCCATGAACAAGAATTCATCATCATCATCTCCATAATCAAAAATACTTCCATCTTCTATAACACAATAGATTTTCTTAATCATCTTACCCTTGATAAGTAGGAGGTTTCTTCCACAGCGTGTCAAATTATGATATTGCTATCAGGATTCAACCGTGTAGTTTTTGAGTCAAACTCATTGACCCATGATTCATGAGTAGTGGTTCACAAGAACCCATCTCTCATGATGATGAATGGTCCACTTAGCACTCATTGCATCTAGGTGATGCTCACAGAGGTGAAGCATTGGTCCGTCTTGGGAGGTCACCCATCCCAGTACTGCTCCAGCTCAAGCGCGCTTAATATGGGGTAGCAAGCTAAGTGGGCTTAACCTTGGGGGAAACTCTGTGGTTAAGCGCGCTTGAGCTGGAGCAGTACTAGGATGGGTGACCTCCCAGGACGGACCAATGCTTCACCTCTGTGAGCATCACCTAGATGCAATGAGTGCTAAGTGGACCATTCATCATCATGAGAGATGGGTTCTTGTGAACCACTACTCATGAATCATGGGTCAATGAGTTTGACTCGAAAACTACACGGTTGAATCCTGATAGCAATATCATAATACATCTTACCCTTGTTCTCCTTGTTTTCGTCATTCACAACTCTGTTTGGACATCTTGAAGCATATTGTCCTATCTTTCCACAACTAAAATATTTGAAAGGTAACTTACCTTTGTACTTACCAGTACCCCTTCTCATTTTTCTCAAAAAGTTAGCTTCCACATTGAATCAAGATCTTCCTAATCTAGTTCTTCAGTCTTCTTTGTTTTTGCAACCTTAAAAGTAGTATCAACTTTTGCACCATTATTAGTACCAAATTCCCTCATTTAAAATGCAGTTAAAGAGCCATACAATTGATCTCTAGAATACTAATATAGATTTTAAGATTCCTCAATAGCGGCTCCAAGAATTTTCTTTACCGCTTTTGGTTCTTTGAAACCAAGACCTTTGATGCAGTTGACCACTTCATCTACCTTTTGCATATAGCTTGTAATGTTTTCATCTTCAGACATCTGCAAGTTCTCAAATGTGATCTTTAAGTTCTACATCTTAGCTTGTTTGACCATATCATCTCCTTCATAAATACTTTCCAACTTTTCCTAAATTGCTTTACCAGCTTTTAGATTCATAACTTTCACTAATTTAGAATTGTAAGACTACTCAAGAGAGCATACCTTGCTTTACTATTGATTTCATAGGCCTTAAGTTCAACTTCAGTGCTTAGACCATTTGTAGGCATAGTATATCCATCCTGAATTGATTTCCAAACATCATATCCCAAATTCTCTAGAAAGCCTTCCATCCTTATTTTCCAGAATACATAGTTTGTTCCATCAAATACAAGGATCTCCTTCTTGTGCGCCATCTCGGATCTACCTTAAGCGATTAAGCTTTTCTCCAAGGAACCTTGTTGCGATACCAATTGTTGAATGTATAAGACAATTGAGAGGGGGGGTGAATTAGTTGTACCTTAAAACTTCAAAACCCTCATTAACATTCAAATCCTCATTCATTAATCCCTTAATTTTGGTATGATGATTTAGCATGAAAAGTAAATAACAAAAACTGAAACAACTTAACACCATACACAAGAGAACACCAGATTTACGTGGAAAACCCAAGAAGGGAAAAACCATAGTGAGGATTAGCTCACAATATAAGTAATATCAACACTGAATACAATAGGGCTCATTGCCAGAGGACTCGCTACCCAAAAAAGAAAGGCTCACTACCAGAATAGAAAAGAAGATAAAGAAGGAGTGTTACACAGAGAAAATCATCTCAATGCAATAGATAATCCACCACATTGACATCAAAACCTTTGCAGTTTGATTGAAGAATTGTATCCACCTTCTGCTCGCTGCATCTAGTAAACTAACACATGAAAGCTCGCACTGCATTACTCAACTTTGCACACTAAAACACTGCACTTCATGTCATTTGCATCTCTCGCATCTATCTTAACATCTTTCAACAACTCAATTCATACTTATACCATCTTCAACCTTGAAACCTTCTCCAAGGTCGGCTATGCAACTCAAATGTGCAAATTCAAATTCAGATATGTTGGTGAGAGGTGTTCAGAGGTGTTATATTCAAGAGTTTGTGTGTTGGATAATCATATAGAAGAAGTTGTGTTCACCAGTGTGTGAACTGTGCATTACAAAGGTGTTTGCGAGAAATGTTTATGCTTCGTGTTTCTTCATAGTTATGTTTCAGGTTTTGCAATTCTGAGGAAGTGTTGATAGTGTTGGTATCTTTGTTTAGTCAAGATGGTTTGAGGTTTGGTGCTTGAGAAGATGGTTTTCAAAGTAACAATGTGTAACAAAGTTGTCTGAATGTACTAGGTGTGTACATTCTTTAGGTGGAAGTTGTTGTGAAGGAGTTTGTTGGACTACAAGGTGTTTGAGGAATATTCTAAATCATGTTTAAGCATGGTGTGTGGTTCACAAGTCATCCTTGGGTTTAAGGAAGTGTGTACTTAAAATTTTAATGGTGTTTACATGGGTATCGACCAATCTGGTGTTTACACTACATGAGATGGATAATTATTGTTTGAGAAAGCATGTTGTAGCGTGGTGTTGTTGATTTGGATCCCAACTAAGGTTTGAGGTGGCCTGCTTTCACTTTTATATGAATTGCATAGGCAAATCTTCAACCTAGAATAAATACAGAGCAAAACCAAAGCACAACTTTGTCACCCAGGATACCACTGCAACACACTGGTTCCTCTTTTTATCGAATTTTCTCAAAAGCACTTGAAACCAAGCACCAAAGACACATCCTCATAATCTTCAATACTTCCTCATCCATAGATAGAAGCTTATCAAAGAAACACTAAAGGTTGACACCCATAGCTTTACTAATGACAACATAATGCAATTGGGTGATCCCACAATAGTGGTTTACAATTTTTGGCCAAATTGGATACTGAAATTATTATTTTTAACTAAATCTTCATATTCGGGCACCTATAGCGGCTAAACCATGAGGAATTTGAAGATGATGAAAACTAGAGTCTCATCACACTTTGTCTGTAGATTCTTAAAAAAAAAAAAATTCAAAATTTTTGGAAACAGATTGCACTTTTTTTCCATCTCCCACGAAAACTGGTTTTTTTCAGAAAACAACATTTTAAAAAAGTGACGCTCACCGTATACAACATAACTTTTTTTGTATGAAGGATAAAATTCTAATTTTTTCAAATTTAGATTTGTAACTATGATATCTAGCACTTTCATTTGGTCTCATAGTTTTTTATTGAATATTTTTTCCTTGATCAAGTTTCAAAGTCAAACCAATTGCAACTCAGACATAGGCGGATTGTATACAACATAACTTTTTCTGTATGTTTCGAAATTCAAATTTTTTTCTTTTAATGGATCAAGGACATCAATGTCCAGCCCAAACATATTTTTAAAATTTTATTTTGATAATCTGCTATTTTTCCACATGTACAAAACAAAGAGCTTGATTTTCATTGAAAAACCTATGTTTAATAAAACTAAAAAAACACATACATAATAAAACCAAAACATATTAAAATTATATTCATTGGATAGCTCGTTCTGAGCACTACTTGATTCGAGTTGGGTTTGTGAAGATTCCTCCATTTTCATCCTCAACCCGAGCTCTGAAGTGCCAAAATTTAGGTTTTTTTTGTGTCTCAGATGGGGGATGAGGGATAAGGGGGTTCGTACAAACCCATAGGGGTTCAAGCGAACCCCTTCAAAGAGGTTCACTCGAACCCCTTTCCTATGCATTTTTTTGTTTTTTTTTTTGTGGCCAAGATTCAAAGGGGTTCGCTTGAACCCTGGTTCAAGCAAACCCCTTATTGATTCGGTCGAACTAGTAGGTTCGTACGAACCCCTAAAATCATTTTTTTTGCCTTGGGGTCATTTTTTGTGAGTTTTCCTTCCTCACCTGAATTGTAAACGACTATTGTGGCTTCACCCAACTAATCAAAGCATCAACTACTCACACTCTTGCAACAATCTCAATAGACATCAATGACAACATAGGCTTGTTGACATCAGTGACAACACCAACTCCTCCTCCTCCAATAGATGCATAGGGAGCATGATCTTTTGCAACACCAGTAGTGGCAGATTTAATCAAATAAAATCAAGAGCTTAGAGAGAAGATTAAAGCATTGGAGGATAAATTGAAGGGTGTTCAAAGTGGCCAATTTGAAAATATGTTTCATGTTGTGTCAAGCATGTTGGGACACTTGATGTCCAAAATTTTGAGAGGAATTGAAAATTTCCATAAGGATTACACCAATCTAGACAAGGCAATAAAGAGGGTGGCAGGGGACAAAGAAACAACTGAAGAAATAATGGATAAATGGATCCCTCAAATAAATATACTGTAAGGAATGTATAAGGGGTCAGCCCATGAGCCCAACCCATGCGAGGATATTTTGCCAATGTATATTATGGACAAGTTAATGGCAGATATGCAAGGATACATGGATCAACTCACAGAGAAAGTAAAGACAAGTATTAGACATTTTCAGAATATAGAGATAAGGATCATGTCTTATATCAAAACTAATGATGGGGAAATAAAGGATTGTCTTAGATAGAAATCTCAGTTCAAGGAATTGACCCTAATATTGTCCTTCTTCATCTTTGATGATAATAAAATTGACATTGAGTTATTCATAACCTGTATGGACAAGTTGATTGATACTAATCAACTTTTAGATGATTTTGAAAGAGAAACATGGTCAGTTTTGTGTAGGTACACCAAGTATATGGCTAACATTGATATGATCCTTGCATACAAGTGACCATCAGAAAGAGTATATTAAGCCTGGGATGAGAAATATAATCAATTGAGAGGATTATAAGCTTTTACCATATAAGTCAATGTGGTGACATTTTTTAATTCTTTAATTGGCTTAGCAGTTGTAATTCTTTCATTCTTTACTCAAGAGGTTTGGGCATTCTTTTGTCTTTTATGGGCTACTCAACATCAACTTCAACAATTTCAAAAGGGAATATGCTTTCAGTTCATGATATGAAGCCTTAAAGGTTCATCATTCTCTTATTCATCATTGTAGAATCAATAAGGAGCTCCTTCATCTGTGCAAGAACTTTTGTCTTCTAGTGGAACATTCCTTTTGTCTTATGCATGAGGTTTTGTCTTTTTGTCTTTTTTAGGAAAAGATTGTCAAATGAAAATGTGACATCTGTACAATGGCATGAAGCTTGTTCACTCCCTTGTTTCTATAAGAGGGAATTCAGGGCCATTGTACAAGGATCTTAAAAATTTGTATACAAAGCAACTCTCTATATCAGTCTCTATATTTCTGGTTTAGGTCTTGTTAGGAAAGGATGCCAATGTGATTAGCATTTTTGTATAATAGTACTAGCATTTAAAATCCAATACATAACAAATTTTGCAACCAAATTTTCTCCCACATGTATTAATCTTTAACATTTATGAATAAAATTGATCAAGGATCTATTTATGTTCATCTTTGTAGTCTTTCCTTTGTATGAATATTTCTTCTATTAATTTTACTCAAGCAGTAAATTAAATATGCTTTATGAGAAATGTTGAATGTTTTAGGTATATACAGGGATTTGTAAGTAGAATTGTTGACATAATTATGAGGGATGGCAATGTAATGCATTATTATTAAGCTTTAATGTTAGAATCAATATTGTTATACAGGGTTTTCAATTATGTTTCTCTTGACTCTGTGACCTAGGTTTAAGACACTTGTTTATGCAAAATCTTGATTATAAACTTCATGATCAACAATTTTAATGAACAATTTATCTTTCAAGCAATATTTATTGCATAATATTATTTACATGTTCTCAGATCTGAAATATATAAAATCCAATAGCTCTTTCAATGTGTTTATCTATAATTCGTGATTAATAAGAGAGAGCATATCTGTTTCAGAGCAATTTATCTGAAGTTAATTATAAGAAATCTTAAGTGATATTGCATAGGAACACTCTCCTAGGTTCTGCAGAGCCTAAAGTGCAAAGGAGAGAATTGTGCAAATCCTTCTCCTATTCATTGGCCAGCCCCTTAGGACAATTTAGTATAATTGACCATCCTTTAGGTTTGTCTTAAAAAATCAGTTGGTACTTTAAAAAACACCACCAACCCCAATTTTTATTATAAAACTATATAATTATAATTATATTTAAATTTGTATAAATATAATTGCAATAATAAAGGTAACTATAAGCTTAATTTTTAGTTATACTTATTTAAAAAAAATATAAATAGTGTAATTATGTGGAAGGCGTTCCCTATATGAATCCAATCGGCTGACTTCTATTATCAACAGTTTAGAATGTGTTAGAATGACACAAGACCATTGAGAAAAATTTGGTCATAGAAAAAATAGCTAATATCAATAAAAAAAAACTTTTTCTTTTAGAAATCAAATCTAAATTATATTCTTTTCTAATAAATCAAAGAGATAATATCACTACTTTAAAAAGCTAATTTTTCTAGAAATCAAAGAGATAATATCACTACTTTAAAAAGCTAATTTTTCTAGAAATCAAAGAGATAATATCACTACTTTAAAAAGCTATTTTTTTTAGAAATCAAATCTAAATTATATTCTTTTCTAATAAATCAAAGAGATTATATTCTCCCATTTTTTTTAATTTATATTTTTCCTAATGAAACAAAGGATAAACATATAACTTATTGTATAAATCATAGTTTACTTTCATTACAAGTCATTAGTATTGTTTTAATTATTCAATTTTTAAGAATTTCCTTGCTCTAAAATTAATGTAATCATATATTTTAAATTATTAATTAATTATTCAATTTTTAAGAATTTCCTCGCTCTAAAATTAATGTAATCATATATTTTAAATTATTAATATGGTTGTTATATCTACTTTCTATTTAGATTGATTACAAATTGTTCAACTTGAAATTATTGCTAATTTTTTTTATTTCTATTGCTAATGCATAAATTTAGTAAAAGGAAAATACATGGAATCCCATGAACATGCATGGTATAAGAAATAATATGGAGATAAATAATCTTACATTCCTTTTTACGACGAGAGGCATCTACAATGGCATCCACCAAAAGTAAAAATTTGTGTAAGGAAAAACTAATCAAGTTGAATCTGACATGCAAGTGGCGGTAATAGTGATAAACAAACTGTTGTTCAAGCGTTTGGTCTATAATGGAAGACGAAACAAAGAGACTTGGAGGTAACACTAAAAATTACAAAGTATTTACGAGTTCAAATTCTCAAAGTTTCCCAATCATCATCTGATCACCTCATGTATTTTCATGAGCTCGACGTGAATACTTTGTGGACAAAAATTTAGACAGAAGAGAATAGAAGATTTCAAACACTAGACTCCACCTTAGATAGTGGTTTACTGAGCTAATATGGGATTGTTCTACGTTTGGATCAGTAGATTGTAAAAAGAGTGTTGGAATATCGGTTGTTGCGAGGTTTTTAGCCACAGATTTCTATGGTATACCCATCGCTACACTTCACAAATATGTTTTGGCACATGGACATCTCTGGTACATAGGCCACTCTATGCCATGTTTTTTTCTTTTTGTTTCTTTTTGTCCAATCGTGTATGAGTGTATTTTGTGTGGAAACTTGATGAATGCGTGTTTGTGCTGAAAATGAGGCATTTCATTCTTTAGGGCGAAAATTGAGAAATTTGTGTCTTGGATTTAATTTTTGTGGACTTAAATTTAGTCGTAGGTTTTTTCTTTCATGTTAATGAAGGTTTAGGGCTCAATAAATGATGATAGTGGCATACTATAGTCATTAGTCATTCTCTTCATGGTTTTAGATTTTGGATTCTTTTTGTTTGATTGTCGATGTGTATTTTGTGTGGAATTTGAGGAATTCATACTTTGTGCAGAAATTGAGACTCCTAGGTCAAGCTACTTAAATTATCGCAGAGTTAAAATTGGTTGAAGAAGAATAATTACTTTGTTGGAAGCGTTTTATACTCAATAATTGACAACAGTGCCACGTGAGAGTTAGTAGCTATTCTAGTCATGTCATTCCCTTAGTTTCTTTGATTGGTTGTTGATGTGTGCTTTTTGAGTGAACCACAAATTTTTAGGGAAAGAGAGGGGTTCTCTATCACTTTTAGGGTTTTTCACCTAAAAGGAGAGATGTCTTTCACACCCAAAATATGAGGGGTTCATTCAATATTAAGTGTTAATGTGTGTGGAATGTGCATAAATGGGGTATTCTAAGTGCAAAGGACTAATAAAAGGAGCTAACTAGTAATGCAAAACCTAGAAAATGAACTATGTTTAAAAACACATTGAGACATGCAAACATGTACAAAATGACCTAGAAATGTAAACTTTAATAAAATAGAAAGTTGGAAATGAAAGGTGTGCACCTAGAAATGAGTTGCAGACTGGAAAGGAGACTAGAAATGCTACTGATGCTAAAATTTTGGCCTACTAGGACACTTCCGCCAAGCTGGGTGACTTAGTCCTAGATCTGGAAAACTGCACCGAAGCCCATTTCGGCCAAATGGGTATCCAAATCTGTAGAAAACTCTAAAAATAATGTACAGTGGGACTAAGTCACCACTAATGGCGACTTAGTCCACTTTGGCTTTTCTGAAAGTCCAAAAGTGGAAATGGAAGCCCTTGGTCTACACTTTCTGCTCCTTCGAGTATTCAATTCTGAAACTTTGATATTTGGCACTGTAAGTGACTTTTAGTGGATGTTTTTCCCTAGCCAATAAGGAGGTGTATTCAACAAGCCTTCAATCCATTCTTCAATGATTTCCAAACCCTCAAAGTACCTAAATCTACAAACACACAAGGAGAGAAAGAGAAAAATGTTGATTGTTAGGGCATGGGGGTTCGCCTTGGTCAAACCCCTTTTAGATAATTAAATAAAGTGAAGAAACAAGATAATGAAGCATGAAATATGAGACAATGGAACTAGTACCTTGCCATGATGATTGATCTTGAGTTGCTACAACAATGGAGGAAGATTCAACCCTTGAATGATTTGGCGAGATGTCTTAATGACTTAGAATACTCAAACCCTAGCTTGCTTGAGAAGAGTGATGGATGAGGGGGTGAATGCATATAATATAATTGTTAGGTGAATAAATTAGGGTGAAAATGAGGGGAAAACCCTTTATTTATACATGTTGTGCCCTAATTTCCCGAAAATAACCTCATAGGCCGACCTTAGGGTTTAGGAGACAATATCTTGCTAGATTTTTAAGTTATTTTTTATTTTTATGCGACATGGGACTAAGTCGCCCAAGGTGGTGACTCAGTCCACTTGGGAAATTTCAAGTGGATGTTGGGGATTAAAAGGTGATTAATGTTGTTTAACGAGATTGTCTTCCGAAACACACTTAAATAGGACCTATAAGTGCATTAAGGGGTCATTTTAACATAAGAAAGGGTCAATTAATGATGATGAAAAGGGTAATTAGGGGCTAAGATTCCAAAAATAGGATCAAATTAGGCATAAAATTGTCCTTTTCTTCAAAGTTATACAATTTTTGGCGACATATTGAGGAACTCGAGGAAATGCAATTTTCTATTGAATTTGAGAGGTGAATAGTTGTGGACTCTAAAGTAGTGAGGTTAAATTTAGTTGTAGAAATAATTTTCATCGTTAGCGGCAATTTAGGGACCCATACATGACATAATCCGCATGTTGTGTCCCTTTATCTTCTTGCTTTGGTTTTAAGTTTTCTAGATTGATTTACTTGGAAATGCGAAATAGAGCTTAAAGAGTTCTTAGAGAAGCAATTTAATGTCTAATATGCGAGGGAGGTTGTATGCCATAAAGTATTTCAAGTTGATAGACCAGGTTATAAGTTTGAATATTGTAGTGTTAAAATACAACTGCAGGAAATAAATCACACCATTAGGACCATTCTAGGGTTCAATTCATGAGATGACTGTTGCAAAAAATTGTATGTGGTTGTGCATTCTTACATTGGTCTTATCTACTTGTTACACCGAGAGGCGTTTACATTGGCATCCACCAAAAATAAAAAATCTATGTAAGGAAAAACTAATCAAGTTGAATTTGACGTGCAATTGGCGGTAATAGTGATCAACAAACTATTGTTCGAGCATTTGGTATGTAATGGAAGACAAAACAAAGAGACTTGAAGGTAACGCTAAATATTACAATTGATCTTGGTTGTAATGGGTGTTAGTGGAATACACATCTTATGGAAACAAAGTAATATATTGCACTGATTTCTATCAAAGAGAGATCCCACTCTTGTTGATCTCTCAACTCTAGCAAGGCATCTACAAAATCTTTCGCTAATTCTCTTTCATCACTTAGCTCTGTGCTCCTCCTTTCCACTTGATTACTTATCCCACACCATCAAGATGTAAATACTCAGGCCACTCTATTACAAATGTGGGAGATTGGTTGAGAGGTAAAAGCGTGGTCCACGTCTTGAAAGACACGACATTGAGAACCATATCAAGCAAAAAATTCAAGAGCCCTCATGAGCCTCTCATGACCAAGGCAACTTTATCATAAGCCATGGCGGCTTCCTCTTCCATGTCGAAGGTTCCCAACCATTGCCTTGACTCCGACTCTCTGATTTCCACAACGTATTTTCCGCAGGGTCGTCTGCACACACCTCTGTAATGATTTCTCTTAGCACTAGAATCCATCTTTAAGCTTTTATTTTGAATAAAAATGTTATCTAAGAAGCAGATAGAAATGATTATCTTGCATCACTATGTTGTTCTAACTACAATAAATAGCTCATTAGTTTCAAGAAATAGAAATGAAAATAGGCCAGATTGATCATGTCAATGACACTTTGATAGCATTGTGAGTTCATTAGTATTATTAGTGTTATTATTAATTTGTTTTTTTCTTTTAAATTTAATTTACTTGTAGAGTAGGGCAACACCAAGAAATGTCCCCAGTCTTTTCAAGCTAACATTTTTGTTGGATCTCTACTTCTAGGTAACATGACGATGAGGGGTGATGAAGAAAAAATGATGAAAATAGGCACCTCAAGAAGGATAACTCTCGACATATTTTATATATATTAATATTTAATATATGTATGCTAGTTAAGTTACAATTACATTTAAAAAAATAAATAAAAAATCTAGATTTTTGTATAAATCATAGTTTTAATTTCATTGCAAAGAATTTTAAATTATTTATTGTGTAGTATTATTTCAATTGTTTAATTTAAAATATAAAAAATCTAGAATTAATGTAATTGTATATTTTTATTTACTAATAATAAATATATTATTGGTATTTTATCTACTTTCTATCTATATTAATTATAAATGGCTCAACTTAATGATATTGTTAAATTTATTTATTTTATTGCTAATACATAAGTTTTAATATAAAGAAAAAAATCCATGAAATCTGAACATGTAGAGGAAATTATAATTATATTTAAGGAAATAAAGGATGGGCATCTAACTTATAGTATAAATCATAATTTTACCTTCATCACAAAAAAATTGAAACTCTTTAGTTTGTAGTATGATTTTAATTATTTAATTTTTGAATATTTTTATTTTCTAAAATTAATATTTTAACTAAATTAAAATAATAGATATACATAATCAAAGGAAAAATAATGGTATATAGATAAATATAATTTATTCTATGTGTAATTTTATTTTTTTGTATGTTTGATAATAATATTATGAGAGAGTATGTATCTAAATTAGAAGTTATCATTTGGTTAAACTATTGCAAGTAAATGATCCAACCGATCAAAATTATTTAAGGGTCGAATAAAGATCAATCATACTAAAAAAAAAACTTTGATAAATGATATAATGTAAAATAAATCATCATTATCACTATTTATATACAACTAATTTTCTAAACTATAGACATAAATTATTCAGGGGTTTAAAAGATGGACTGGGCCAACTTGAAAAGATAACTCCAACTCCCTACCATATAAAGGTGGAGTCAAGATAAATTTTTAAAGGGTCTTTTTAAGACAAAATACAAAAAACATTATTGCATACAAATGGGGTTTATTGGCCTTTCAAAGATCATTGAGTGCCACTTCATCATGCAAAAAATCCCCATGCTCAATAATCCATTCATGTTACTTAATGCATAATGGGCTCCAAGGATAATTTTTCTTTTAAAATAAATGTTCTTCTCCATCTCCATCTCTATATTCCTCTCTATCTCTATCTCCTTAACTACCCGCCTCTCTCTCTCTCACACGCTTCCCTCCTCTATATCTCCATCTTTTTATCCCTACCTCTCCCTATTTCTCCTTCTCTCCTTATTACAAACATAACATGAGCCTATTTATAATGGAGCTTGATTATCTTCTTGTTTTAAATTTTTTATTTTGGTCGTGTTTGGATCCATGTAAGTGGATGCATAGTTTATTTGAAGCTATCACTTCTCCATTTATACCTTTTTTGGGACATATTATAGTGCCCCCAGAAGCCACATTCACTAAAAAATATGTGAAAGATCTGATCCATCTCCATCTTCATATTCATCTCTATCTCTATCTTCATCTCTATATCTCCCCCCCATCTCTAACTCTTTACCTCTCCCTACATCTTTCTCTCTCCCCCCTCTCTCTTTCCCAATATATCTATATCTTTATCTCTCCCTCTCTCACTATCATTCCCTCTTTATATCTATCTACTTTGCCTTTATCCTCTCTCTATTTCTCTCCCTCTCCCTCCCGCTCCATCCATCTCTTATTTATATATCTCTCTCCCTCTCTATCTCTCTCTCACCACACACACACACACTCCATATTTATCCACCCATTTCTCTATCTCTATATCTCTCTCACTCACACACACATGCAATTCTTGTTTCTCCCACCCTATCTCCATCTCTATCTCTCTATCTCTCTATCTATCCTTTCTTTCTTTATATCTCTCTCCCTCCCTCTATTACTTGTCTCCATCTCTCTATCTCTACCCCTCTCCCTTTCTCTTCCCATAGTTCTCTTTATCTTCCCATATATAGATATATCTTCCTCTTTCTCTCTCTATCGCCCCTATTTCTCTCCCTCTCTCCATCTCTATTAAATGTATATAGCCACTTCTCTTTATTATCTCTCTCAAACTTTATCTCCCTCTCCCTATCTCTCTATATCTTTTTATATCTCTCTCTCCCCATCTCTTCCTCTCCCTCTTCCTCTATAATCTATCTCCCTCTCCCTCTTCCTTTATATATCTCTATCTCTTCATCTTTATCTCCCTCTCCTTCTTCATTTATATATTTCTATCTCTTCATCACTATCTCCCTATCTCTCTATATCTTTATATCCCCCTCTAGGTCTATCTCTATCTCTCTATCTACTTGTCTCCCTCACTCTACATATCCATCTCTCTCCATCTCTCTCCCTCTCCCTCTTCATATACCTCTCTCTCTCTCTATATATATATATCTCTTTGCCTCTCCATCTCTCCCTCTGTCTCTATATTGTTATTTCTCCATCTCTCTACTCCTATAGCTATCCCTCTCTCTCTATATCACTTTCTATATCTATCTTTATCTTTATATATCTTCCTCTCATTCTCTCCCCCTCTATATATTTAACTCTCCCAAATTTGTCTATCCATCTCTCCTCTCTCTTTATATCTCCTTCTCCTCGATATACCTCTTCTTCTCCTTCTCCATCTCCATTTTCGTCTCTATCTCTATCTCCCTCTACTTTATATCCCTCTCCCTCTACTTCATATCCCTCTCCCCCTCCTTCTCCATCTCTATCTTTGCCTCTATTTATCTCTCTCTCTCTTCCCCCATTTATCTCTCCCTCTCTCTCCCCCCTCCCTCTCTCTCTCTCTCTTCCCCCATTTATCTCTCCCTCTCTCTCTCCTCCCTCCCTCTCTCTCTCTCTCTTCCCCCTCTATTCTATCTCCCATTTATCTCTCTCTCTCTCTCTCTCTCTCTCTCTCTCTCTCTCTCTCTCTCTCTCTCTCTCTCTCTCTCTCTCTCTCTCTCTCTCTCTCTCTCTCTCTCTCTCTCTCTCTCTCTCTATCTCTCTCTCTCTCTCTCTCTCTCCCTATTGCAAACACAACATGAGCCTATTGGTAATGGATTATGATTATCTTCATGATTCGTTTTTTTTTTCCAATTGTGTTTGGATCCTTGTGTAAGTGGATGCATAGTTGATTTGAAGCTATCACTTCTTTATTGAGACCTTTGTTACACAAACATCATTTGCTAAATTGCCTACCAATTGACCTTATGTACTACACAAGTGCATGTAAAAAATAGACCAAAATTTCCCTTAATTGACCTTCCACACCTCTTCGACGTACCCATTACACAACAAGGTGCGATTGCTAGTTAATTTTAGTTCTAGGTAATTTTCATGCTCATTAAAGTGTTTTTTAAAACATAAAAAATTAAAAAGTAAAATAAAATCTAGATTCTAATATTTTTTAATTTTTTGTCAAAGTATTATTGCATACATATTAATTTAATATATTAATATAGCATATAATATGATATACTAAAATATTAAAAAATCGAATATATTAATTCAAATATATTATTATTATTATTATTATTATACAACAGGGGTGTCCCTGCGACCCAGCCTAGCGGCCCAACAACCTGTATCTTGGGTACCTGGGGTGAGCTGGGGCGAAACTAGTCCCCTGTGGGTGAGATCCCCCGCCCGCAAGAAGTCCCACCTCTTAAACCCGAGAGTGGAGTCGAACCCGAGACCAATGGGGAGCAAACCCACTGCCCAAGCCAACTCTACTACCTGTGTGGGCTCAAATATATTATTATTATATTAAATTTTATTATATAATATATTTAAAATATATTAAATTACTAAAAATCTAATATACTATAAGGATATAATATTTTATATTATAGTTTATTATATAATATATTTAAAATATATTAAATTATTAAAAATCTAATATACTAGATCAGTGAGGATTAAAATATTATATTATAGTTTATTATATAATATATTTAAAATATATTAAATCATTAATATACAAAATATAATGGGATATGGTTGTTTGATCTTTACTTTAAAAAATATAAATATTTCTTCAATACAAAATAATGATTTCTTATTTGTGTCAATTTTTTATCAGTAATAATTAAACAACAAATAAAAAAAATTTAAATGTTTTCATATAATTACAAAAATATAATTGAAACTATCTCTTACTTATAATTTAAGAAAAAAATATTAGATATAATCTATTCAAAATATAATTGAAACATCTTTTACTTATAATTTAATTAAAAAAATATTAATTTTTTTTTCCTAATTTTGCTTTGAAGCACCTTCCACCCTCCTCTCACCACGACTAGGGCTTTAAAAGGGCATCGGTTTTAAACTAAACAATTTATGTTCGTTTAGTCATTATGATTGACAACAAATACGATTGGATCGTTTCTTCTCTCTCTTACCCCTTCCCCCTTCCCCCTTTTTTAATTGAAAAATCTCGTCACTCAGATAGCTTTCTTTACGCGCTCGTAACTTAATTGTCAATTGTCTGAGAAGTAAGTTTATCGAGTGTCCAGAGTCCACCTCTCAATTGTTGACATTTCAACTCTTCATCATTGTAGCCCGTTTGGATCTACACAAGGCTTCTGGAGTATTAACAAAAGTCGAGCAGGCAAACAAAGATTTGCTTCAAAAATGAGTGTAATTGACATTTTGACCCGCATTGACGCTATCTGCAATAAATATGATAAGTACAATGTGGAGAAACATAGGGATAGCCAGATCTCGGGATTCGATGCCTTCGTCAAGCTCTACACCGTTGTCGTCGGAATCTGGTTACATTGGTGTTCCTTTATTCATTGGTGTCACATTTATGTAATACCTACTTGTTTAGTGCCTTTTCAATCCGTTGTGTTATTAATTTCCTTAACATTTCCAAACCCACAAATGGTAGACTCCTCCATAGGAAATAGTGGAGTTGGCTCGCATCAAACAGAGATCTGAAGACAACTACGATGAGAAAGAAATTGGGCTTACTATGCTCGCCATAGAGAAGAGATAACTACTCGAGGGTGCATAAGAAGATTGCAACAAAGTCAAATCACCTCACAGGAAAAAGAAGCCCATATGCAACAACATTGTGAGAGAAGTCGAGATTACTATGCTCAACATAAACAGGAAATAAATGCAAAAAAACACACTAGCTATTTGTAGAAACAAACATCACAATGTCAAAATATGCAAACACAACAATACACGAAACATGGAACACCATTCAACAACAATGCTAACTTCATGCCAACAATGAAAAGATTTCGACAAAGAATAGATGCCCTTTCCAACCGGAAAACATGCACTGTATGCAAGGAATGTTACCCAGGCATGCTCTTCCATTCATCTGATACTCATGCTACTTGTAAAAGATGCCTTGCCAAGAGAGGCATACCTCGGTTCTCCGCACTCAACAACATGGACCCAGGAGAACAACCTATAGTCTTGAAAAGACTAACCCAAGTGGAAGAAATGCTCATTGCCAGAGTCAACCCAGTGCTACAAGTAACGCGCACTCTTGGAGGCCAGTATAAATATAGCGGTCACACAATTTGCTTCCCACAAGATATAAATCACATTGCCCAGGTTCTTCCATGAAGAATACAAGACTTGGACATGCTCATAGTGCGGAGGCTCCATACAGAAGGACACTATTACAATTGTTATGTAAGTAGAAGCCATATCAGAGATGCATTGCAATACAAACTCAAATATGACCCATACTATAAAGATGTTGCAATAAATTTTGACCGCTTGGAGCAATTTCTAGCAGCAAGAACAAACATATCAAATATGCTCCACACAATTGAAACTAACGAAGACATAGTAGTTCTAGGTAATGAAAGCGACTATGATGGAGACGATATTTCAAGTAGCACAGTAAACACATCATCGTTTATGGCCAAATTGCCACACAAATGTGAATTAGAAATTATTAAGAAAACACTGGACCTTGAGGACAACACACACACCATTATCGATTGGCCTGAAATAAACTCGTCTCCAATAAATGAATACAATACTAAGGGGTTTCTCGATATGGCATTTCCAACACTCTTTCCAAATGGAACTGCACTACAAATGCAACCACGAATTAGGGAAGTGCACATATGCATGAGTATGCGCTCCACTTGATGCGATTTCATGACCAAAGGTTTGGAAGGCATCCAAGGTTCTGATATTTCATGTTTAACCTTATGATGCGACATCGTAGCTAGGGTATTGCAACAATTTTCATTAAACAAAATGCAAAAGAGAACATGCCAGCCACTATTGAAAACCTCAAAGCACATCTAAAAAATCTCCCCGACACACAATTAGCTGAAGAGCTCATGCACTTTGGATCTTCAATGTGGGGCACAAGACCGTACTGGAACAAGTGTCATGGTGAACTAACAAATATGATCAACCAAATAGGGTCTCCCACTCTCTTCTTCACATTAAGTGCAACAGACACAAAGTGGCCAGACCTCCAACGTTTGATCTCAAATGACATAGCGCTGGAAATGCAAACAAATAATCAACACCTGGATAATGTAATCAATAACCCCCACACAACATCACTATACTTGCATCAATGCTTCACAGCCTTCCGTGAAGAAGTCATTGAGAAACTCCTCGTTGCAAAAGATTACTGGTATAGATATGAATGGCAACATCGGGGCACTGCACACGTCCATGGATTCCTTTGGCTCCAAAATGCACCAGACATGGATAACCTTGATTGGGAGGACAATGCTGAAGTTGAACGGGCAAGAACATACTTTGAAAAGTATGTCAATGCTTGGAATCCTCGCAATGCATCATGCAGAAACAACATTGTTTATCGATCTCCGTTGGACGATCCTTGCTTGCTAGACACATCCAAGATATTTGCTACAGACCCCTCTCGTGACTACGCAGAGATAATCAATCGAGTCCAAAGGCACACAAAATGTAGAGAGGGAACATGCTTACGTAAGAAGGGGAAAAAGTTGGAGTGTCGATACAAAGCTCCATGGAAAGAATAGATTATGTCTACCTTATCATGTGACAATACTGGGAAAAAACAATATGAACCTGCAAGGAATGATGATAGGCTAAACATACACAATCTAGAAATGATTTCAATATGGAGGGCCAACATAGATTGCCAACCTGTCATCTTGTGAGCACTTGTACTTAAATACATTGCCAAATATGCATCAAAAGTAGAGAGAACATCTGAGACTTGTACTAATATGTTAGCAAGAATTTCTGCATCCCAAAAAGCAGACGACCCATCCCTCACAGCGTATCAAAAATTCATGGCAGAGATTATGGTAGAGCGTGATATAGGAGCACAAGAGACATGCCATATGCTGCAAAAATTGCTGCTTGTTGTTTGTAATCAACCTTTTACATCATAAATGTAGGTCAGAAGATGTTCCATCGAGTAACAAGAAGACTAGATGAAAGACACCTCCAACCTGGCTATCTTCATTCCTACATCAATCGCCCTCTAGAATTGGAGAAAATAACCCTACTCGAGCCAACACGATCTTTCTCCTATTCTGCATATCACAAGGGGTGCAAGTGGAAAGAAATAAAGGTGAAAGCAATTGTCAATGTTTTCCCAAAGTTCTATACCACCCCAGAGGAGGACTTCGACCATTTTGAAACATTCTGCTAGAGTGAGTTACTACTGTACAAACATTTTCGAAGCTTGGAAATCGACATAGGAATTACTAAGGATACAATAATAGCAAATTGGAAGCAAATGAGTGCATCCAAATATGATGTATGGCATGTAACTCACACCCCCCAATTGGAGCAGAGCATTGATTGTGAAGAATCAGACAACGAAATAGAGACGGACACAAGGGACATAATAGGAATGAATGAATGGGAATTATTTTCACAAATCGGCCCCTCAAACAATGTCAACATAAATGAACTTGAGATGCTTGGTAGGCGTGAGTTTGATAGAAACAACAAATGGGATCAACATACAATGCCCCACAACCTTCATGATAGCATTACACAATTCATAACCATGAAAAAAACATGTAGCCAAGAAGAGCACGCTCCACGATAGTTTGATGTACCAGACTATACCCTTTCGCCCAAACAAAAACTAGCACTCACACATATTATTGACCACAACACCCATCACTCAAATAAACCATTGCACATGATCATACAAGGAACAACAGGTACAGGAAAATCCTACTTGATTGCTTGCATAAGAAAAGCACTTGAGAGTAGTACTCTACAACAAAGAAGCCAACTACTTGCATTAGCTCCTACAGGGGTTGTTGCATTTAATATACATGCATCAACCATACATTCAATGCTCCAGATTCCTATCAAAGAAATGCACCCATTGCAGGGCCAAGAATTAACAACATTTCAAGAAGAGATGAAACACATAAGATATATTTTGATTGATGAGATGAGCTTCATAGGGCCAAAGTTACTATTGAAAATTGATGCAAGGCTACGTGAGGCCTTCCTGCACCAACAACACCTATACTTTGGTGGGGTTTTAGTAATCATGATCGGTGACCTTGCCTAGCTACCACATGTGATGGATAGACCTATTTACACATCACACTCAACTACAAAAACACTTTGGCACCAGTTCACAATTGTATTCACCTTAGAAATAATATTTCGTCAACAAGGTGAGACTCCAACACAAAGACAATTCTGTCAAATGTTGCAAAACATACGAAATGCAGAAGCAACACAAGAGGATTGGCAACTTCTAATGACACACACAGACAAGAAGCTCACCTCGATTGAAAAAGAACAATTCGACAATTCAATGCACTTGTTCGCTACGAATGATTTAGTTAGAATGCACAATAGAAGAATGTTAAAATTGTTGAACCGTCCAATTGCAATTAGTATAACAACAAGCACCATAACTAGAGCAGATAATGTAACTACTGATGAACAACTTGAAAAACACGTATTGCTTTGTAGAGGACAACGCATCATGCTCACTACCAACATATGGACACAAGCTGGACTTGTCAATGGAGCACTAGGTGAAGTTATAGAGATTGTTTACAACCCTGGATCAAAACTGCCAGAAATACCAATTTATGTTGTAGCAAGGATCAATAATTATAGTGGGCCACCATGGAATGAAGCTGACCCCAAAAGTGTCCCGATAATACTTGTAGCGTTGGGTACTTGAAGGCAGATCCCACTTACAATGGCATGGGCTATTACCATACACAAATCCCAAGGCCTAACAATACAAAAAACAATAATCGACATTGGAAAAATAGAAAGGCAAGGACTAACATTTACAACTATCTCTAGAGTAAAATCATTGGACGACCTTCGCATCCAGCCAATGTTCACTTTCGAAAGATACTCCAAAATGCAGAACAATCCATACACAATTTTGAGGAAAGAAGAGGAGGCTCGATTACAACAACTATCTCTAACAAGTGCAGGTACACACCTCTTGTCCCTTTCTCCTTGACATCCCTCCCTACTTTTGTTAGATCATCATTTCCACATTAACTAAGAATTCCTATTTTGTAGATACCTGCTCCAGAGCATGACAAAAATCAACTACAAGCATACATATAGGCCAAAAGCATCCATGTCATCAACGACTAACTCATATTCAATCTCTTATGGTAATTTTGTTTCCTATTAAAAGTACTACTATACACTGAATATGTAGAAACTATTGTACAGTTCAAGAAAAAAATGCCATGCCTAACCATTCCATTGTTCCTATTTTACAGGTCTTGAAGAAAAATGGCATATAACATACAATGTAATTATCAACCACCAACAATTGTATTCTGCATAACCAATCTCTGCAGTTTCTGATTTCAATGTTTCATAAAATACTTTTTGTACTGCACTAATACTTGGTCTAAATGAAGTGTCTTTTGTCCATATTCAAATCTTCTTGCACTTCACCTCCAGTTGACTTAATCAATACATAGTTAATCTTGCAAAACCCAACTTACAACAATTTACACTTTCATGTGAGTATATGTTGCTATCGACGTAACCATTGCACCTCGAATGGGGTGCAAGCGCTAGTAATTTAAGAAAAAAATATTAAATATAATCTATTCAAAATATAGTTGAAACATCTTTTACTTATAATTTAAATAAAAAAATATTAGATACAATCTATTAAAAGCAAAAAAATATTAATTTTTTTTTCTAAATTTTGCTTTGAAGCACCTTCCACCCTCCTCCTACCACGACCAGGGCTTTAGAAGGGCATCGGTCTTAAACTAAACAACTTATGTTCGTTCAGTCATTATGATTGACAACAGATTCGATTGGATTGTTTCTTTTCTCTCTTACCCCTTCCCCCTTCCCCCTTTTTTAATTGAAAAATCTCAGTCACTCAGATAGCTTTCTTTACGCGCTCGTAACTTAATGTCCGAGAAGTAAGTTTACCGAGTGTCCAGAGTCCACCTCTCAATTGCCGGCATTTCAGCTCTTCATCATTGTAGCCCGTTTGGATCTACACAAGGCTTCTGGAGTATTAACAGAAGCCGAGCAGGCAAACAAAGATCTGCGTCAAAAATGAGTGTAATCGACATTTTGACCCGCGTTGACGCTATCTGCAACAAATATGATAAGTACGATGTGGAGAAACAGAGGGACGGCCAGATCTCGGGATCTGATGCCTTCGTCAGGCTCTACACCGTCGTCGAGTCTGACATCGAGGCAGCTATGCAGGTATGCCCTAATCCCCATATTTCTTTCCATTTCTGTCAAGGGTACGTGCCCGCTTACATTACATTCTACATTGCGGAATCGAACCCTAGTCGCTTCTAACGGAGTAACTTGTGCTTACGGTAGGGTTATCTTTCTGTTAAAGTCGGTATTATTTGTGGGCTATGACTCGCAAATTGGCTATAAATTTTTACATACGAGGGTTGTTTTGTTTGTTGTAGTTCAATTGACAAACTTTTTAAATTTTCGAAACTTAGTTTAGCCCAATAGTAGTTTTAGTAATTATATTTGTATTAAATATACATTAAGCTGCAATGCCATTTTTCAGGAATCAGCTGCATTATCGTTGAGTCAACTTCAATATTCATGGTCCAAATTTTATGATTAGCATGTTCACAAGAGGCTATCTCATGTTAGCATGAAGGGTCAACTTGACACTCATTACATCTAGATGATGCTCACAGGGGATGAAGCACTGTGTAGGTTACCCATCCTAGTATTTATCGGGCTCAGGTGTTCGTGACCTTTTAAAGCTCCCCACAATTAAGTCCACAGGGGTGAGCCATTGGGTAGGTTAACTATCCAGGTATTATCCAGTTCCGGCTTCCTTAACCTTTGAATTCTCCCCATAGTCGGACACACTTAGCTCTCTGCAGGTAAATTTCACCAAAATATACACGTATCAGTAGCAAAATGCATGTTTTCACTCGGTACTCACCTGCAATAGATGTCTGCTCATATATCAATTTTTTTTTTTTTCTAAAACTTTCAGTCACTGCAAGTGGCCTTGCCCATTTGGGTACTGTTTAACATATTATAATTTTTTGTTTCATAAGCCACACTAAAGGGTATTTGATAAAGTATTGTACCATATTCTAAAATTATATGATGTCTGTTGTGGTATGCTACACTCGCTAGCTATGATGCATTTCTGTCCAATCTAGTATTGCTCCTAATTTCAACTATTTGTGATGGCTGTTGGGGTACGCTACACTCTGGGAGTTAGATCTTGCCTTCATCTTATTTTAATGTTTTACCATGTTTCCTCTCCTGGAGATTTGAACCTGGTCTCTAAGTCCTGATACTTTGCCAGTTGAGCTCATCCACATTGAAAATTCGACATGCATAATATTTAAATGGTTTTGAATTTAGGCTTTTGCAAGAGATTTGATTCAGCAATTTTCTGTTTTGTGCTGCAGAAAGCGAATGATGCAGCGAAGGAGAAGAACAGAGCAGTGGTTGCAACTTTAAATGCCGAAATTCGACGCACCAAGGGTAGATTGCATGAAGAGATCCCCAAGCTGCAGAAATTGGCTCAGAAAAAGGTCAAGATTGACCACATTTCTTTTCCCTTAACTTGCATTTCACAGAGATAGTTAGCCTTTGCAGGATTTGTCTTGTACCTGATAACTTTGCTGTATGCTTTTCTTAGACAAACTAAGGGGAAATAGAATCATGGATGGGCAAATACTCTTGTGATTTTTTTTTAAATTTCCTTTTGTTCTGTTTAAAAGCAAGACAGTTTAGCAAAACGAAGGGGAAAAGAATCATTGATGAGAAAACACTCTTGTGGTTTCATCTATTTAAATTTCCTTTTGTTCTGTCTGAAAACAAAAATAAAACCATATCGAAATCCTATTTTGGATTATATTGGTGTTCAGAGTAGTAGGTAAAGGAGACTGGAAGTAGATGGTCTAAAAGGTTCAGACATTAAATAAATGGGCTTGGGTTTGATATTTGACAAGTGTTAATCCCTAAGATTGGGTGGCCGGTTTATCACTCTTGGTTTGTTTAAGAACAGGTATTCAGAGTTTGCAATAGCCTTACATTTCCAACTGTTCATACAAATCCTAATTGGCTTATCCCAATCTAATAAAAGGGCATATTACCCACAACAACAACAGAAAGAGGGGCTGATCAAGTATATATTGTCAGAGATGCATATTGGCCTCATAAGGGTTTAAAGCTAAGTTACTAGTTTGAGTATGGAGACAGGCATTTGGCGGCTTTCTGGGACCACAGATTTGGTATGGATTTATGTGCAAGCAAAAACTATAAACATATAAAATATATGTGCAATCTTTACTTTTGAATATACACCCAGAACTGTTAGGAGCCATCGTTACTCACACCATGCAATTACCTGTTGAGAAGATTGAAGGACATGGCAAGGCCTAACACTGTATGTTGATGGTAACTCAGTCAAGGCAACTTCTTTTCCCAAGGTTGTACTCAGCAGTGCCAAATAATGACACAAGAAATTGGATGGAGAAATTTGACCGGTTGATATTATAATCCTCCAGTGCTCATAACATACTGCCTATCACTTTCTTGTTCAAGCTCCCTTGCAACAACTGGTGAAGATTCAACATTTTCATTGTGTTAGATCCCTGCTTCAACTGTAATCACTGTATTGGTAGCTTCACTGGTGAGCATTTTGACATATGGCTGGATAACACATGGCAATTCAGTGAATCTGAGGCTGACCACCAAAGTTTAGTTGACTGCCTGAAAGAAGTTGAACAGGTTCGTGTGTAGGCTGTACTTTCCCAAAAGGGGAAAAGCTATGTTACCAGGTTCTTCATATGAAGACCCTGTGCTCGCTCCGGGAGTGCCCGCAGGAGTGTCCAGGGAGCGCCTCAGACGCCCCGGGTTCCCTGTGGGTATGCAAACTGCAGTATCAGGATTAGGAGTGGCCTTCTTAGGTTTAACAAGTGGACAATCCTTTCTCAAATGCCCATCATTTTTACACAAAAAATAGGAATTAAACCCTCCTAATTTCTTAACTTCACATTGGAACACCTTATTTTCAAATTGAAAATAATGACCTCCTGAATATCTTCATCAGGCTTGATTAAGATGCGGCAGGGTGAACCTATCTCCCCAACCTGCAACACTCTTACTAGGGGTTTCAAAGATGGGTCACAAATAGCAGAGCTAAGGAGGATCATTGTGAACCTCAATCTGTTTAGGAGAAATATAAACAATGAAATCTAAAGGGTTCAAGTCTGGACTCCAAGAAAAAGCTCTGAAGATTGATTGACCTATGTTCCAGAAATGCTGACCCCATACACGTCTTTGCATATTCGAATTTTTAAAGGCAGCATTTTTTACCATTTATTTGGCTTGAAATAACAAAGAACTAGTCCCCCAACCATGCCCCTCCCCACAAACAGTTTTAATGAATATTTCAGCATTTTTTAGTTTACTGATTTTTTCCTGATTTAATCCTGAGTAATTGAATTCCATTTATAGTTTTTGTTTGTCAAGTAAGTGCTGATTCTGAGTAATGCTACTATGATAAAATTGACTTATGTATTCTCTAAGTCCATTCTTTATGTTTCTCATGTATTATTTAAGTTTATTTTACAAATTTATATATATTATTAACGTGCTGAGTTTTTTTCTATTGCAAAAAATTAATAGAACACAATATTTTAATGTTGTATTAATTAACATGATAAAAATTACAAAGAGGTTCGTTCATCTCCTTATATGTAGATTGGAGAAGAAACCACCCAAACGGATAAACATTACATGACTTACTTAAAGCTAAAAAGCGAATCTAAAAAAAAAAGGAAAGAAAACACTTGCCACTAAGGTGGTTTTATTACAACTATAAGCTTTATCTTTTAATAATTTATTATTATTATAATATCCCCCCTTAAAGCTTACTTCACTGAAAAGTGAAAACAAAACAAAACAAACTAAAAACATCCAGAACCATGAATATGCCATTCTTCAGAAGCTTTTCTTTGAAAACAAGCCATATACTGAGTAGAACTCCATCAAGCTGCCTCAAACCTTTGTGAAGGTGTAGCTCCTGAGTTGAATTCCCAAGTTCCGGGATTACCACCTCTCCCGAAGTACAGATCTCCCGAACCATTGAATAACAATCCATGTTGAGCTACTTCACTGAGCTCCATCAAGTTGTCTCATAACCCTCATAAGGGTATGACTCCCAAGATCATACATTCCCAAGCTAACTAGGCAACCATCCATTTTGAGCTGTCTATATTGGCTTTCTTCCTTATTTCAAAGAACTAGTTTTCTTTAAAATGCATAAAAAACAATTTCTCTCACATGCAAGTTCATGCAAGTACATGCAACTAACGTACAGGCACATGCAAGTTATTTTGCATGAAAATTCCTACATGATTCTTTGAAGAAAAATCTGCCTAGACAAAAAAAGCCAACCTGTGATTCAACCTTGAAACCCTTACGAATTTTTCCACAAGATTCAACATCGTTTCACGTGACTCCCTGCTCTAATATCATATTGCAAAAATTAATAGAACACAATATGATATATTTTAATATTCTATTACAAATGGATAAACATTACATAGAGGTTCATCTCCTTATATAGAGATTGGAGAAGAAACCACCCAAATGGATAAACATTACATGACTCACTTAAAGCTAAAAAGCAAATTTAGAAAAAAAGGAAAGAAAACACTTGCCACTGAAGTGGCTTTATTACAACTATAAGCCTCATCTTTTAATAATTTAATATTCTAATATTTTCCAAGCCCCTAGTCTGAATCAAAATTTTGACTTGCTGAGTTTGAGTTTTTGAACAATGGTTTGTTCCATAAACAAGTCTTTGAAGTATCTATAGAGGCTATTGATGTAATAAAGGACATAGGAACTCTATTAAGCCGCTAAATCAAAGGTGGATCATCAAGAACACTTGACTTCCTATTGGATCATATATATATCTCAAACCATAGGTAAGTAATGGACCAAAGTTCCAAACAAACTGATATGCAAATAGTTTGTGCTTTAATTAACATAAACAAATAAATAATGTTATTCTAGAACAAAAGGTAGAGAACATAATTTTATTTTAAGAGATATTCATAAATCAAAAGCTTGCTCACTTATAGGCTATGTCACAAGGTTCGAGTTTGTGTTTGTGTTCGGCAACAATAAAATTCAAATGAAGTTTGGGTTGGGGAAAAAAATTGAAAACAGATTCTTGATTAAATTCACCTTATATAAATTTGATTTTAAAAAAAACATAAGCTATGCCATAATGTTTGTGTTTGTGTTCAATAGAGATAAAATTCAAATTAAATTCAGCAAGTAAAATTTACCAAAAAAATTGTGATGAATTTCCACTAATAAAAATTGAAAAGCATTAAAACATAAATAAATTAACTTTTTTTAATTTAAATATTGTAAGTACTAAATATGACCAATTTAACATTTTAAATATATTAATAATTAATAAAATAAGTTAAATATTTTAAAACATTAAATTTTATTATTTAATATACTGAAAATATAAAAAATTGTCGATACATTTTTAGTATGTTTAAATTTATAAAAACAAAATTAAAAATAAAAACTAAAATTAAAAAACAGCAAAACATAAAATTCTAATAGCAAACCCACCCACAATTCCCCAAATTCCTGTTTTGTCTTCTATATGCATCTGCAATTACGAACCCACCCACTGGTGATTGTATTTTCAGTTTTTGACCTGGATGAAGTAGGATTCAAGCCCAACTACAGGTCATTCAGTAGCCCCTTCTTGTTATAGGAGCGCTAAAATGGCCTATCCTGCAGGACCTCAAGTCCTGTTTCATTATTCTCCCTTCATGTTTTGGTGCTATACCTCTCCATCATGGCTGTAGCGGTTACACAGTAAACAATAAACTTTCTCACATCCCACAGGGCAGATTCACAAAACAAGTAGTGAAGCCCGCAATTATGCTTGGAATATGTGTATACTCTGAAAAATTTAATTGAAAAAACGTTTTAAAAAATATTTTAATTAAAAAAACCCTATGCCCCTTTTCTGTACGAATTTTAGGGCAAGCTGAAATTGACTTTCTGGGTTTTCTGTAAATTCGCCGAGTTTTGAACTTCATGGATCAAAAATAAACCCTGTGACATGGCTTACAGGGTGCTTCCATTCTTTTAGGCTTTAAGAATAACTATTCAGTAGTTAGATCCCTTTTTTGAGCCCTGGTTATTCTTATGAACCAAAGATTATCTCCAGACTAAATACGATGCTTTTTCTAACTTGCTACTGGTTGGGCCTCTGTTAGCTATCCATAAACAACAAATCATTGTAATAGCCTTATGAACAACAAATCATTGTAATAGCCTTATGAACAACAAATCATTAGTACAAGCTGTACACGCCTTTAGAGAAGGAAGGTCCTACTTGAATTGGGTAGATTCAGTATAGTGTGAATGCCATGATTGGAATCTCTGTATGCATATACCATACAACTCTAAGGTCCATAGAGGAGGCTTTTATCACAGGTCTTGACAAGCAAATATTTCTATAACTTTCTTTTTTGCATTACAGACTTTATTTATCAATAAAATGCTGTTTGTTTATCAAGTACAATGGTTTTGTGTAGCCTTCAATTATTAATTCTACTCTGTTTATTCAGTCACTGAACCTACGTCTTAGGAAACATAACTCTGTACAATTCACTTGATAAAAGTTTGTCTTAAGAGTAAGAATCGGATTATTGTCTGATATTTAGATATAAATTTTAGTTTTAAATGATAACCTTAATTTTGTAGCAAAAAAATGGCAATTCATAATACTAATAATGATATAATCGTCGAAAGTTTCCGATATCTTTTTGTCCTTAATTCCTTGAACTAATCATGTTTTCTCACATGTTGCTGTTGATTAGGTTAAAGGGATTTCAAAGGAAGAGCTTGTTGCTCGCAATGATTTGGTCTTAGCTCTAGCAGATAAGATTAACTCCATACCTGATGGAACAACCACAGGCACCCAACGAGTTGGAGGATTGAATACATCAACTACACGTACACGTACAGAAATAAAAATTGACTCGGGTTCAGGTATAGAAGAATTCTATATCTTCTTTCCAGATTTGTGTGTTCGTTTTGCATGTTTCATTCGGTTGAAAGTGTTATATTTATATAATTCATAAAGTACTATTAAGTAGAAAATGAATAATATAATACTTTGATTTACTTGCTTCCTTGAAACATAAGCTTTGAATAGATTCACTTTGTTCATCAGGATGGTACAAGGTTACAACTTGTTGTAAATTGTGATACTGTAATAGGTAATAATGCCAAAGTTCAAATATTGTTTGAAACTTTGGATTGTTAAATTTTACATTGTTGGGTTGTTTCTTATGACATGTGTAGGTGGGATGCACACTGAATATTTTGAGCAAACTGAGGAATCTAGTCAATTTAGACAGGGGTATGAAATGCGAAAAGCAAGGCAGGTAAGGGATTCATTGTCTTTGACATGCAGACAGTCATCATTTGCTTTTATTTGGAGTCTGGACTATGTTTGGCTGTTGCAAGAACAAACTTAATGACATTTCCAATAACCTGGGTGAATCACTTTGAATGGAACAACATTGTTATTGGTTTTATGATTTATCATTATTATTCCTCATCGACTAAGTGAAATGGACATGTTAGTTGTATTGCAGCATTGCTTATATTTTTGGCTATGTTAGTTTCCACAGTAGTACACAGTTAACCTGATAATGGAATTATAAAGAAAATATAAATTTTAGTGAGCACTGATATGGAATTAATTTTAAATGTATCTAAGTGTAGATAAAGTTTCATTCCACAGGGTTAAAATCAATCAATGTATAACACAAGAAACTATACAGAAATATAACAGAAACACACAGCAAAAGAGGTATATGGTGGGTAGTGGGTACTAATGTACCCTACTATTTGGTACACTCCAGAAGAATTGCTTTAGGTGGTGTTACAATATACAAAATACTCCTTAAAGGAAGTATTCACTCCACAGGATTCCTGCTATGAGAGTTGACTAAACTACCTGACTATGTCAATACTGTATAGTCAATGAGTCAACACAATACTTCTTTATGATAGTATTAGTCTCTTAAATATAACCTATGTTACTGGGTTTGTTCATCCCAGGTGCAGGTTCGGGTTTGGTTTGCTGCAGGTTCGGGTTCGGGTTTGGTCTGCACGAGAGTTCGCCTAGGGTTCTGGAAAACTCTGTGGGTTCATCCCCGATGAACAGAGGTGGAACCTGTCATGAATTTCGTAGGTTTTTTGTCTAGGGTTCTGCAAAAAACACACATCCCAATCTCTCCTGCAATTCATTTTCACCGACGTATCTTCCGCTGCTCCTCCCTTCCCTTGCTCAACCCTGCGATTCATTTTCTCCTGCTGCTGTTGTTCCGCATTTTTTTTTTTAATCTATAAGAGCCCGGCTCTTCATTAAATTTTAAAGTATTTTTGTTTTATTCAATCGAACCTTTAAGGAATAAAAGGTTTATGTAAAAGTTAAATTTTTTTTTTTATCGTATCCTTTAGAAAGCATAAAGGCCTTAAGAGGCTTTAAAATAAAAGATTTGAATCTCTTAAATATTCTTTCTTTCCTTTGTTTTAAAAAAAATCAAATTAAAGATTATTTTTTTATAGTTTTTTTAAGATTTAATATTTACCTATTAATATTAATTAATTTTTCATTTCTAATTTCAATTAATTTAATATTCTTAATTTTAATTTCAAATTTAATATTGTACAAGGTTTATAAATATTAATAATTTTTATATTAAAATTTGTATATTATCTAAAATTCTTGATTTTAAAGTATATATATATATATATAAAAAAAAATCTGTAGATTACCTAAAATTCTTGATTTTAAAGAATATATATATATATATTGTTTTTACATGTTTTTTGTACGAACGAGCCCAAAACAAACCCCAACCCACAAATAAAATTTAGCCAAACCTGCGAACCCGAACCTGAACCAATACTAGAATCGGCAACTTAGATTATAATCCCTATAAACTCATAATCCACACACTAAGTTACCAGTTCGGGTTCGGGGACGGGTGCGGGTACAAGAACCCGGTATGTGGGTATGTGAAATTTTTTTTTAGGGGTTTGGGTACGTGTGTATATATATATATATACTAAAAAATAAGATAAATATATAGAATTGTAAAACTAAATCATTTCATAGTATGATACTTGATCATTGATCAATGCCAAATGCCAAAGATAAATATTAAATGCCAATTGATAGTTGAAAAATATTCAAATAAGCTATATCAATGATACCATATACGTGCATGTTCACATTCCAATGGAAATCATCACAATTACTGAATTACAAAATGTAGTTCATGAAACATGATTCAATTTTTATTGTTCATTAATCATCAAAAGGATTATCAAAAAAATGAAAATCATCGTGACTTGGATTTTCAGCAGCTTCAACTTCAAGATCATCATCATTTGAACCCAAAGCGGTTCCACTTGCACTAGATGCACCATGTAGTATGTCATCATTATCATCCACATATCTATAGTGGCTCTAGCAAGATCCTGAATGGTTGCATCCAAGTCAGCAAACTCGGGTGCTACATCCCAAAGCTTTGCTGCCCCTTGCTTGTATTGAGGATCCTTACATGATAGAAGACACAAATTGGAATGAATATGCACCAAGTCTTCAGCTCTTTTTGCAGCCAACCGGTTACGCTTCACTGAGTGGATAAAGGAGTATGTATTCCAATTCCGTTTAGCGGCAGAAGAGCTTGCAACTTGGAGAGAAAACCAACAAAATAAAAAATAAAAAATGCAAGATAAATTCAAGAATGTTAAGTGTTAAATTTTACAATACAAGTGGCAAAGAAAAAAAAACTTACTTGTGAGAGGATCTTGATTGCAAGAGGTTGGAGGTACATATAATCTTGACCATGGAGGTACCACCATGTAATAGCATCCATTTTGTATTGGTCTTTGACAATAGAAGGGGTATGATTTTTTCCTGAGATAAACAATCCAAATTCTTTCATAACACTTGTCTGCACTTCTAGATCAGTGAAGAGTCTACTAAATGCCCTCTTATACCCATTAGCAACTTCAAAATCTCTATATGGCGATATTCTCCTTGGTAAAGAAAGTACTTATGTGGTATAATACCTCGAAGATAGGGCATATGCAAGGAGGTGCAATGGTGTTGTCATCTTGTTCCAACGATGAAGAACGATTACTTCTACACTTTTGTAAAAGGCGTCTTCAGGATCATTCTCTCTTTTGTATTTCCATTTTTATTTTCTCCATCATCGTGTCCATGCTATCATAGACATCCCCCAAGCATGGTTCATCTATATCAACAAACCGAAGCATAGACATGATAGATTCGGTGAACTCCAATACATAATTCACACGATCCCACCAATCGTCATCCAAGATCAATGCCTTGACCTTTTGGGCCCTCTCTGAATTTGATTGCTTCCATATACCCCATTGGTTGCTAATAACCATTTGACTCAATGCCTCTTTCACCTTCACAAGTCGTCTTAGAACAATTGTGTGAGATGCAAATCGGGTCTCAGCAACCTAAGAACATGTTAATAGTAAGTTAATAACACATTTAAAATATGTAAATTACTAAATAAGTAAAAAAAATATTTTATTCAATTATGTAAAACATGACATAAATGAAACTAAATAAATTAAATTTACCTTCAACAATTCCAATCTTGAAAAATTTTTGAAAATTGCTTGTGACATATGGTGGTTTGTCACAAACATCTGGATCTCCTCGGCCTCCTGGTATATTTCTTTCACCCACTCTATTTGGTTTCCAATTGCTTGCATCACCAAATTGAGGGAGTGTACGGTGCAAGGTGTCCAAAAGATGTGCTCATATCTAGCCTCTACCAAAGCACCTGCAGCCCTGCAAACTTTTGCATTGTCCGTAATTACTTGGACAACATTTTCATCACCCACCATCTCTATGGAGTCAATGAGAATCCTGGAAATGAACTCTGCATCTTTCACTTCCCCTTCACAGTCAACCGCCCTCAAAAACATTGCCCCCTTGGGGGACACTGCAATAACATTGATCAATGGACGGTTTTTGCAATCTTTCCATCCATCGGAAACAATAGATACACCTGTTTCAATCCAAGAATCTCTAATTGGTTTTAGTTGGGCCTCTAAAGATTTCTTCTCTCTTTGCAATAAGGTGGTACGCACCTTTTCAAACCCAGGACTTGTGAAACCAGGAGGTGCACTATTTATTGCTGACACCATGTCCCGCCAATATGGTGATCTCACCAAGTTGAATGGAAGACCATTGGCATAGAGGCAACATGCAATTTTTTCTTCAGCAATATCTCTTGCCTCCATTTTAAATGCCCTCTCCAATGGACCTCTCTTGCGGGTGGTGATTTGTGGTTCTTCATCTTCATCTTCATCTTCATCTTCCATAGAGGGCATAGGCAAGAAGAGATGTTTGGAGGCCACTGAGAGGGTAATGTCATTGTTTTTTCTTTTCTGGAACTATAACCACTTTGCTTACCTTTTGCAATCAATTTATTAGCATCTTCTTGTTCTTTTATAAATCCTGCTACTTGTACAACAGGCAACCCCTTCTTATCTGGGCCCTCACACATATTAATCCCCTTACCACCAGGGCCCATAAAATGAAGTTTCACTCGGTAATAGGAGCTATTGTATTGTGCATTGCAAAAATTACACTTCCAAACAAACCCCCCACCTCCAAGAAGTTGTGAAATTCTTGTGGTATGTCTCCATAAAGGAGATCCTTTATCAATTTTGAATTTTTGACTTCCCTCCCCACCCACTGAACTTTGGCTACTAGGGATTGTTGCAATCTATAAAAAAAATGAAAAAAAAAAACATACTTGAAAAACTTCTTCACAAACTTGAAAAAATCCATCAAAAACTAGAAAAAATTCATCAAAAAACTAAAGAATAGGGTTTAAATGCATACCTTAAACACTTAAATCTCCTTTGTGGAAGCTATTTGGCATTCCACAATCGATCTCCTTCGAATACAATCACCTCCCTTCAAAATGCCAAGATGGAGAGAAAATATGGTGAGAGCAAAGTGAGAGGTAAAAATGAAATGTATGTGTGTTTGAAGGCCTCATATTGGGCCGTTTTAGGGTTAGGAGGAAAAAAAATTACAAAAAATGAAGTTTTTTAATCAAGTTTGGGCCCACTTTTTTTGACTTGGCTTGTGGGTTCGCCCGGGTTCATGTTGCGTGCGCACAGGGTGTGTGCCCAACACTGTGGGTTCACATGGGTGCGCGGGTGTGCGCACCCTAGCGAACCCACAGTGTTGGGGGCACACCCTGTGCACACCCAACACGTACCCAAATTGGGTGCGTACCTAAACTGGGTTTGGGGCTTGCGGGTACGAACCCTGCGTCTTAGTCCACAAATTACATGTTTGACCAACACACTCTACAAGTCACTCATTGGACACAATATAACTAAATCGAGGTGTATACTTGCCACATTTTTACTACCCCATAACATCATCATACTATTGTGGGCTTAGGTGTGACCATGACCATCGCCCGACACTCACCCCTGAAGCATGTGAACAAATCAGACATTATGATTACTTCAATTTGCATACATATGGCACCTATGTCACAAGGTTCGACAAACTTCATGCATGAAGTTCAAATTTTTCCGAATCTGAAATCTTTCTTTGAAATTCGTTCAAATTTGCGAATAATTTGTACAGAAAAATGCAACTGTCTTTTAGGGTTTTCAAAGTGTTTTTTTTTTGTAGAACGTCATAGCCGACTATGGAATTTGTCGCAAGCTTCATCTAAGACTCATCGTGACTGTGAAAATTCCATTTCCTCCATGATTTTTGCAAGTTCCGCCATGATTTCTGCAAGTTTTGCCGCAATTTCTGCAAGTTCTGCCATGAGAGTAGATGATCTTCTTGATGCCACCAACAACTTCATCAAAGACAACATCATATATACAATGCTGAGTTGCCTGACGATTCTCTGTTGATAGCGTTTGAATTATCGGCTTCTATAGATCAATGATGCACTTTTAGAGATCGATGATGCGCTTCTAGCTCCCGATTATTGGAGATAGTGAAGTGGATGGCTAAGGAATTATTCGAGATAGGAAATAGAAAGGCCATCAATGTTTATAAAAAGTTAAATATTATTTTATTTATATTAAATTTTTATTAAAAACTAGCATTTAATATATTTAAATTTAACATCATTTTACTATATTTATTTATTTTTGAATATTAACATTTAATAATTAAAATCTAATATTTTAATATATTTAATTTTGATTTAAATCATTAATATATAAAAATTAACAAATTTAAATATTTAAATTAAATCTTTTAATTTATCCATTTACAAATATTTTAAAATTTGTTAAAATTTATTTAAACTCAATATAAGATTATTTTAATATTTATAAATTTTATATTTTTTTACAGTAAAAATAAAAACTTAATATATTTTTAGTTTATTTTTTAATTAAAGTTCAGTATTTTTATTTTGTTTTTAAAGTTAAACTATTTTGATAATTTTATTGATATATTTATTTATATTTTAAAAATAAATAAATAAATTATATAAGGTGAATTTAATCTGAATTTTTTCCCTGTCGAACTTCATCCGAATTTCAATGTTGCTGAATTCGAATTTGAATTTGAACCTTGTGACTTAGTATGGCACCATGTTCGTTCATCCATTCATATATATGTAATCTTTTGTGTTGGCCCTCAATGGTGCCATTCTCCTGCTCTGATATTCTGATGCAATTTGTCAATAGTTGTTGCTCCACTGATGTGTATATCCGTAGCCACTGCATCTTTGATTCCAAATGTGCCCATAATTGTTTGCTCCTAATGGTCTATGCCATGCCTTCATGTTCATTACCTTCTCAGGCAATACAGATGCCAATATGCTGCAACCTTTGTTTTCTTGTTTTCTTGTGTTTCTTTTTTTCACTCTTCAATTTCTTCCAACTGTTGCTTTGACTCTTGAGTAGGTGAAGGGTTTACATTTCCTTCTCAAGCAATCAAGTTCTAATGCTCTTAATTCTTTTGCTCTTCTTTATATTGCGTTTTGTCCACAGGAAGCTTCATTAGGGGTCATCTTGATAGTTTGCCTATATTTTTCAGTTCTATAATAGATAGGTAGACTGAAAGAGAAAATCAAATCCTGTAAGGATTGCTTATTTATATATGCACGGATCAACAAACAAAGATGTACGTGTTATATTTCCTGAAAATTTCAAGGTAAAGCTTAGATTTAGATCTGTGAAAATACTTGTAATTTCATTTAAAGGTTGAAGAAGGTTTACATTATATCAATGTTTAGATTTGTACCGTATCCTGCGCTTTTTGCAATGGTGTCAATTGTAATTATTTATTTACTGATTGCTTCTGTCTCACGCTGTCTAAACTCTGTCTGAGGAACGTTGATGAAAGATGTGTAATGTCCCTTATTGGGATATTCCTGGTTTTACACCTACAAACATTATTAATCACTCAAAACTGATATTAGTAATTGTAAGTATCAAAATTTATGATAATATTCAAATCAATACATCAAAGCATCATTAATATTCAAATTAATAACATCATTCATATTTAGATCATAGCATATTCCTCATAGCAAATCACATTGTGAATTCTTTGACAATGCTTGCAAATGGCAATGTCAAGGCTGGTCGTCCTTTAATTGCCTAAAGCATGGAAGGTAGGCTACCCTTCCACCTCTCAGTCCACCTTGGAGGCTTGCTGCCCTCCTTGATCAAGCCCAAGAGCATGGAAGGTGGGCTGCCCTTCCACCTCTCAGTCCACCTTGGAGGCTTGCTGTCCTCCTTGATCAAGCCCAAGAGCATGGAAAGCTGGCCATTCATTCCATCTCGTGTTCAACTTGATAAGAGCATGAAGGTGGGCCGTCCTTCATCTCTCGTGAACTTGGAAGGCTGGTCGTCCTTCCTATTTGCAAGACACTTACAAATTCAGAACTGATTTCTCAAAGAACTTGCTAGATTATTGATGACTAAGTACCTCTTGATGAATTAATAAATTTATCCTCAATGGCTGCAACAAATTATTTTCTGAATGTTATTTATTGCTGCTCTCAATTTATATTCTGAATTGACGTTTTAGCTTTATTTTCCTATTTCTTCTTGATGCCTTCCTCAAATAAAATGACCTCTCTAAAATGACCTCTCTTTAATATCTTCCACTTGAGGGTTAAAGTCACATCTTTTCACCAGCCATAGCCTTGCAAAGAGTCATACCTTTCCAAAATGGAGCACTGCCTGTAACTCTTGATTGATTATTATTTTTTGTTATTTATTTTAATTTTCTCCCTTGTTGCTGTAGGAGTAAATGGTGATTCCCAAGACCCACAGGAACAGTTGCAAGACCAAAATATCTTCCACAAGAGAAAATGGCAACAATAGTTTGCTATGACAATGGATGCAAAATTACAAGATTGAATATGTAATGTACATATGATGACTTGCTTATAAAGGTAAGTTGTGAGATAGGATTATACAAGATCTTGACATGTGTCTTAGTCCTGTATAATGAGACAACTACCTCAATAAATATTAAATGACTTAGGACACAAGCATTATTGCCAAAAGATAAGATAAGATCTAGTGACAACTAACACTATCTAGAAAGATTCCCTCTTAGGACTTAAGTGGACTTAACATATAAATAGGACCTAGATAGGTAAAACACCTATTTACACCAACACCCCCTTTAAGTGCAACTTAGGGAGAAGATTATTATGCACAGATGCAAATATGGGTCCCAACTACGAGGCCATGTTAGGTACCCATGTACAAATGCAATGCAATTTCTCACAAATGGAGAAAAGGAGAAAACTCAGTGGGACAAAACTCCTCTCCAAAAGAGAGAAAAGAAATAGACAAGATAATGTATGGAGGACTCAATGATACCCCCCAAGGACTACAATCATCTTATATATACAATCAATTACCCCCCAATAAGAGGGAAAGAGAGACAATATATCCCCTGGCCCCCCCCAACCCCCACAATGTGTAATTGCTTGCAAATATGGTAAGTGTTTGAAGACAAAACATAATTCAATGCCTACAAACAATGTTTCTCCCCTTGGGAAGAAGATAAACCAAGTACAAATGTAGGAATGCTTCCCATTCCAGATAGGAATTGGTAGGAAGAAGCATAAAGATGTATGATGATGTCCCTGAAATATGCTCATGTATCGCCATGTTCTTGGGTGATGAAGATGATGCCGCAATCCAATCAAGTACATACCCAATCACAACAAAAAGTGAAACCATGAACAAATGGAAATTGATTTTGAACTAACTCCAAAGACAAAGATGAAGTGACAACAGTTGTGCCATGATTGTCATCAAATAAGATAGATAAACCCTCAAATTGGTCCTCCAAATCTGAAATGTGAGACTCCACAAACAATGATGAAATGTCTGATAAATAGGAATCCAATTAGGAATACAATTGTATACCTGTTGCAATGACTCACTGGAATTTCTCAATGAATCAACAATAAAAGATGATTGTGTGATCTCAATAGAAGTAGGAGTTGCAGGAGAAGTCTCAGGATCATCAAGACACTCAAGTTTTGCATCATATTCAAATTCCTCTAAGGTCTCATCATCAAAAGGTAGATTGTCAACATCATCAAGTGGAATGAGGCAATCTGATGCAGGATCATTTGGGAATGGAGGATTATAAGGATCCCCGAAAGTCTCCCAAATCTTGGTCCAAATTGTGCATGGGCACGAGATTCTTGAAATCTGACAATAGGTCACTTTGAAGATACTTGCACTAAAACTAGAACCATTCAATCCTATGATATGATCATTTTAATTACCCCAAACTGATTTCTTCCATGTTGTCTCTGGTTTAGGAATGAGTCCATAAAGATGAGGTAAAAGATTAAGCTACTTGCAATGTGTTAGGATGCCTTTTTACCAAGACCCATAATTGTCTTTAGTTAGAATGATTAGAGAAGGACGAGTTGCATAACCCATGATTACAATAATGGTACACTTCTCAAATGATAAAATTTGAGATCAATACGTAAAATGTGGTTGAAATGAAGTACAATGATCAAAATAACACTTTCCCAACTATCAAAATATCCAAGTAATCTTCTGGATACCAACTGGGCAAAAACTGAAATCACAATATACCTGGGACAAAAACAAGAAAAAGTGTATGGATGGCTGGATACAGCTCCTCAATACCTTTCCAACGTTGCAAGAATCACGAAAATTGAAGATCGTGGCAAAAAGTTATGAGCTCAAGAGTAAAAAAACAAGAGCTGACTTTGATTAGCAATAATTGCCACCGAACAACAAATTTTTGCAAAATAACCTGCACCACTGGAAAATTGAGAGAATCGACTTTCCGACAATATTTCGTTTGAAAAAAATGAACTCTTGGATTGCAAGTTATAGCGATTTGAAAAAAAGCCTATTTTAGGCACTTATGGGCAAATTCAGGCACTTGAGGGGTTGACCGTTGGCCCTCCATATGACCGCTTGTTGCAAAGTAGGTTAAAAAGTATATATATTACTGCCATCGTTGGGCGGTGCGATTGGCAGGTAGCAGGCCATTGGCTGCACCGTTGGGGTTTTAAGCCCCTTGGACCGACAGGCGTTGGTCACACTCGTGATTGGGTGCTATAGCGCTACCAATAAAAACTGACACAATAAATAAAATTTATTTATTAATTAAAAATTGGAGGATAATTAAACAGTATTTGTACCTCCCACTGTAGATGTGACACAATGACTATGCCAACAGTACTAGTCTACAGATCTGATGTAGGACAAAAAAGTCTTTGGAATATGTTGATTTAGATGCTAACTGATAGTATGACCCTACAACTTTGAAGATTCGTACAAAACCCCGTACGGATCCGTACGATCAAAATTTTGAGCGACGACAACAAAAAAAACCTTTGATGCCTTTAGACAAAAGTGTCCATTTTTTGCGATTTGATAGTAGATCTTTAGATATTTGGGCCTTCCAAACACAATGGCAAGGTCAGATTTGGCCCAAACTTTTCCAAAAATTCAGCTACCGGATCTAACATCTTGTAACCCTCAAATTGAAACCCTTGTAGATCAGTCAAAACATAATGAAATTTGATGAAATGACAAACTCGACTTTCTTTGATGCCTTTGATTCAACCATGAGGTCTTTGAAACCTCAAAATGCACCCAACAAAATCTTCAAGCCAAGATGAAATCTTCAAGTCTAGGAAGGAATTTGCAACGCTGGAGCTCTGATACCATGTAGGAGTAAATAGTGACTCCCAACACCCCTAGGAACAATTGCAAGACCAAAATATCTTCCACAAGAGAGAAAATGGCAAGAATAGCTTGCTATTACAATGGATGCAAAATTACAAGATTGAATACGTAATCTACATATGATGACTTGCTTATAAAGACAAGTTGTGAGATAGGATTAGACAAGATTTTGACATGTGTCTTAATCTTGTATAATGAGACAACTACCTCAACAAATATTAAATGACTAAGGACACAAGCAATAAATGCCAAAAGATAAGATAAGATCTAGTGACAACTAACACTATCTAGAAAGATTCCCTCCTAAGACCTAAGTGGACTTAACATGTAAATAGGACCTAGATAGGTAAAACACCTATTTACACCAACATCTACGACTCACATTCTTTTTAAACTTGATCGACCCCTTCCTTTTAATCGCTGGGATTAATTTCTCTTGCCTATGTTAAAGTCACCATCTCAAGTTTTAGGAGGTTGCGATCCTTGCTTTGGCGGGGGCATGAGAAGATGTACATGTATCCATTTTCGAATATCATGATTTATATGCACTTTCATCCGTGGCTATTGAAACACTTTATGCACACTGGTTTTTTAACCTTACAGTGTGTATATATATTACAATTTATAATAACTCATTGTAAAGCAGCTCACACACATGTGTTTGATTGATGACGGGTCTTTTTGCTGCGTCCGAGTAGTTTGTTAAAAGCATAGATTAAAAGTGAAAACCTAAGTGAGTACTAGCCTGATGTTGGGATAATATGATAATGCATAAATAAACTGTTACACATCATTGTATAAATGTTAAAAATCACATATTAACAAAGGTAATTGGGTAGTTGATTGGGTATGCTTGGCCTGGTCAGTTAATGTGATGATAACTGACTTCTCATTGTATATATTGATTTTAATTTTTTTTCCTTCAATAATAAACTATTCATTGCTTTACCAAATTACTATGGTATTAGAGCAAAACTTGATCATATGCTAAATGATAATTATTACATATTATTATTAACATGGGTAATTGGCAAGTATGCGGGGGTATGCCTGGGCTGGTCAGTTAATGTTATGCTTGGACTGGTCAGTTAATGTGATAACTGACTTCTTCTTGTATATATTGATTTTTTCCTCCAATAATAAACTGCTCATTGCTTTCCCAAATTATTATGGTATTAGAGCAAAACTTGATCGTGTGCTAAATACTAATAATTACATATTATTATTATTAACATAGGTAATTGGGTGGTTGGTTGGGTATATTTGGCCTGGTCAGTTAATATGATTACTGACTTCTCGTTGTATATACTGATTTTTTCCTTCAATAATAAACTGCTCGTTGCTTTCTCATGGTTGGGTATATTTGGCCTGGTCAGTTAATATGATTACTGACTTCTCGTTGTATATACTGATTTTTTCCTTCAATAATAAACTGCTCGTTGCTTTCTCACATTATTATGGTATTAGAGCAAAACTTGATTATGTGTTATTGAAGAACCACAGAGAAATGTCTGCAGAAAAGAGAGAAACACCTATAGAAAAAAGAGGAAGCACCTGTGAAAGAAGTGTGACAGAGTAAATGGTGACCTACTGAGACTGTTTGTGTGTCTGAGGAAGAGCATACTATGGTTCTGGAGAAGACAAACTACCCACTGATGATTTGTTAGTCCTGTTGAATGCCCCTCTCAGGAGTGTGAATGAATGGCATGAAAAGACATTGCTGCCAGGCTGTGCCAGCAATAAACCACAACCAACACATAATTTTTATTTGAATATTGTAGTTTGGAGAGTGATTCAGTGGAGGTGGTGAAGAGGGATAATCCCACACAACCATCTGTTCCATGCCGTAGCTTTTCCATTCTCCCAAGCACATTAATCTGCAAATTGTGTGAGGAAAACCTATTCCTATGAAAGAAGTTGAGAGGAAATAAAAGGTGCTTTTATTTTTTTATTGTTTATATCCCACTTTGGAAATATTTGTGGTGATAAGGGCAAGCCAAATTTTAGGGTAAAAGAAAGTGCATTTGAAATATTTTCCACTTTATTAAATCCTGAAGTTGAAATGATTAAAAAAAACTGAAGCACATATTAATACAGTAATTGAAAAAAACGAAGGTAATTCTATATTATGTTTAATTTTTTGCATTGATGCAATTATTTTTTGGAACAAAACATTTTTCTTTTGAAACAATTCAAGCCATTTATTTGTTACATTTGTAAGAGACAAGCAATATTTGGTATAGATGGCACTTTGACTCACATTTACCGCTCATGCTGTCATGTCAAATTACTACAGTTAATGCCTAATAAAACTACAGGAATGATATATGTGTCATCAACCCTCTAAATCCTTAGGTAGAAATAAGGATAGACAAAATTGTTTTCAGTATAAGGCAACTTTTCACAATTTAAAAATTTTCCCAATCACAATAACACCATTCACTCAGCATCAACAATTATGCACATGAGAAAAACACAAAAACACATGATATTTATGTGGAAACCCTTATGGGAGAAAACCACGGCAAAAATATTGCTTATATAAACTCTTATTTTACAAACTTTGTAGGCACCAACCTATAGGAGACACCAATCGCCTTAATTTGTAGGCACCAACCCCCACAGATCGTAGGCACCAATCTCCAATGCCAAGCACCAACTTAGCAAAAGATAATAACTTCAAGAACAATGTTCCACCTTCAATGTTGCTTCTTCAACGGGTGATGGACAATTCTGCTCAAATATATCTCTCAAACTTGTACCCAGTCTGTGCTAATTCTCCTCTTGGATCTGATATAATTACCTCAGAATATTTTCTCCAAATCTACTATAGTCTTCTTCAAAGATCTGCTATAAAGCTTCTTATAAATCTGTTATGATATTGCAAATAATCCCTCCATAAAATCTGCAATCAGAATGAGATCTTCACAACAGATTTGCTTTTGCTTCAATTTAATTCCTCCTTTGTGATGTAAGTTGCCTCTTTAAAACTCACACAAATGATATATACTTCTTTTCTTCCTTTTACATAATCATTCTCACTCTGCCTTCCCTCCAAATCTGAATTGAATCACATTTATATATGCTGGTCATAGATTGCAACCTTTGGTGAAAGATCACATCATTCAAAATCTGTTCTTGCACCCTTTAGAAAATCTGATTTAGTTTGTCTCATAATCGCACCATTTAATGAAGATCTGAATTTTGATTATAAAACAAATCGTACCTTTCATTTAGAAATCATACCATTTTAGAGGAGCGCTTCATCTCTAATGAAATCATATCAGTTCATATTTGAAACGCATTTCTCAAAGAGTCGTGTCATTTCATTAATTGGTTTTGCTCTTGATACATTAATCTTTGTTTGAGTTGCACCTTTCCTTAGATAGCTTTTTCTTAATAAATCTGAATATGGATTGCTCCACTTTAATGTATTAATTAATCTTTATTGATCTGAAATCGTATCTTCCATAATTAAATTTGCTTTTGAAAAATCTGAAGCGGCATTGTTTAAGAAGAATCACATCACTTCAAGAACAAGACGTGTCATTTCTTTTAGTTGCATCCTTCACTAATTATTAGTAATCAGCATTTTAAAAAGTCGTTCATCTCCAATTTGAGTTGCATTAATTCAGTAACAAATCTCAACTCTTTGATTTTAATTTGATGTTAGTTTAACATCAAATCAAGTTATCTTAATTTAGCATCGATTTATCTTTATGTTAGATTGATCTTCATCTTCAGATTTAAATCGATCATACCTTATAATGTTGTTTCTTCTTTCAGATTTCATATGCTGTTCATGATCACGTTGCTTTCTTTCTTCCTTCAGATTCGCTGTTCAAATCTTCTAAATCTGTTCTTGTTTCTTCTATATCTGATGTAGAAGCATGTTGATATCTGTTATTGAGTGTTCTTTGTATACCTTCCATTTGCTCACAAATGAGTCTTCTTGAGTAATCTATTGTATTTTCTTCGTATACACTCTTAACTTGACATCAATGACAATATTGAGGAAGGTAATCCATATCTTTATCTTTCAAATATGTTATCTTCAGTTATGCTAATCTTCTCACTTTACCTTGACTCATCGATGACAATATCCAACAATCTCCGCATTCTTCCTTTGACATTAATGGTAGCAAACTTTGTCTTTGTACCTTTGACATCAATGACAATATTTCCAACAATATATCCAAGTTGCAGAGGAAAAAGTAGGATGAAAAATTCTTCAAATTTATTTTTCTTGGGTAGAGTTCACAATCAAAGGGATATTGGCTTCCAAATCCAACTACAAAGAAGTTGTACATCACTAGAGATGTAGTTTCTGGTGAGAAAAAATGTTGCAATTACATCTCCTTCACCATCACTTGCAAGCCACCAAACACCTAGACTGTTGAGATTAAAGAAGAGGAACTTGACATTCACCATGCAAAAGAATTAGGTGAAAAAGCAAGAGAAGAGGTCTTGTTTCCAAAGTTGTAGGATATGACCAAGTAAAATCCTTTGTACACATGTTTGTACAAGGTATGGATATAGATATGGTATGACTTGGATATAGCTCGAATACTGTGTTTGATTGTACCCAAAATATTGTGTTGGATATGTGAAGATACATCACGCTTGTGACATCTATGCCGTTTCCCAAAAATACTAACCCTAAATTGTTATAATTGATATTGTAGAGGCATTTGTAGAGATCTTAGTAGCAGAGCAGAGAAATTTCTGTGGTGGAATTGAGGCACTTTCCTTCTCCTAACCTACTTGTGCAAGAACTCGATGACACATTTTGGAGAATCTCAACATTCATTCTTTCATGTAGACAACAAATATCCACAACATTAGAATTGAAAACCAGCTTGGGTGTAGTGAAGGGGTTTGGATGATGGTCATTGCTCTGATCCAACACACAACTTTCTCAATCATCACTACTCTAATATTCTCACAGTGTCTATTCATTATTTTTCCCACCCACCCTTCTCTCTACTCACCATTTGATTGCTGTCTAAATGTGTTTTCTCGCCATTTGAATGTTTTTATAACTTTTTAAGGTTAGGCAAGAGTATTTTATAATTTTATTAATTACGTTCAATTTTTTAGGTTTTTAACTTTTTTTGTTCTGTTTTATGTTATAAAATAATATATTAAGTTTAGTAGATTAACTTTATATTAACTTTTTCATTTTTCATTATTTGTTTTAAACTTAAATTTACTTCTGAAGTATAGTATCATTTTAGTTAAAAGTTTACTTAGTTTAATATTGTTTACTTTTAGTCTTATTATTATTATGTTTATTGTTTATTAAACTTTATTGGTACATAATACATTTGTTAAGTATATAATATTTTTTTATTAAACTTAATCTTTATTTATTGTTTTTTTTTTAAAAGAGGGGTAAACGCTTTTGGCCCAGAGCTATGAATCGGTGAGGCCACAAATGAGGGATCTCATCCCCAACATAAGCACTCAACAATTACACCCCAATGGGGTTTGAACCTTGATGGCAAGAACAACAACACAACACAACAACTTAACCATCACACCATGCCACTATTGGCAAAACTTTTTTCTTTTAGAAGGGGTAAACGCTTTTGACTCGGAGCTATGAACCGATGAGGTCACAAATGGGGGACCTCATCTAATCTTATTTATTGTTAATTTATTACTAATATATATATATATATATATATATATATGAGAGTTTTTTATGGTCATATCCGACTATATCCATATTAGGGGGCCTTGAAAAATAGATGTATTTGTATGTGTATTTGTGCCCAAGTGACTTTGCTTGTTTCCAATTGAACAATTTCCATTTGTCTCCACCTTGGTCCTCATCTCTTGTGCACAAAATACCAGTGGTATTATACCACCATGAAAGGTGCAAAGTTGGATGTAGTCCCAAACACAACAAACTTTGGGCCAAAGACCCACAACGAGTTTCATACAGAAGTGAATTTGGCTCTTATGTGAACAATAATCTAAATTTTAGAACTAGAAACCGTAAATTAGGCCTTTGAGTCACAACCCTGGAAATATGCCATGGATGTAGAATATCAGGCTTTGATGAGGTAATAATTGGGAACTTGTTGATCTTCTACTAGAGAAGAAAGCTATTGGATGCAAAATGGTATTCAAAATCAAATATAAATTAGATGGTAGCATTGACAAGTACATAGGCCAACTTATGGCTAAATGTTACATAATGAAGGCATTGACTATGAAGAAACATTTGCCCTCATTGCAAATATCAAGACAATCATGAATTTTTGCAATGGTAGTAGAATTCAGTTGGCATGCTCATTAGATGGATGTTAAAAGTGCCTTCCTCAATAGAGATCTCAAAGAAGTCTATATGAATCAACTTTAGGAGTATATTTCACTTGGACAATCATAAAAATGTGTTTAGACTTGTGAAGTCCTTATAGAATTTGAAAGAGGTGCTTGGAGCCTAGTACATCAAGATCGATGAGCATCTCCTTAGTCATGGATTCTCTAGGAATCCCTATGATCCCAAACTCTACCTCAAAGAATAATGGGGGAGATTGTGATTTTGATAGTATATGTTAATGATCTAGTCATCACTAGGAGTTCTTATTAGAGGTTTGAAGCAACAAAGAATGATCTCAAACGATTTTTTGACATGACAGATCTTGGGCTCCTACATTATTCTCTTGGACTTGATTTTTGTGTCTTAGATGAAATATAGTAGGACATTGTTCTAGAAATTTTAGGTTGGAAAATGCAAGCCCATGTTACACCAATGGAGACAGGATTGTAATTTCTAGGCATGATCTATCATCTTAGGTGAATGCAACTCTTTATCATCATTTGATTAGGAGTCTCATTTATTTGATCTATACTAGGTTAGATATTAGCTATATTGTTAGTTATGTTTTGAGGTTTATACATAACCTTAAAGTTTCACATTGTAAAGCAACAAAGTGAGTTTTGAGGTACATGCATGGTACAATGGAGTATGCCTTGGAATATAAAGAGAGCAGACATATTTCTTTGACAAAATAAATGGCTGCAGACGATGCAAGTTTTTCTATGACATGAAGTTTTCTTTAGGTTTTCTTTTCTTTTATGATTTGATTTGATATCATGAGAGAGTAAAAAGTAGTGTTCCACGGAGTTTCCTGACGGGAACGCGTCCCTTGTCAGGGATGTGGGGACAAAGGGTCTAAGTTTGGGGATAGCGGTAGGGGGGGGGGAGGGTGGTTGTTGATATACATATGGTACTTGAATAACTAGTTATAAAAAGATGTTTAAGAATAACATTTCAAATTAAACTTTGGAAAATTAGTAAAATAGCAAAATTGCAAATACTAACACTGTAAATACTTGAATACTATTACTAAAAGACTAAAAGTAAATAAAATATTAAAATTTGACAAATAAAATTATCGAATTTGAGATTTCTATTATATCAAAAATATGACATGTCACATCATAATATCATATCATAAAGATGATTACAATGAGTAGCATGATACATTGATATCAAAATAAGTTCAAAATGCAAAAATGTAGTGAAGGGAGGCCTCTAATCATCCCCAAACTCCTCACTCGAACTACTAGAATCCTCTTCTTGACCTAGCTGTTGCAAAACATCAAATGGCATATGTGAGCAAAAAAATGAAAAATGAGAGTGTTTTGTTTAACTTAGAGGCTTTTAGAAGGGTCCCACAAGCCTTTAGGCTTTGGCCCAAGGCTCAAATTTTAAGAAAAGAAAGATTTTTTTTTTTAAATTGCTTTCTGTCACACCCCAATGTGGGGGACTCCTGAGCGTCTTAGAGACGCTCGAGGGACAGCTAGAAGTCCCCGAGATGTCTTAGAGACGTCTAGGAGTTTCCACTATTTCCTCAAAGTCTCCCAAGTCTCGACGACGGTGGGGGAACGTTTCTTAGCCGTCCCCAAGTCTTCGAAACGTCCGGGTCGGGGAGACGGGTAGATTTTTGGGGATGTGTCCCTGTGGAATATTGTGTTATAGGTGGAGCTATTTGTGAAGCAATATGGTTACATTTGAATATTGATAGGAATGGGTGTGCCTGAGAAACAACCTATAGTTCTGTTGTGTGACAATCAAGGGGTGCTGAAGCTTGTTCATAATGCATATTTTCATGAGTGCACAAAATACATTGACATTCAGTGCAACTACATTCTTGAGCATGTGCAACAATAAAATATTTAGCTCCGATATTGTTCAATTCAGGAGCAATGTGCTGACATTTTAACAAAATCACTTGTAATAGTGAAGTTTGAAGCATTTCGAAATTTCTTGACTTGTACTATTGAGAACATGATGTAAAAAAGGTGGAGAAGGGGGGGGCAGTTGTTGGAATTATATAAGAATGCATAAATAAACTATTACATCATTGTATAAATGTTAATAATAATAACATTATTATTAACATAGGTAGTTGGGTAGTTGGTTTTGTATGCTTGGCCTGTTAGTTAATGTCGTGATTGACTTCTCTTTGTATTTATTGAATTCTTCTTTCAATAATAAATCGCTCATTGCTTGCCCAAATTTATTATCTGATTCATGAGTACTTGTGTGCAGATCAGGGTTCTCAAGTAAATTGCTAAACAAATTTGCAGCAAGTTTTGGCAAGTAATCACCTCAAAAAATGTAAAATAACTCACAGAAAGCTTGCGAGTTTGCAAGAAAAACTCAGCTGGCATATAAAGATATGAGTCCACAAATGTTTTCAGGCACATTTGTGTGATTTGGAGTGAGGATTGGTTGATTTTAGAGAGTTTTTCTGCTGTATTTGAAAAATGGCATGTGCCACAAGGGCTCGTATAGTCTCCAATACCTTAATTTGGGCTCTGTCCTCATACCCCAACGAGGGGCAATGTCCCTTGAACCCATTAGAGGCTTTGTCCGCAAACCTTTGTGAAGGGCACTGCCCCTCAACCCTAGGGGAGTCCTGGTAGTCTCTTGACTGTCTTGGGGACACCCAGGTGTCTCCTTTGGCCAGACAACCAAAAAGCAATTTTTTTAAAAAAACAAATTTTGCTTTGATCTTCGTGTGCAAGGCTGAATCCTAATGGCCTATGGGCTCCACCCAAACCCCACAAACTCTATAAAACTACCTCCTATCTTCATTTAAATTCACAAAAAAAAATCAACAGGAAACTAATAGTGTGAATGTGAGAATGAGAGCTGCAAGTGTAAGGTGAAAAGTGCGAATGAAGAGCAAGAGGGTTGAGGAGGAGCAGGAAGAGGAGTGACACCAAGTTAATGTTCACTTCAAAATTCAAATGTTCAAAAACTAGTATGACAAAGTTTAATTTGTAATTATTATACTTATACATCTTTTTATAACTATATTTTCAAGTACAATATGTATTTCAGCGCCGCCTGCCTATCGCCACCATCCCCCTGCTGTCCCCAAACTTAGGCCCTTGGTACCCCCCATCCCCGAAACCCGTCCCCACGTCCCCGCATCCCCTAGTCAAGAAACTCCATGGAACTATGAGATAAAATGAATGCTTCATAAAGTTGGCCAGAGATTATAGTTAAAGATCTCTTTTTGTGAACTAAATTCAGTGCTGTCATAGAAGTCAGCCATCCTTAGGTGATCTTAATGAAGCGATTTATGGCCTTTGGCCTATAACGATTTCTCTCAAAAAATTTCTTTTGACATCAATGACAATTAATCTAACAGGGCTCTGCCCCCAAACCACGCAAGGGCTGCTGCTCATCTTTGGTTTTTAAAAATCATTTTTTGTTTTGTTTCAGACCTATGTTTTCCATAGATGAAATTTGTAAAATAATAATATAAATATGTAATTCATAACCATATGACACCATGATGTGACTTTAACTCATTTTTTGATCTATAGATGAAGGAAAACCTACTTATGACCTTTGTAAATTCAGTTTATGCATATTTTAAAGATTATTCTACAAATTAACGTGTTTTTAATGTTAGAAAAATTTGCTGAGTTTTTTCTCAAGTTTTTATGAAGTCTCAGTTTTTTAACAATTTATAAGCCATTATTCGATCTTGAGTAGTGAGAAAAAAGAAGCCACATGTTTTTTCCTTAAAAGGATATCAATTTTTTTAATTTATTTTTCACATGGATAGTATTTTGTTTTCTTGCCTTTATAACCTTAACGTACATTCCTGAACTGTGTTCTCTACGAGTACTGTAAAAGCACTTAAGTATCTGTCCAGAGGATATATTTAATGCATGCAATGTGCATATAACTTGTTTAATACTTTATTCAATTGACCTAGGAAATTTTAATATTTTGAAAATGGATGTTGCTCTAAAAAATGTAATTATACAAGAGTGTGACAACCCCATTATCTTTTTTCAATGTCATGGATGACTACAGGATCAAGGATTAGATATGATTGCAGAGGGGCTTGATACATTGAAGAACATGGCCCAGGACATAAATGAGGTTAATTTTTTTCTTTCAATTATGTTTGTGCTAATTATGTAGAGTACTTAAAATTATTATTCTATTTATGGTATAATATATTCTTCTTTCTGTTTATTGCAGGAGCTGGATAGGCAAGTGCCCTTGATTGATGAGATTGATACAAAGGTTAACATTTATTTTTCCATCATTTGCACTGTCAATAAAAGTGGAGGTTGATTGTGCTATCCATTTAAAACCAATGCTGATTTTTTTTTATTGTCATATTTTAGGTTGAAAAAGCAACATCAGACCTGAAAAACACAAATGTTAGATTGAAAGAGACGGTTACTAAGGTAATTAAGACAGTTTCTCTGTTTATACTTCCATGCTATGAATCTTGATAAACAAACAAACATATATTGGTATAATTTTCCTTTGTTTCCTGATAGATAATCATGATGGTGATTCTTTTTTTGAAGTAGTATCGTAATATTGTCAAAAATTATATTGGAGGGCAGAAAATGATCTCAAAAATAACTGGAAAAGAAGGTATTGCTAACTAATACTATAGATGGACATCATAACATCAATCATATCCCAATTTTTTTTCATGTAACATAGTTGTTTTTATGTGAGGAACTTTGTATCTTCAACATGTTGCTTGATGTTATAAACTTTTTTTAATACAGCATAATTGGTTATGCTTTGTTGAAGTTGTGGGTGAGGATTTGGATAAAGTATTTGAACTTCATTTAGTTATTTTTTCCAGTCTCATGTTGCACATTAGAGACTGGCATATGCAACCATCTTGACTCCAGTCTAAGGAGCCTACAAATGGCTTGTCCTTGGTAACAAAGGAGGACACAGATACTCGTATTATTTCTCTATTCTTACTTTGATGCCAGCCATATTTTGTGTTATCAATCTCAGCAACTTTTGTTCCAGTTCTTATTTTGTAGAGTTGCCTCCAACGTGCTATTTTTTAGGTTTAATTTTAGTGATAAACATAGTTGTAGATGGAGAGAAGCTAAGTATCTACTAGAGAAAAGCTTCATTTGGTAACAGCTTATGCTATTCATACCTAATAAATATTTCTTTTTTAGTCTACTTTGTGAGGACAGTTGTGTGAACCAAGCAGGGATGATTGGCAATGATTGTATTCCTATACCCCTTTCAATTGAGTATGGTAAAGAGATTGGCATAAGCAATCACCTTGAATTCAGTCCAAGAAGCCTACCAAAATAGATATAAGCCTACAAATGGCCTGTCTTTGGTACCAAAGGAGAATAGATATTCATATTGTTTCTCTATTCAAACTTTGTGGCCAACTGTATTTGTGTTATACAATCTAAGCAACTTTTGTTCTGGTTCTTGTTTTGTAGAGTTGCCTCCAACGTGCTATTTTTGAAGTTTGATTTTAGTGATAAATGCAATAGTAGATGGAGAGAAGCTTAGAATCTACTAGACAAAAGCTCCATTGCGTAACAGCTCATGCTATTCATATCTAATAAATATCTCATTTTTTAGTCTGCTTTTTGAGGATAGTTGTGTGAACCAACCAGGGATAATAGGCAATGATTGTATTCCTATTCTCCTTTGGATTGAGCATGGTAAAGAAGAGGAATGCACACATCTCTTTTTATTTCAGACTAGTTAGATTAGAAATTAAACTACATGAGAGTGGAAAGGAATACGAACCACAGAATATAGATGATTACATAAGAAATTTTTTCCCATGTAGTCTGAACTTCTGCTAGCTTTTTCTAATACATTGGGTTTGTTTGAAATTCTTGCAGATGCGGTCCAGTCGCAATTTCTGTATAGATATTATTCTTCTTTGCATTATATTGGGAATCGCTGCCTATTTGTACAAGTATGTATGTTTATCTGATTATTTTCTAGTTTTGAATCAGAAGTCTAGATGCTCAAAATTTAGACATTTCTTAGTGGAGAGCACTTTCAAACAGCCAATCTCTTTACAGATTTCTTTTTTGTACTTACCTCATATCAGCTCATCAGAAGTAGGTACAATGCTGCAGAAAAATTGATCTAATTCTTAAGTTGATTCAAATTGTACATTTTTGATTAACATTGTCTTGCAGACACTGCCAGGCCTTTAGTTTTTGTAATGTCCCCTTTTGGGATCACCTTATACTTTGCCCTGAAATCACAATTCCAAATGAAACCAATAGTAGATTATAGTTGAAGGTATAGTTCCCTACTCAAAACTGAGATGATGTAAATCTGGTTATGGAAACCTGCAACCGCATTAGATAAATATAACAGACATAATCCATGAAATACATTTAATTCTAGGTCTAAGAGAGATTATATATATCATTATAATGAGTCCCAATGATTATGTGGGCTCAACCATAATGAGGATTGTAGTAGAGGGCATGATGAGGTGCCCCAAGTATCCTCTATTCTAGGCCGAACAACAGGACCTTATCCTCTGTGGCCTCATGTGGTCCTTAACCGATGGTCCTTAACCATCATCATGAGGTGGTGTACCTAGTGAGGGCATTACACCATTCCTCTCCATCACACCAAACCCTCCTTTTAATGATTGAAGATCCCTCTTTATTTACTTCAACAATTGATTCAAGTGGGAATAGTAGGGGGGCTGCAATAGGGTGCCATACCTAGTGAGGAATCATTCACAGTTCCCCCTCCTTGCATTCCTTCCTCATCTCTTCATGACCAATTATTGCCAAATCAGAATCATTTCACTGTTCATAACAGCAGTAAATGTATGCCACATTGACACATAATACGACATTATATCAGTGTTTTAATTGGTACAATTATATGTATATATATTCACATCTATATTTATCTGATAAATAAGCATAAACAACTATCTCTGCGTACTGCAGGAATTGATTATGTTATTATTCTGATTGAATCTGCTGCATATATATAAGAGGCTATGCTGTTGATCAATCACTTCTGCTGTATGCCTTAACTACTATCAATATCCAGATCTGATCTTTCGATGCTGTTCCATATATCTGTGTTTAAATCTGATTATATTCATCTTTCTTATTTCTGGATCTGCCGTTTAATCCTTATTCTACTGCTGTTGCCATCTGAATGTAGATTTATTTATTATTACACAATGATCTCTGATCCTTAGCCTTTGAGATGTCTTTCATTTTATACCCATGATAGGGCTGAAGGTCACACCTTTTCATTGTAATGCTTTCACCAAAGGGCATGCTCCTTGGTTAATTGCTTAACTAATCCTTGCCTGGCTTAATCACTTTTAGGGATAATTAATTTATTAATATTATCCCTTAATCACTGATTCTCCTTAGAAGCGTTCACTGCACCATCCATTATCTCTAATCGCCTTGCAAAAGCAAGTCGCTGCCATTATAAATTGCAATCACCTTGTGTCGGCTGTGATAACTATGAGGGAGGTCGGCCCCTATTGGCATTTGTTTATACTAAATGTCAACTCCTAGTCGCTGACTTCTGCATATATTTAATCAGTGCCCATTAAATATAAGCTTGATCGCTGGTAAGGTTGGTTTGTATATTATCTTTCAAGTCAGCCCATAATAACATCATGAGTAAGGTTGGCCACCTATGGATCATTTTAAGTTGATTTTATTAATTTAATTAACATCTTCATACTAGTTGGCCAAGATTTAATATTGCAATTGCCGAGGCATGACATTTTTTGTTTTGATAAGTGGAAAACTAGACATGGAAAGATAATTTAAATAGTAATTAGGTTTTCTATGAACCTATTAAAAAATGGGGAGAAACTTGAGCCATTTAACTGGATAAAACTGGTTCCCCAACCTTGTATTGATCTATACACACCACTGTATGACTATAATTAAAACAATCATAGGACATAATCAAATGAAAAATTGGAATTCTTGTAGGAGAGAAGATGGTTTATATCAAAAATCCTTTTTGAACACAAAAAACAATGCAATATTATGAATGTTAGGTTTAAAATCACAATCCTCAAAATAAACCATGAAATGATAATACATTGAAAGTTTTTTTAGTAGGACAAGTCAAAATTAGAAATTAATACTTGCAACTTGCATTATACCAAACATGCAATATAGTTTCACTCTCTCTTTCACAACTTTATAGTGTATGGGCATATACTATGCCTCTTTAAACTAAAAATACTTGTGGATGAGGAATGGTAAGATACTTATCTAGAATAACATTGAAGCATGCATGCCATTGTTCCCTTGAGTTTCTTATAGGGGGACATCCAGGATGGGTTTTAGGGATAGGGTGACCATGGACCCAAATTTGGGGATGGGAGGGGGCAGTAGTCCAAATATAATATATTACTTGAAAATTAGTAATAAAAATATGTATAAGAAATAGCAATTGAAACTATAAACTACTAACTTTGATGCATTGAAAATGCCAAATATCAATATATTAGTATAATTAATATATTCATGATTGTGTGTTTACAAAGGAGACGAAGACTCCTTATAAAGGAAAAATATAAGATGATGTTTCTAAAGAAAAACAATCATTAACTGAAGAGGACTAAACCTAAAAAACGGAAATATGCTTAAAATAAACTAAAGCGTAAGCAATTACTAAAAAACAACTAAGTTACCTAATAAAACTAAGATGACCATTAATATTACATTTATTATTTTAATACCCTCCTCCCTTAATGGTCATCGTACAAACAAAAACTAAGTCTACCCATATTGTGTTGGTCATCAAAATGCATAGTATGCAAACTCTTTTTGCTTAGTCTGCTCCGCCACGTGCGCACTTTGCTGAGACGCTTTCTGTTGGACTTATCATCAGCCTACCGCTTTTTGCAATACCTTTGTATATGACTAGTCTTCCCATAGTAATGGCAAGTAATAGACTTCTTGGAGCTCTCCTTTGAATTGCTTCGTCCTTTTTGTTGAGTGGACTGGCCTTTGCCAACGTCCTTGGTAGTAAAAGCTTGTTCAACACTAGGAGACTCACTACTGCTACCAAACTGCTTCCCCCACCTATCCTGCTGCAAAAGCTTGTTGCACAATTCATCAAACTTCAAGTCAACATTGGTGGATGTAATGTTGAGCGTTTCGATGAAGTGCTCGTAGGAATGTGGCAAACTTTTCAAAGTGATCACCATCATATCCTCCTCTTCCATCTTACGACCAATGGCCTCTAGTTGATCGCGAATATTCTTTATTTTCATCAAGTGCTCTTGCAAAGACACTTGGTCATCCATCATAATAGAAAATAGCATATTCTTTAGGAAGAAAGCCCTGCTCTTGTCCGAGGTCTCATGAAGATCTTTCAGATGCTTCCAGATCTTCGCAACAGACTTACCAGAATACCTTCTGGTAACATCTTATCAATGACAGATAATTTGAGAAGCATAATTGCTTCCCTATTGCCTCCATCATACTTGTCTTGATCCTTCCCAGCAACAGTGGGACGAACTTCTGTACCTAGAACAAGCTCATCCAGACACTGGTACTCAAAGATGGTAAGCATCCTCTGCTTCCACGTGTTGTAATTCTTTCCATTGAACCTCTGCGAACTTTCCAACATAACATTAGACAAAGTTGCCATCCCTCCCGTTTTCCAAAGTCCGAAAAACGAGGTAACTCTGTGATCGGTTGGCAAAACACTGGACAATTAGCTGGCACAACACCTGATTTTTCAAAAATCGTTTGAAAAAGAGGCTCAAAAACTGTAAGATTTTTTAGAAAAACCCTCAAAAACTTTGAAAGTAAGATTTTTTCCAGAAAAAAATCCTCTAAAAAACTTCTGAAAGACAACAAATTTTTTTCAAAACTCTTGTAAAATTTTCAAAAACTCTGCATTTTTTTTTAAATTTTTCCCAATTTTTTTTTCAAAACTGGCTCAAAATAAGAACCCTCAAGCTGCCATCAAAAAATCACCTCGAACCCATGAACCGGAAAACGTCACAAAAATGCAGCAAACCCTAGAATCTCCACGAATCTAAAAGATGTGAGCAGAAAGACCCATAAAATCGCCTTTTTTTTTTTCAGATGCAAAAACGTTTTGAAGTCGCCCAAAAAATGCATAGAAAGCTCACATGAAAAAGAAGAAATCTGTCAAAATGCAGAGAAGATTCGCGGCCAAAAAGAAACATATAGATACAGGTCGCGGCCATAAACCCGCGAAATACAGATCGCACGTGGGTTTTGCAGTCATAAATCCGCCACTAGAAAACGCGCCCAAAAATACAACGAAATCGCGAGCAAGAGGTCTTTGCAAAATGCAAACACAGAGGAACTACCTCAGAAACCCACGAAAAAGCGATGCTAGACCCAGATTACAAGCACGAAAAAATGGGACCCTATCAGGAATCGCGACTGTGGAATGCAAAAAAGGCTTAAGTTGCAAAACGCGAGTAGGTGTGAACCCCGCACCTAAAAACAAAAAAATATCTGCCAAAAAAAAAGCCGAAGTCTGGATATCGTGACCCACCTGGAAGCCCTCACATCCACTAGAGAGCAAGGGAGCCGCCCGTACTGTCATACGACGGTCGTACGGAAATAAAAAAGAAAAAATCAAAGATCGGTTTCCCGCTCTGATACCATGAAATTATTTAATATATTAATGATTGTGTGTTTACAAAGGAGACGAAGACTCCTTATAAAGGAAAAATACAAGATGATGTTTCTAAAAAGAAACAATCGTTAACTGAAGAGGACTAAAGCTAAGAAACGGAAATATGCTTAAAATAAACTAAAGTGAAGCAGTTACTAAAAAACAACCAAGTTACCTAATAAAACTAAGATGACCATTAATATTACATTTATTATTTTAATACATGCAATATAGTTTCACTCTCTCTTTTGCAACTTTATAGTATACAGGGATAGACTATGCCTCTTTAAACTAAAAATACTTGTGGATGAGGAATGGTAAGATACTTATGTAGAATAACATTGAAGCATGCATGATATCACCATTGTTCCCTTGAGTTTCTTATAGGGGTGTTAGTTTTAGACCAGAAATGTAAATAACCAGAAATACAACACACTGAACAACAAAACACAGCAAAATACCTTGGGAAAACCCTCCTTCTCGAGGGAGAAAAACCCAGCAAAATATATCTCTTATATATTCGTAGAATAAGGGCAGAAATCTGCTTACAACTCACGCCCAACACAGGGCCAAATTCGATACAAAGAATAATAGCACCTCTCCTAGATGCAAAGATACAATCGAATATGTTTTCTCCTTGAAATCGATCTGTTGCTAAAAGAGCGAACTTCTTCTTGAAAGTGTGAATTGAATTGAGAATGAATTGATGTCTAAATGAAAGATCTTCACCTTGTATATATACAAATCTAGACGACTTCTTCTCTAGGTTGGCCTCCAATAAAAAATAGAAAATATAAAAATATTTATTGTACAAAAAGGCTGACCTGCCTTGAGCATTATTTCATTTTTATTTTATTTCATCTAGGAGAAAATATCTCCCGATGCTATAAACATCAACACTCCCTCTTAGCTAGGGAGATATTTTTCCAGATATCCTCATCATGGAGTCTCTCGATATGACGCCCACAATGGCTACACTCATTTGTGGAAAACTACATCTCAGTCTCAGAGATGTACAAGAGTTCATCACAGAGTCTCTCAACATGACGTCCACCATGGCTACTCCCATGTGTGGAAAAACACAAGTACAAAGGGTTCATCACGGAGTCTCTCAACGTGATATCGTCATGGAGTCTCTCAACATGACGTCCACCATGGCTACTCCCATGTGTGGAAAGAACCACATATTTGTCTCAGAGATGTACGAGGGCTTTCACCTCATATTTCTACATCTTAGAGAAATATGTATTATATCAAAGCTCACTGATGCTGAGTCTCCCTCTCAGCAAGGGTGACATTCTCCACTACTCCAAGCTTGTCTCGAAAATGGTAAAACTTCACTTTGGAAAGAGGTTTGGTGAGAATATCAGCCGTCTGATCATTAGTGCAAATGTACTTGAGTTGAATTGCTTTCCTTAGCACCATGTCTCTGATGTAATGATACTTGATCTCCACATGCTTTGTCCTATCATGAAACATTGGATTTATTGAGAGCTTCACACAGCTTTGATTATCACAATAAATCACAGGCGGCTCCAATGTTTGACCAAACAATCCTGCGAGGAGCTTTCGAAGCCACATTGCTTCTCGAGCTGCCACACATGCTGCAATATATTCAGCCTTTGCAGTGCTTAGTGCAACAGAAGTCTGCTTCCTGCTACACCAAGAAATCATGGCAAACCCCAAACTGAAGCAACATCCAGAGGTGCTCTTCCTATCAGTTACACTACCGGCCCAATCAGAATTAGTATAGCCTTGTAACTTCAGATCTTCGCAGGAAGTATATCTCAAGCCATATCCCACAGTGCCATGCAAGTATCTCAAAATATGCTTTTCTGCAACTAGATGTGTTTGTCTCGGTTCACATATGAATTGACTGAGAGCACTCACAACATAACAAATATCGTGTCTAGTGTTGACTAGATACATCAATGATCCAATCAATTGTCTATACATGGTGGGATCTACCAAATCTGAACCAACTGCAGAGTCACTCAACTTCTTCAAGTTTGACTCCATAGGTGTAGACATAGACTTGCAGTCCATCATCCCAAATCTCTTCAAGATGTCTATAGTATATTTTCCTTGACTTAGAATAATCTCATCAGGGCTTTGCCACACCTCCAGTCCCAGGAAGTAATGCATAAGACCAAGATCCTTCATCTCAAACTCAGAGGCTAACTCTTTCTTGCATTTGACAATGAGATACTTTGCTCCAGTGAGAAATAAATCATCAACATAAAGAACCAATATCAAAGCCTCACCATCAACTACCTTGAACTTAAGATTGGAATTTGCATCATTCTTAGAGAATCCCAAGCTCATCAAATATTTATCAATCCTTTCATACCATGCATGAGGTGCTTGCTTAAGGCCGTACGATGCCTTCTTCAATCTGCATACATGAGACTCCTTCCCATGAATCACAAAACCATATGGCTGCTCAATGCACACTTCTTCTTCAATCACACCATTAAGAAATGCCGTCTTTACGTCCATTTGATGTAACTTCCAGCCTTTAGCGGATGCAATAGCAATAATTGTTTAGATAGAACTGTATCGAGCAACAGGAGCAAAAGTTTCCTCCTAATCTATTCCCTCCTTCTGAGAGAAGCCTCTTGCCACAAATCTTTCCTTATGTTTCTCAATGCTACCATTAGCTGCATGCTTGATTTTGTAGAGCCATTTGGAAGACACGATTGATTTCCTTTCAGGGCTTGGAACAACATCCCATACATCATTCTTGATGATAGATTGATATTCTTCTGTCATTGCATCTCTCCATACCCGTTGGTTGGATGCTTCCTCAAAACTGGAAGGCTCAAAATCAATGATGTGACTCATCCATGCCACATAACCTAGAAACTTTTGCGGTCTCTTGCTTTCTCTAAAGGTTCCTCAAGGAGCTGCATATTGTTCTGCCTCTTGCATAGTTTGACGAGCCCATAGAGGCCTCTTCTAACCTACTACAATGTCTCTAGGCCCATCAGTTGGTTCCATAGGGTCAACTGGATCAATAGTCTCGGTCGGTTCGTTGGACTCCCTCTGAATGTCAGGAGTATGATCAGGAGATATGTCCATATCTTGAGAAACCTCTTGCTCTTCACTGTCTATCTCCATGTAAGACCCTTTAGATCTTTTGAATGCCACTTCCTCTTCGAAGGAGACATCCCTACTGATCTCAATCTGTTTCTGCCTTGGAATATAGACCTATTTGGCCTTTGAAGACTCACTGTATCCCACGAATATACCCTTCTTTCCTGAAGGTTCTAGCTTTGATCTTTTATCCTTAGGCACATGAATGTAAACAGGACAACCAAAAATTCTTAAATGACTAACCTCAGGTTTCACACCTGTGAAGGCCTCTTCAAGAGTCATGTTTCCCAATATTCGATGAGGGCTTCAGTTTTGAACATACACGGGGGTTCTGGAAGCTTCTGCCCATAGGAAGGTTTGTAGATCCTGATCATGAATCATAGCCTTGGCTGCCTCAACTATGGATCTGTTCTTTCTTTTGGCAACTCCATTTTGTTGAGGGTTGTACGGAACATAGAACTCCCTCTTGATCCATGCCTCAATGCAGAAATTATGAAAGCCTCCAGAAGTGTATTCTCCTCCATTATCAGTTCTTTGAACCTTAATCCTTTTCCCGGACATGTTTTCAACTTGAGCCTTGAATTCTTTGAATCTATCAAGTACTTCTTCAGACTCCTTAGATTTCAAGAAGTAAATCCAAGTCTTTTGAGAATAATCATCAATGAAAATCACATAATACCAAAATCCACTCAAAGATGCCACAGACATTGGTCCACATAAATTAGAATGAACAAGATCTAGAATTCCTTTTGATCTACTATCACTACTATGAAAGGGACTCTTGATATTCTTACTAAGTGCACATCCTCTGCAAATGCCATCGTGCTCCAGACTGAGCTTTGGTAGACCAGTAACCACCTTCTCCATAGATGGAAGAGCTATGAAGTGTAGGTGAGCAAGTCTCCTGTGCCATAGCTCACTCGAACTGATAGAGTCGTGCAATAGTGCCCGAACTGGACGAATAGAAAGTCTCTATAGGCTCTCTTGACGAACACCAATCACACAAGCTGATTTGATACTCGAGTTCTTAGGCCAAGCAAGAACTTTCCCTTCAGAAAAAGCAACCTGGTATCCTTTGTCCTCCAATGCTGAAATGGAGACAAGATTTCTTTTGATCCCTGGTACAAACAAGACATCACTCAAATAAAGAGGGATGCCAAAATCTAGCTGAAGAGAGGTGGCCCCAGCTCCTTTTACGGAATAACAAGCATCATCTCCGATTATCACTTGCAAGTTGGTTTCTCTTTCTACCAAGTCTGTAAGATGCTCTCAGTATCCTGTAATGTGTCGTGAAGCACCACTATCTATCAACCAAGTGTCATTGTTAGTTGGAACATTGCTTGAAAGAGCGGAGATGAATAGAAATCCCCCTGAGTCGTCTCTAGATTCCTTTTGAGGTGACACATCATCAACATCTGCAGTAGAGGCATGTTGCTTCGGTTTTGATATGCAATCTCAAGCATAGTGACCATACTTGTCACACTTGAAACATTGAATGTGAGAGATCCTTCTTCTTTGGTTCAGGAACATAATCTGATTTTCTATCTCTATTCCTCTTGAAATTGCCTCTTTTCTCTTCTCTTCCTTTCCTTTTGGAAGCTTGAGCAGCAAGAACATGATTTTCTTCATTATGAGAGCTTCGTCCATTTCCTCTTGCTGCTAATCTGGATTCCTCTTGGATGCAATCAGCTTGAAGACGATCAAACTTGGGCAACTTAGATCTCCCACTGATGCTTTGGATAAAGGGCTCCCAAGATTGAGGAAGACCATTCAGTGCCAACATAACAAGATCTCTATCTTCAACTATGTCTCCAATTGTTCATAGCTGATCTCTCAAATCAGAAATCTTCATGAAGAAGGAAATGACTGAATCTCCTTTAGCCATTTTTATATGATGGAGCTGTTGTCTTAATGCAAGGGCTCTGCTGGTATTGTTGATCTCATACAATCCTTGTAGAGCCTCAAACATTTTTTTGGCTGTCTTCGTCTTGGAGATAATTGGAACTAGATGATCCTTCATGGACTCTATCATGATCTTCCTAGCCTTCGTGCCATTTTTCTTCCATTGAGTTTTCTTTGCATCATTGGATGGTTTGGGCACATCAATCTCTACGGAATCTAGAAGATCATTTTCTTCTAAGGCAATGAGAACTTTGAATTTCCAAGAGTTGAAATTTGATGCTCCATCAAGCCTATCTTCGACCTTGACTCCGTTCACCATCTTCGATACTTTGATCGACTGCCCTAGATAAGGAGATGACTTGACTGCTTAAACAAATCTGATCCGATCTTGCTTAAACCCGCTTTGATACCATGTTAGTTTTAGACCAGAAATGTAAATAAGCAGAAATACAACACACTGAACAACAGAACACAGTAAAATACCCTGGGAAAACCCTCTTTCTCGAGGGAGAAAAACCCAACAAAATACATCTCTTATATATTCGCAGAATAAGGGCAGAAATCTGCTTACAACTCACACCCACACAGGGCCGAATTTGATACAAAGAATAATAGCACCTCTCCTAGATGCAAAGATACAATTGAATATGTTTTCTCCTTGAAATTGTTCTGCTGCTACAAAATGATGATCTGCTGCTAAAAGAGCGAACTTCTTCTTGAAAGTGCGAATTGAATTGAGAAGGAATTGATGTCTAAATGAAAGATCTTCACCTTGTATATATACAAATCTAGGCGACTTCTTCTCTAGGTCGACTTCCAATAAAAAATAGAAAATATAAAAATATTTATTGTACAAAAAGGCCGACCTGCCTTGAGCATAATTTCATTTTTATTTTATTTTATCTAGGAGAAAATATCTCCCGATGCTATAAACATCAACAAGGGGGACATCCAAGATGGGTTTTAGGGATAGGGTGACCATGGACCCAAATTTGGGGATGGGAGGGGGCAGTAGTCCAAATATAATATATTACTTGAAAATTAGTAATAAAAATATGTATAAGAAATAGCAATTGAGACTATGAACTACTACTTTGATGCATTGAAAATGCCAAATATCAATATATTAGTATATTCAAAATTTGAATACGATGATTACATTGAAATACAATTGGCCAATGCCTTAGTGATCCCCAAGACTCTAATCATCCTCCCCAATGATCAATGCAAATTCTTCGTTGTTGGAATTGTTGGACTCATTTAGTTCAAGCTCGTCCAAATAGACACCAACCAACCCTTTTTGTTCTTGATTATTGTCAATTTGTGCTGGCTTGTTTGGCTCTACATTCCATAGTGTTGTTGCACTCTCCTTGTACATAAGCATGTTGTGGTCTGTAAGACACAAGGTGCTATGTACAACTACAAGCTTCCCTGTTTTCCTAGAGGTAAGCTTGTGCCTCTTGATAGAGTGGATGAAGTTGTATGTAAATCGATTCCTTTGAACAATTGAAGAACTATAAACTTGGGACAAGAGGTGAATGGTTTTTGTCGATCAATGAAGTCTATGCATAGTCCACCATAGTATCTAGTCTTTTTGTGCCATAGTCTCCCTATACAACTTTATCTCTTCTAGATATCCCCTAAGTGTGGCAATTTAGGTTCATTCACAAAAAATGGTGGTGGCATCCTCAACGCTATGCATATTTTGAATCGTCTTCATCAATTCTCGCTTCAGCTCAATATTTTCTATGGGGACAACTCTGTTAGGTCTTTTATTTTCCACTTTGGTTATCAATGCATAAGTAGTCATGTGCAAGGGAGTGTTGAGTTTCTCTCACCTTCATTAAATGATAGACCAAGTTTGTTGATTATATAATTGCAACGTGGGGTCTTTCTTTTGTACAACAATCTTTATTTGGCCATACATGTTGTCAATGCACCCATACACCTCTTTAAGATTTGGAGCATTAGAGTCCCCTTTTTTAATCACTATGAAAATAGAAGATATGACGGGGATGATGTATTTGTATCAACCCAAAAATTGTTGCTCTTCACCACTTCATTCATTCACTTCCTTGCTTTGACTTGGAAGCAGTCCACCGATTCCACTCCCTTGTCATGGCCATTAGTAACAATGACTCTTGCAACTCAATCATCTTCTCTAAGAGAATGAAATATGAGACATTTATGGTCTCAATAGGTTTGAGAAATTCTTTCCTGGAAAAGGTCTAGAATAGTGCATGTGATGATGTGATTTTAGATAGATATCTGCACATCTTCATCAAGTACTACTAGTTTGATTTAGTCTATTTTCCCTACATCCTTGTGTGCATTGTTCATGGCATGCACACAACATGGAATCGACCACATATGTTTGTAGGTTGCTTTACATGCATAGGCCATATCCATCACAACATTTATCACATTCTTAGGGCCAACCTCCTCAATAGCATGTCTAAGGATGTGAAATTGAAACTTTGCATCCTTGTGATGCCTTGAACAATCAGCAACCCTAAGGAAGTAAGGGCCTTTTGTACATTTCAACATGATATTGGTATGTGGATGATGCCTAATGTCCGTCCACCCATCCATGATAATGCTGCATCCATTTGTGACCTATGCAACAATAAAAAGAAAGGAAAAAAGGAAAGGTTAAAAATAAATTGTTGACATATATATACACATATATTTAAATCACTAAAGACAAACATAATATAACAGGATAAGTATTATAAACTAAAAATTTAATAATAAAAAAACAAAATATTAATAAATAAATATTTTAATGTATTCTTCTATTCCTTTAGATGAATAAATAATTGAAGTATATGCAGACAGTGCAGACAGTATTTTTATAATTGCCATAGCCAGCTGTATTGGGGGTCTTGAAATTTTGCTGTTTCCACATGGGATACTGTATCTGTATCCTATAACATGTCCGTGCAAGTCTGATTAAAATGCCTAGCTCTGCATGCATTTTTGAACTTGTTGAAGTTCATATAACCTACATGAATACAAATAGCAAATACCATGCATCGTTGAGTGCCTTAGGGGGTCTTGAAATTTCTCCATATCCATGTTTGATATGTATCCATTTCCATGCCATCTCTGACTAAACCCTTAATTCTGCTTGAATTTTTGAAGTCATTGTTTTGTAGGATCTAAATGAAAATAAGTATCATGTGTTGTTGAATGCAGAACTTTTCCTTCAGCATCTAAATTAAGTGCGGCTTGTTGCATTGGAAAGTAGATATTTTGAAGTTGCTTTGTACAAAATTATTGAGATTTCCATGTGACTAAGCCATAGGCCATCAAAATTGGCTTGGAAATTAGTCTGCGTGCATAGATCATCATAATACCTTGTTTTGGAGAGTCCACCTTGTTTTCTATAAATATTAGAGTTAAATATGAACTGTTGTCTTGGAAAATAGAAACTTCTAGAGTTTTCCGTACATAAAATTTAATTGGATTTTGTCCTTATAAGCAAGGTTATACAACTCACTAAAATGCACTTTGAAGTGAGTTTGTGTACAGAAGTCCATTGTGATACTCTGTATTGCGAAAGGCACAAATTTTGGTAAACATTTGTAAATCAAATTTTAATTATTGTTTCAAAAAGTAGATTTTCAAAGTTTCTTGTATACATTTTTTATTCAGATATGAGATCAAGTTCAGAGCTTGGTGTACCAGTGGGAGGAAAGGTAGCTTGGTGTATACGTTCGCAAAAGAGTTCACAAGATAATGCTGATCATATTGCTTGTCTTTTTATTGTATACTGAGAAATCAAGCATGAGCTGTTCCCAACACAGAACAACCTGCAGTATGAATGAACTACATTATGATACCATTTATATCCTCAGAATATGATAATAAATAAGATAAGATAAATGAATAGGATATAATGCCAGGTATGAATTATTTTGGATTTGATGCTTTGATAATTTAACAAGTCCTACCAACCATTTGGTCTAAAGGACATTAAAAGTCGTCATATATGTGTTGATGTGAAGCTCGGACTATAACAAGAGCAAATGCATTAAACACAATTATCTCAATCCAAATCAAACATACACCTCAGTTAGAGCAAATGAAAGTACCAAACAACATACAAATGTAACATAAACACAAACTTTTATGCCTTAATGGTGTTTAAGATAGCTCCAAGATGAATGGTTGCAATGACATGTAGTGATGTAGGCTGCTCTCTTTCTAGGAATTACTAAATTGGGCAGCATGTACTTGCATAAGAATGCTGTCCCTTTGTCTTTTGAAGGGGGTTTCTTAAATAGACCTCCAATTATGATAATGGAGGGTTGAGATTTTCTTTGAAGATCAATGGTGAGGATTGGCTTGCATGATTGTGCAAGCTCTCTAAATGATAGGTGGATGAAAGGATGAAATGGAGGCAACAGAGGGTGGAGATTACCTTAAAAATGCATGGTGCTTGAAGATTCAAGCATGTGGAGGTGTGGGAAGTAGGCAAGTGGATGGAGAGGATTACATCTTGGATTAGAGGGTGAAGATTTAGGCATGTGAAAGGCACACATGTGGGGAGAGTGTAGGGGCATGTGGGAAAATGGATGATGGAGATGCTTGTGGAATTTGATGGATGGTGAGGATCAAAAGATGATTTGTTTTAGATTTTAGTGGAGAAAAAAATATAAATCAGTTTTTAAATTGGAGGAGATTAGAGGAATGGATTAGCTTAATTAATTGAATAGGCATAGCTCATTCAATTAATAAATTATAAGAAAGGTTAGATTAGGTTATTTAAATAGTGAGAATTGATTGAATATGATTTAATTAATTGATGAAGGGGGATTTATTTAATTGATTATTGGAATAGAGATGGTCTAATTAATTAATGAAATGTGATGCAGAATTAATGATGCGGATTGATGGAAGTGTGATGTGTTAGGTTAAAATGTGGAAGCTGATTTTAGATGTAGGTGTCTACAATATGTATAGATAACTAGCTAGCTAAATAGATGGATTTCAGATTTGTATTTTTACTCATGATTTGTATGCTCTCCATTATGTATGCATACCTATATGATGAAGAAAAATCTGAAACAAATTTATTTTCTTCTGATATTAAAACACCTTTTTTGAAGGGTTGGTTCATTTTGAAATACCTATTTAATTTACAAATTGTGACTGAATTTCTGAGGTTGCTAATTCAGTTGTTTCCTTATTCAATTTTTAGCCTGGCTTTCTCTTCAAGTTTGTCCACATTGAGTGTAAATTAAGCTGTACGCAGTTCCCTGGAGCTACTCTCAGTAGGATTTGAGCTATGAAAGATTAGTGGATGTCTTGTCTTTTGAATTCAAAGAACCATCTTATAGATAGAAAGTATATCACATCGGGGATTAAGAGATTCCAAATCCTGTGTAGTATCTATCTACCAACTTCAATTTGTGCAAATGAGAGCTGTTTAGATAGCTCTCGCTAAAGCATGCTTCTGAATCTTTTTTGACAGGCTGTGCATGCTGTTTTATAATATCAATAACTGTAATATTCTGTTCTAAAAATCCCTTTTTCTTGCTTTAAATAGACATTCGATACTCACAATAATACTTGCATAATTAATTATAAATATTAATTTAACTTCAAACTTATCATTTTGATAATTATTAACTTTTATTTTAAAGCTTAATACAAATTTAAAATTATTAAACTTATATTCTGCTGCAATCTTTCTTCCAATCTGCAGCTTCCTTGTATAATTGTCTTGAAAAGTTTTCTAATTTTCTGTCTAAACTTAGGAGTTTTCATCCACTAACTTGGCAAGAAAAATTAAGGGTTTTTGTCCTTAAATCTCTGGTTTTTGAGGGGTTTCATCCTCTGTTGGCTGAACCACGTTTCACATTCCACAAGGGATGAAAATCAGATATAAAATATATTTTTCATGATATCCTCTTCTCCTTACTTGGGCTCTTTTATGTAGATTATTTCTCTAAGAGTCACCACTCCATCTCTTCATTAAAAACTAAAATTCATTTAGTGATATTCTTTAATCCAAGCAGGTGCCTTTTAATTTTTGTCTTCTAGTGCTCAGTACAACGGACTGCAATTACCTTTTGCCTTTGTTATTATTGCTGACCAGGATTTTTCTTATTAAGACCCTCGTACAAATTTCCAAATTAACAGCACTTTTAATCCTTCCTTATATGCCACTAATAAATGATGTACACTCCTTGATGCCTATTACTTTCATATGCCATCCTTATTTGGTATGGCTGACAGATTACAATGTATGGCTGCAACTAGACTTTGGACAGATAATACTGTGCTATATATAAATGGCGTTGGGTTTTTAATTTAATTTTGGAGATGGGACATTACAATAACATAATATTATTTATTGTAATATTATATTGTATGTTGTTCATGTTCTTTGTGTGCACACACACGTGTTTGCATGCATTCACTTGTATTTGGATCAATACCATTGTGTTCGTATGGGTGTACGCACCTGCAATTGTTTCCCAGTTTCTCTGGACCCTATATCTTTGAGAGGCCCTTCTTAAAACCTTGAACCTTGCTTTGAAACCTGATTGTTTTGCATTTGAGGATAGAAAATTATAATTGTCCTATTTCATATTGATTCTTTCTGTGTAACCATCATAAGCAAGTGCACATGTAACAACTGTGGCATATCTGTATAAGAGCATGAACACAAATCTTACCTATTTTGAGTATGGGGATATCTTACATAATTGGCTTTTGAGAATTGGAATGTCCTTCTCTTGATTATGTGACAGCATTATGAGTGATGACAAGATAGCCATCAATTATGATCCGATACATTCTTTTGACCTTCAGTTGTTTAATTGTATGTACCTTGCTAACCATATGTGAGTGACAATTATGTATGTAGACAATTCATTTTTCTCCTAGGTTTTGGGAGAATTCACAAAAAAATTTCTGTGTCCATGATTGGATCTATCTTTGTCTTGATGCTATAAATAGCAACGATTATGTAAACCTGGCATGGCCATGTTGTCTAAGCCATTGCTAGACATGTAATGCAAAATTTAGTATCGTTAGAATTATGAATTCCTGGCAGCATGCACAAAAATGGAGTTTCAAAAAAGATCTTTTTGTATTTTGAAGAGATTATTTCTAAAATAATTTCCTACTATAGCAAATAAAATGTGCAGTAAATGCAAACTCTGTTCCTAGCAGATATTGAGTATAAACTTCCTACCATTTCTAGCTACTGAATACAGATCCACCTCAAATAACTGTACAACCTGCAACCAGTTTTGGGAATGAAACATATGGTAAGACTCTTGAAGTTGAAGTCAGATATATTAGTTTTTTCTTTTTGTAGCAGCAACCCTTTTCTTTTTCAGGAAATCATGGGTTGATGCATGTGATCATATTTTGAGGGTTAGCTTGGACAAGCTCATCGAACATTTATTAGGAACAATTGATTATAGTAAATGATCCACGTAGATGTGGCCCCAGGGGTCCAAGTGACATCTCCAATGTCCTGGTGAGGGCTGTTTAGATAGCCCTCACTAAAGCAGGGGTCCAAGTGATATCAACACAGAATACATTTAATAAATTCAGATGTATTTATTAACTACAACAAAGTTAATTATCAACTACAACAAAATTAAACATTCTACAGGCAAGCCTTGCTGCTGCATAACAGAATTCTACAGGCTGATGTTTTATTGCTGCAAATAAATCACTACATGTAGCTACAGAGCATGCTACAAGCAGCCATGGAAACTCATTCCAAGCAGCTACAGGCATATTTTCTGCTTCTCCCCACTGGCCCTCTTCATCTTCCCGTGAGTTTTGGCCTACCCATATCCATCCACCTCCATCAAATTCTGTTCTTCCTCATGTTTTCTGCTTTCTTTTCTAGGTGCTGATTTCCTTAGCTTTTTTCTTGTGCTTTGTGCTGATTATTCTGATTACTATCCACCATTTTTGGCTCTACTTTTATATCATCATTTTCGCTTTGTTCATTTCCTTCTCCAACATGTTTTTTCCAATGCTGCAACATCACTCTCTTCTTTGCTTGGTACTCCCTCAAGGTCCTCATCATGTGCATTCACCTGCACTTCTTTCAACTCCACTTTCATGCTATCTTAAGGATATATGTTTGCTGTTCCTTTGTCAGGGTCAACAGCTGGCACCTTTATATCTTCTTCTATGAGGATTTCTTCTTCTATGGGCTTCTCTCATCCTTTCTTCTTTTCAGCTGAATCAAACTATGTCAAAAATAATGGATGCATCCATTAGCAAGATATCATACAAGACTCTTTATATCTTCCAATTTTTATATCAACTTCACAATGTTTCCACACAATGATATCATGGCCTTCTATCAACTAAGACTCTATATATGGCTTTGGGTGGTGTGTGCATGCTAAATTCAGCTTACCTACCATTTTCATAGACACTAAATTTTTCTAATTCTATTATCAACCACAACATTACAACCCTTACCTTTTGTGTAGAAGATGTATTCTTTGCTATAGTTCATTACTTTGGTTATCAACTACAACATTACAACACTTAGCTTTTGTTTTTGGTTATCAATTGAGGCAAAAAGTGCATTCTAAAAAAACAAACCTCTTTTTTTTGGATCTTCATGCCAATAAGTCTAATTGTAATGATCTATGGGTCCTACTCAAACCCTAAGCAGTCACAAAATACTTATAAATAGGCATCTAAACCTCACTCCAAATCACTCTCAAGTATCAAAAGCAAAACTGGAAGTTGCAACAGTGAGAAAATTTGTAAGTGAGAGCATTAGTAAGAGCAAGTGTGAAGTTTTCTTCAATCAACCATCAATTCTTTCTTCAAGCCTCAAAGTAAGCTTTGTCCCTTCATGATAATTTAAAAGTTTTTTAATGTTTTTTTTTCTTCTGTTTCTTTTCAATTAATTAATATTAATTTACTAATTTTGGGGTTTACAATTTAGTTTTACAAATGAAATTCTAAATTTTAAATTTATATCAGCAATATTTAGGTGTTAAATTTTGTTGCAAATTTGCATAAATATTTGATTAAAAATTATTATCAAGTCAAATTAGGATTTTGTCTTTTGTGCATTCTCTGCTTTTGCACTTTGATAAAAAATCGCCTTTAAGACAATTTTCAACCAAATTGCATGCAAAACTTGGGGCAATGAGGTGCACTAGGCTACGGAGATGTCATTTCTGTCAACTTGAATTTCAGGGCAGCAATACAAGAGTTAATGCACACTTTTTTTATGTCACAGGTAAAGGAGTAGGAGTTTGTAAGGGATTGTCACTTGTAAAAAGAATTGAAATAAATAGATTGTGTGGTTATGATGATTATTTGAGTCTTATACTTGCTATTTTGCCATTGAGGGCCCCTACTCCTACTAGTACTAGGGATTGCCTCAGATACATGAGTTTCAGCTCGTTCTTCTACTTTTCCATTTAGTTCAAGGGCAACAGATTGATTGTTTTACTTGCCTATTTGGTTGCCCTTCTTTGATTGCATAAATGTGAAGAAAAGAGCCTCCCCATATACCCTTGTAGACCTTCAACTCATCTAGGATTGTGTCTTAAACCCTTTGTTTGGTGTCATCCTCCCTATGCATGTAGCAAGGCCCACCATGATCTCATTAACCTTAGATGAATCATAAAAGTAAAATTTTGGGTTTCGTTAGTTCTCGAAGGCTTGAATTGGTTAGTGAAGATGGTTTATCCATTTACAATCAATGATATGCCAAATGATTTCATATTTTCTTTTGTTCCAACCATAATAATGCAATTGGCTTCCTTGGTTCTATCTATTGATTCATAGAGATAACCCATTGACATTTTATCCCCAATATTCGAGCAAAGCCTTTGTCACTTAAAAATGAAAATCAATAGAAAATTTAAAAGCAATAACAAAAAAAGAGGCAAATACATTTTTTTTTAAAACTAAATTTTGTTACTTACCTAGAGTATCTCCTTTGCACTCTTTAACACCTCATCATTGACTCCCCCCATGACTCTCTCCTTTCAGCCATTTGGAATTGAAGAGTCCAATTATGTGTTGCTCACAAACATTTGCTTGAGAGAAGGTAGTGCCCCTACAATGCTCTGCAAATTGATAAACTTAGTGGCAAATTGTCAACCTCGATCGCACAAGTTCCTTGCCTTTGGTGTGCTTTCTCATGAAACTAGCCACTGGTTGTAGATAAATTTGGTAATGTTTCTAGCATCTTTAACTACAGTTTTGAACCTTTCAATCTGTCCAATGTCCTTGAGTATTGAATCTAGACTGGGCAGCACAAGGGCCAAAAAATGATGGGATGCCTCTCTTGAAAAAGTTTCTTTGAAGCTACATATTTGGCTATGTTTTCTATGATAATTTGGGCAACATTAGCACACGAACCTCCAGGATCACCCCCTGCTATGGATTGCGCAAAGTCTTAGCATTCTTGACTTCATGGGAGACATCTATAGACTTCAAGAACACCAATGTGCCACTCAAAGGAACCAAATTTTTATTAGGATTTTGTTCCTACTATATGCCACCCATCTGATTAAATGCTCTAGCCCATTTTCCACAATTTTCTATTTTGATCTTCTACTATTAGTTGTGTATTTTTGAAGGCTTTCTCTAACAATGGGCCACTCAAATTACACGAAGTTTGTTTCTTGAACCCTATACCAGCAATGGCTAATGCATCCCAATATGGATTGTTTGCTACATTAATTGGTAAATTATTGTAGGACCAAAATTTTTCAACTTCCATCATTGTCTCAAGGTGTGTCTCTTGGTTCCAAGAAGTACCTTAAACTTTAAAGTGAAGGTTGTGTCCTTGGAAGTTTGGAACATTGCGAGGAGTGAAGGAATTAGGCAGGGAATTTAGATGGGTTAAACTCTCGATGTGAGTGGAGGGATATTGTATCCTTAAGGCAAGAAGAGAATCACCAAATGATTTAAGGGTGGCTGTGGAATTCACCACCAATGCAACTGTTTCCCTTGTTCTCTTCTTTTTCAGTTTTCTTCTCCTCATGTATAGAAAGTGGGGCATTCATTTCTCTTTTGACTTCTTCCTCCACTTGGCTACATAACTGAACATCCCAGCCAGCAATTCAATCAAGGTGGTATTTGAATTGATTGATATCTGTTTTCATATCAAACCTGCAATAATGGCATGTCACTATGCTCTTGACCACACCTATTGTACCATGCTTCCATGCAGGGTCCTTTCTGTTGACATCTTGAATTGCACATTGTAGATTCTAGACAGTAAAAAAAAGGAGGAAATTTCAGCAGAATAACAAGAGGGTTTTCATTCTTTTGAGTTTGAAATTTGGAATACGAAAAGAAAAAAAAAAGAATAGAAAACAAAACAAATACCTTTCCAAATGCAGTTCAATTGTTGATAAATCCTTCAATTCACTCTTAATTCGACACTCAATTCGAACTGCTGAGATTTCTATTGTTGAAGATGGAAATGATGAGAGAAAAAAACCAGGGTTTTATCAGCTTTTGGTGTAGAGAAACAGAATCCCCAGCAAATTTTTGAGGCAACAGTTGCTGAATAACTTGTGAAAAACTAGAGTTCTGCAGGTTTTGGCTTGTGAGTTACTTGGCCTGCATATTTACTCATTAGTTACTTGGTCTACAGATTTACTTGTGAGTTTTGCGAGAACTGGTGAGTTTGCAAACTATGGCTTCTGCAGCAATAACAATACTGCTGCGACAACTTCCACCACTAGCTGCATTTACAGTGTTCCAATGCCTGAAACTATCCTGCCTTCTTTGTTATGGCATCCTCAGAAGCCTTCATTCATGCTTAAGTTGAGATGACCTTTGATCAAAGATGACTCATTTTACTCCACCTTCTTGTTCCTGAAAATAACAAATTCTTTTTGGGTGATGCAGAATTGTATTATCCCCAGGATGTTCCTGCATCACATTATTATTTGTTTACCAAATTGGATTCCACTTCTTAACATGTCATCTTATTGGTGATTTGTCATATTTTACCTTATGATCTGCTTGTAGAACACACGTAGCTCTGGTTCTAGTCTTGAACAAAATGTAAGGATATAAGAAACTCTCTTTGTGCCTGGACGACCTTTTAATAACTTAAATGTGTGCAGAACTGAGTAATTTTTTCCCATACTTTATGGTGCCAGGATGCTTCTATTGATGTTTGAACACTGCATTGTAGTTTGAGGCTATATGCTTTGTTCTTTCTTTACATGCTTTAGAATCATAAATATACAGTGTAGCATAAGTACTAAATTGTATATCTAGATTTTTAGGGGCATATTATTTTCTAATGCTGATGAATAATAACAATTAATGGGATTCTGTAGGAGGCATGCTGCTTTTTTTCTGAAGCACATAGTTAAACTAGTATGATCTTCAGAATTAGGAGTACAAGAAGAAAAATAACTGTCTTCTTTCCTGTCACAGTGTCTTGAAGAAATAAAGTACAGGAAGAAGAATTGTTTCATTGCAATTTGCAGCAAAGGTGTCTTATGTGGAGTTGGTTTTAGTCTGGCATGTGGCTGCTCTGGTGCTGCTGGCGAATCTTTCAGAGAATTGGCTTGTTGTCTACAGTTTCTTTATATTTGTGTATTTTGTTAATCTTCACATTAATGGCATTTGTTCAATGCTTTCTTCTATTGTGTTATAATGGTTTTATGCTAATGTCATTATTATCTCTTTGTATAGATATTCATTGCTCTAACGTTTTTAAACAGTAATATTTTTTTTTTGGTTTGTGGATACTTGATTATTCAATTCCATTCTTTCAATTCGAAATATGATTTCATCATCAGATAATTTTCTTCCTTTTATCCTTAAATTAGCTAAATATTGACATAGTGCTGTAGATTAATACAATTATATGCAAATTACCTTTAATTTTTTTGAAAGTCAATATGATGGATAAGATGTTCCTTCCTGCCATCTGGTCATGCTTTGACCGATGACTACCGAAAATTGGTGGTTTTATTGTTAATCTCATTCCATCTCCCGGTTTTGGTTGTGATTATAAGCTATTCGAAAGAGCTCTTTCTTTTAGTATTATTATAGTCTTTTGCCACTAGGAATTATGGTACAAAGACCATGCCACCACCATTAATCTTGTATGGGCCACAATTTAATGCCAAAATTGTTCTTGTATAAGATACATCAGGTTGGTTTTTCTATATAATCCACAATTTTCATTTCGTACTTTTAATTTGTTGGGTTGATGTCTTATTGGCAAAATATTATGTTCTGTTTATACCTATTTTTAGCTTTCGTAACATTAGATTGCTTACAGATTATAAGTGATGGTTGAATGCTGGGTCCTTTAGGCTGGGGTTTTTTGAGTGCGTATGATCCCATTTGGGAGCACAAAGAATGTTATTTTATTGGTTCATGTTCTCGCAACACAATGAATTGCTTACAGATTATAAGTCCAGTTATTTACAGCAATGGCCGACTGTTGGACCCTTAAGGCTGGGGTCTTTATGTATGCATAATCTCATTTGGGAGCGCAAATAATTTTAATTTATTGATTCATGTTCTCATGACACTTGTTTCAGAGATGTATGTGTTTGAATTTACTAATCTCTAAGAGGGGGTTGATTACCAGGGAACTGGCAACAAGAAAATAAGTGAACATTCATTCACGACAATGTGTACATGCAGTTTTTCTTCGTACAATCTGAAACTTAAATTTGTTCTTGTGGCATTGTTGCATAAGAGGGGGAGTTGATATCATAGAAGTTTTAATAAGGAACTTGTGAACAGCCTCGATGATGGGTACATGGGGAACATGCAGTTTTCCATTAGATGGTATGAAACTTAAAATTTGTTTCTTCTGGCATGGTTTGATGTGTGGAGTATTGGATTTTACCACCCAACAGTTTAGTTACGTCAAGAGCCGTACCCTTGCTGCGGCATTTTTCCGTGTACATTAAAACGGAATAAAATATATATAACTGTTGTCATGGAATTTTTAATGCAAAAGAAATCAGTGGAGGGCGGTTTACACGGAAGCTACGGGGAGGCGGTTAATGACACGTCTAGACCATGTTTGTACGGTGGACCGCTTTCAGTGCCTTGCATATCCTTCTGGAGCCCAAACGGTTAATGTTGATGGAGGAAGCTTGAAGAAATTAAGGCTCAATGACGATGGAGCGGGGTTGAAGAAATTAAAGCCAAAAGATGATGGAGGGGGGATGATGAAATTTAAGCAGCCTGAGGATGGAGTAGTGTTGAAGAATATCCTGGCGTTGGTGTTGTGCCGCAACGAGGCCTTTCTGAGATGCGTGTTCTGGTTGGCAGTGAAGGCGTTGGGGAGATCATGGGTTCCTTCAGTGCGTAGGAGTCCACAGCGGCTGCGACATTTCCTCCGTCATGTGGTTGATTTATTTCCTCATGCAAACCCATTCTGAGACCACTTCCCCAGAGATAAGAGGTGTGGCATTGGCCATACTGGCGCTTCTGGTGAAATAGAGTAAAATTGGGTTCATTTGTTTGAGAAGAGAGCAGCTGCTTTCTTAGCGTGTGGAAAGTTACCGGTGGCAGCCAAAATGAGTGCAGTCAAATTGAGTGCGAAGGAGAGCAAGAATAAACGTTTATATACAGTAAAGAGGCCCTGATCCAGCAATATCACCCCCAAATTCGACTCCCCTGACTTGGTAGCTTCCGACGATTTCTTAGAAGGCACTTTCACAAAAATGGGCTTTGGAACAGCTGTATCCTCTTCTGCAATGTGAGGTAAACTGGAGTGCCTTATTGAATGAAGTTTGGCCTGTTGCTCCACGTCTTCATCTTCCTCCTCATCACCTTCAATGTCCAAATCACAGAAATGACTGCTCACTCGTAGCAATCCCTCTCGTCTGCCACTTAACCACGTCTTTGAAGGATTCCATCGTTTCACTGGCTGGATTGCTCTCGCTTTGCGTTGGGTTGTCTGTAAGATTGGGTTTCACGTGTTTTTATCCTGTTGACATGTATACATTTCCCTGGTCTTCATTGAAGTGGATTTTGGGTAATATGCACTGCGTTTGACCAAATTTCATGCTTTTTAATTGCATCCACATGTGCATTACATGTTTGGATTGAATTCATACAAGTTTGATGTGCTTCAATTGCATGGAAATGGCTTTCAGTTGTTTGGTTTTGTTTGAGGTGGGTCTCATGTATCTGAGTTTGGTTCCACTGGTTTGGGTTTTGCCTGTCTAGATTTAGTTTTGTATGCGGCAGCGTAATGAATCCTATGCTTAATTGGTCTTAGATTTTGAATTTGTAGGGGAACCTTTAATTCTTTATTCTGGTTTTCTAAAAGATATGGGTATCGCAGGTTTTATGTTTCTATTATGAGTAACTAAATAATTTTGCATTGATATGCACAGTGCCCTTTAATGCCATAGTACTTGGCCTAGGATATTTGGGTGCTACTGAAGAGGGCGAATCCATCAAGTTGATTCTTGATTGTGCTATGTCAATGATAAATGTACGTAATGATGTTGCAGACTTAGGTTCGTATGCTTCCTCAAATGTAAAATCTCAATTTCATGGCATGTCATGTTGGAACTCTTGATTCTATTTTCTAGGCTTTTCTATGTTCTCCCAATTTATTAGTAATAATATGCACTATCTTCTCCCAATTTATAATTATTGTTCTCCCATTCATGCCTGAACATGTCATAATTGAATTTAGTCATGTATGGATGAAGTGGATTGTTTCAAGAAGAAAGAATCAAGACAGAAAAGCAAATTGCAACAAACGTATTCAATACAATGGGCATTTGTAAAAATACTATGCATTCTTCATGATTTGTAAAATCCTGGTGTGCAAAACTTTTTTTAATGTATTCAATTTCTTAAACTCCTATCTCGCAAAAAAACAAACTACTCCACTAAGATATCTCTCGGCGTTAGTTATGTTTGTGATAGAGCCAGGGTTTGATTAACCTTCGGAGAATATTCAGGAAACACTCGGAGATTATTCAGGAATTTTTTTTCTATGTTAAATAAAATGATACTTCTCATGGAGTTATTAGCCTTTTAGTGAGTTATTTTATTCCAAATGATTAAAGGTTTAGGAAATTTCGAGACTCTAGGGGACATAAAGAGACTAGAATGGCATTCGACAGTAAACTCGAAGTGAGATTAGTGTAAATCAGCACAAGAAAGGCAGCTATTAACTAGAGAGAGAAGGACCTAAACGACGTTTTAAAGAGCAAGTATCAGGAATTACCTTGTCCACCCTGAGTGAGCCTGATGGTGAAGGCACACGTATTCCACGGAGAAGCCCCAAGTATGAATTCCGAAAGGGGGTAGTGTATTACAACTAATTGAACACTGTTTGAGATAAATATAAAAAACCAATTTCCTTGTGAACTGCCTTAGGTGTCTCATACACCAAATTATTTGTTTTGTTGGAGGTAACACTAAAAAAAATAGCTTTATTAAGTAAGGGAATTTAGCGAAACGCCCTGGACAACTGTGACAACATTACTCTGCAATGCTAGCCCTGCCATGACAAATGAATTGGTGGGTTTCAAATTAAAATAACTTTATCTGAAGTAAAAGATTAAATCTCGTGGAAAAAGTCAGTTTTGAGTCATTGTCATAGCCATGTTTCTTGCAACTTGTTTATGGGTGTAAATAAAATTGGATAATTTTAATATATATATCAGAGTTAATTTATATTTATAAAGTAGATACAAATGTAAAAAAAATGTTAATTAATCAATATAATTTATTTTAAGCTTTAAGCACATTAAAACATCATCAATAATACATAAATTAGCATTCAACAATAAAAATATGATTAAAAGAGAAGAAATAACATCTTTAAAGAATTCAATTAAAAATTCCATCTCATTTATAATTAAAAATACATTCGAATTGAGTTCAGTACTTATTTGAATCATAGGTTTTGGAAAAGTCGTTCTTACCCTAGGAAGATATTAGTGGTATTGGCTCTTACCATGTTACACTTGGAGAACTTGTGTAAAACCACATTTTGTGCCTACTCACACCAAAAGGTGCACCTACTAACACGGTGCCTATTTGCACAAAGCCTTGGTCAAGACAATTCCGGGTGCACTCTTTACCTTGAGTTGGACACTCCGTGTGCTCTTTCTCCAATGCTCACAAGCCCACCAAACTACTTTCTTATTTTTTGAGTGATCTACATGTCCTCTCCATGTCTCACATAAATGCTTTATATAAGCCTTAAGGGGTGGTTTTCAAACCATCACACCCTTTCATAAAGGTTGCCTTTAATTAATTATTTAATAATATAATTTTTGCTCTCCTTTAAAAGAGTATTTAATAATATAGTTTTTGCTCTCCTTTAAAAGAGTATATATATATATATATATATATATTTCATTAATCCCCATTTTAATCAAATAGTCATATTTTTCTTTATTTTGTTCTCCTTTTAATGTACTTTATGACTTTATTTTTGCTTTGGGGAAAAGGTTTCATAACATTTCTCCTTGTGTATAGCTGTTGTTTTCATCTACATCATAACTCACCAAAAAATAAAAATAAAAATCAGGATATTAGCAAATCTATCAATATAAGCTCATCTATTGTTTTATTTTGTAAATTCAAAAATATTATTATATTATCACATGGAAGATAATTAGTTAATAAATGCATAACATGTGTTATAAAGGCACCTATTGCTAACATTCTAAAATTATTTCAAGATGATAATCATGCATTCCGGACTACATGAGTATCCTCTTTTCCTAAATAATCAAATGGAAACAAGTACACAATTACCCTTAAATAAAGTATATATATCATTTCACATAATCATTCAAACAAAATTTTCAAGCAAATAAAAATGTACTATAAAATATCTTAATACTATATATAGAATGTTTATAACACTTTAAAAACATTTTTTTAACACAACACATTGTCATAGACTCATAGGTAAATGACATGATATAACATCGAAGGTTAAAACATGTACAAAGTTATTGGGTTGATCAAGTACAATAACAAAGCACAATAAAACAAAGCATGGTAATCTTATTGGACATCTTAACAATAATAGAACAATAGTAAACAATTATCACTAATTAATAATTTTAAGAGAAATTTTAATTTATGTATAATATGTTTACACTAATATCTAATTTTTATTTAATGAAAGTTTGTAGGTTCTCTCCCCTTGTAAAATTTTGGCATATCCTCATGTTAGAGCCTATTAGAACTATTGCATTTCACACCTTATAACAATATGGTTTCACTCCAACCAACTCATTAAAATATTATATACATCAGCCATTGTCACTTCATCCACTCTCTACTAAGCCTTAGGCATTCATGAGTTATGACTTTAATAACTATTTTTTTACCAAATTTCTAAAGATAAAATAAGAATGTCTCTAAGTAACAAAAAAAAAATATTGGTTCTTTTATTAGTCTTTTTCTTCCAACATCATCTATATATTTCCTTATTCTTTTAAGGTCAATATCATGCAAATGTTGTTTTCTATCTATTCAATACAAATAAAATTAAAACATAGAAACAAGAGAGGATTTTACAATTTCGAAGTTTTGTCATTTTCAAGCAAGCTCAATAAGCCCAATAAGTTACATATTGAGTATCAAATAGCATTATATTTTAAATAATGTTTGAATTCCATAAGTGATTTATTGGTGATTGATGTGTAGTTAATGATAAGTGGTTTGTGAACCATCAATATAGTAATCCATGTGTACTAAAAATACCTTTCTATTATGATCCATTGTCTTTTAAAAGTTATGAATTTGTGATTAGGCCTCATATTATTACGAAGAACATGAGCATTGACTCCATATATGGATCCCATATATCAATATGAATGAAGTTTTTCTTATTGTAAATGGATAACCATTTCAAGTTCAAAGGTAATTGTTTGGTCTATAAGAAAAAACTAAGTCACATGTTAGAGAAGTAGACCAATGAATTTATGTGGTATAGAAAACATGATAAAGCCTATCCATTGGGAAAAAAATTGACTATTCACTGTCTTCCATCATGCACCTATTTTAAACCAAAGAATGTTTACCTCCAAATACATATAAAAAAAGAACACATATTAGACTAAATAAGTTTATTATGCAAATTTATTTTTTATCGACCATTATCAAAATGTGACCAGATAAATAAAAATTATTAACAAATGTCTATAAAGAAGTATGACATCTAAATTATATTGTTAATATTTTTTTAATATTATTCATACATTTTCTTTAAATTTTGAATGACTTAAATTACTACATATCAACATAAAATTACATCATAAATATAATTTAAAAATAAAATAAAATAAAGTAATATATTATTTATATATTTATATTAGAAACCATAATTTCAAGGTGAATGAATATATATGTTTTAAAAATATCTAATTATTAAGAAGGAATATGAGAAGAATTATTCAGGGATCATATATAATAAATGATTAAAGTATATAGGAGGGTATATCGGAGGGAAAAAGAATATGTAAAAGAAAATTATTTATAAAGTATTTAAATATTTAAAATGAATATATAATTTAAAATATGTTTAGAGGTATTTTTTTTAATTGCTTAGATTTAAGAAAATGGTAATTTTTTGAAAAAATGATTATAGGTTTTAATTTTTGTATGTATTTTTCATAAATTAGATTAGTAATTGGTCTTATAGTTACATTTTATAAAAATGAAGATAAATGATTGAGGAATTGGCTTAAAAAAATGTCACCAATCAACCTAATTATCACAAGTTAGAGGATCTTGGCTTTGATACCAAAATTTAATGTTACTTGTTACTTTTTTTCGAGTATGAAATTGGATAATTTTAATATATATCAGTTAATTTTATATTGCAACAAATTTGTTAAAGATTATAAATGATATCTATAAATTAGATACAAATGCACAAAAATGCTAATTAATCAATGTTATCTAGATGAAGACTTAAACACATTAAAACATTATCAATAATATATAAATTAGCATTCAACAATAAAAATATGATTAAAAGAATTCAATTAAATCAACTCCATCTCATTTATAATTAAAAATATCTTGGAATTGAGTTCAATACTTATTTGAATCATAGGTCTTGGAAAAGTCATTCTCACCTTAGAAAGATATTAGTGGTATTGGCTCTTACTATGACACACTTGGAGGACCTATGTAAAAACACAATTTGTGCCTACTCGCACAAAAATGTGTATCTACTCACACCATGCCTACTCTCACAAAGCCATATCCAGGACAATCTTGGGTGTACTTTGTACCTTGAGTTGGACACAATCTGTGTGCTCCTCCAATGATCATAGCCCCACCAAACAACTTTCTTCTTGCTTGAGTGATCTCCATGCCCTTTCCATGTCTCACATAAATGTTTTATATAAGCCTTAAGGGATGGTTTCCAAACCATCACACCCTTTCAAAAAGGTCGCCTTTAATTAATTATTTAATAGATATAATTATTCCTCTCTTTTAAAAGAGTTTTTATAAATATTCTTCATTAATCCCCATTTTAATCAAATGGTCATATTTTCCTTTATTTTGTTCTCCTTTTAATGTTTTTATGACTTTATTTTCACTATGAGGAAAAAGTTTCATAACAATGGGGATGTAAAAAAAATAGTATGGACAATAAGAGAGCATCCTTATTTTCATGGAAGTGGAAAAATACTAAAGAAAATGCACTGTTGTCCTTGAATCATGCTGTCTGTGCTCACGTAAAAGATGTAGATGTGACAACTTGAAGGACATGCATGGGGCATGTTACATTGATGACATTGATTCACTTAAACCTCTTGCCTTGCAACACAAATGTTATAATTTAAAGAAGATCATTAACACTTTAAACTATTGGTTAATGTTCATGGGTAAAAGCATAAAGCCTTATCCTACTTGTGGTTCAGGTTAGAAGACTTTTAATTAAGGTACCTTCAATTGAAGACTTTTTTTGACAATAGATAATTTTAATGAGTCATTTTCACAGGTGAGCATCTAATGAAGGGATATTGTTTGAAGTTCACCTCCTTTCATTTGAAGGTCCTTCAGATGAAGGTGCCCAAATGCCACCTATGTGGCATTAATTCCAAATGTTCACCTTCTATTGTACACAAAATATTGATTTGGGCCACTTTTCTACAGTTATGTTGTCATGACATAGATTTTGTATAAGCATAACTTCCAATAGTAATTTTTTTGAAAAAGTATAATTTGTAAGTTAAATTTATTTATTATATATATTTTTATATTTTCTAAGGAACGTAAGTTTTTTAGCAAATATAAAGGCTTTTGATTTACAAAAATTAATAAAAAAATCTTTTTTTAATAGAAAAATATGAACACCTATATTGATGATGTTTTAACAAAAAATATTTTCTTTTGGGTAATATACAAAAGAAGTGAGAAAAAATGAATGACAAATCAATAAGGAAAATATGATGTCATTTAATTTTTTCACTTCTTTTGTATATTTCTTCGACACGTGCATCTATCTCAATTTTGACATTTTGTGGTGTTTACTAAGTAATCAACTAATTTTAGTACATGTTTTAAGGGATCACACACCCTAACTACTTGATCTTATCACATTGCCACATGGGTTGATTTATTAATCTATGCACATGCTCTTATAGGGTATAGAAGTTTGGTTTACCAACAAGAAAATAAGGCACTAAGCCCACTTTTGAGCTGACATACATATAAGCACATATACGCAAGCCAATACAAACTTATAAATTAAATAATTTCAATGATCATCCTTTTCATTCACTTACAATTTTACATATTACAAGGGAAACACATCCCAAGTAGTTGCTAACTTTCTTTGTTAAGATTAAATCTCAATTATGGTGAGTTCTTGGTTTATAGATTTCTTAGCTTCATAATGTTTCATTCTCCTCGTTAATCTACTAGGTAGTATATCGATTATTGTGTTAACTAGAGATGAATTCCCTTTGGCCTCATAGTCAGAATGTCCTTTAGTATAATTTACAATTTATTCAATAAATAGTTTGATAATAAGGTTAATTATTTACTTGTAAATCTAAATTAGAGTAATATTATTTTTGTATAATGCATGGTAGAGTTAGTATTGCTAATTGAATGATTGTTAGACTAGCATTAGAGTTAAGCCAAGTCATCAACATTGACACATTGCAAGGGTTAACTCTCCAACTTCCCCTATCTCTTTCTTAAGAGGAATGCACATTTAATTTACGAACTTAATTAACTTATCCATACCATGTATGTGAAATTTATTATTCTCAAATCCAAGAATATGGAACTTGGCATTCATGCCAATCCTAAATCCCATTACTTATATTTTCAATCTTTTTCATTATCCACAATTTTTCTAATAGATTATCACCATTCATACATTTCACAAGTTGCAATACTATATTTTATTGACTTTAATCATACCATTTTGATCATAGTCATACAATATTAAGAATTATATATGTATATTTATTTTATTTTAATCTTAAATTGTTTTCCAATATTAATTATAATTTATTGTCGTATGGTAAACCTTAATTGATCAAATAGGAATGAAATTAAAGCAATTAACAAGATAAATGATCAAATTAGAAGCCATACTCAATGAAATTCGATTAACACTAAAAGACTCAATTTAAAGAAATAAAGATATCATTTAAAGTAATCGAACCTAATTAATGTGCAAACCTCTCAATCCCATTGTGGATTGATGCATAATTGTGGTATAGATGTAGATTGTTCAGTTTTATGCATTATCCATTGTTGCAAAAGCTTGATTTGAAGATGATTGATTCACAAGAGATGCTCTAAAAATGAAGAGAGTAACTGTGCTATGAAGATTGTGAATGAATTTATATGAAAAAGGCTTGGTATTTATAGATTTTGGTAATTTTGCTTAATGGTGAGGATTGAATTGGATAATCGATGGATGAGAGAAGATTAAGGAGGTGAGTGTGGATCAAGGATTAATCAAGTGGCTGATAATCCATGAGGTGTGGATCAAGGATTAGATAAAAGGGTCAATAATCCATGAGAGTCCAATAATATCCCTAAATTTAAGGAAATATGTTGGAGATATTATGCATGTGGAGGGAAGAATTTGAATTTGAAAAGAGAATATTCTTTGTGCAAGTTGGAGGATTGGAGGAACAATTAGTTAATTAAATAATTTAGGAAAATCATTTAATTGTGCAAGTTAGAAGAATTAAGATCTTTAATTAAATAATTAGGAATTATTTAATCAAGACGTATTATGATATTTTAATTAAATAATTTGGAATTATTTAATCAAAAGGGGAGAAAATGATGAATTAGCTAAATAACCTTAATTATTTGATTAATAGGAGAATAAAGCGACTTTAACTAAATAATTAGACTATGAGGGGATTCCCTTCCGGTGTAGAAGATGTTTTAAAATAGGTCATGGTGCTGCTTAATGCGGATTTGAGAAAAAAGCTATGACGACTACTTGGTGGAAAGGAGCCACTCAACAACATTATACGGTAGAGAAGAAATCTGATCAACACAAGAGTTTTTCTGAGGTGGTTGCGTCGGATTCAAAGGGTCTTGAGGTATCCCCTCTGATTGTTTCAAATGGTGGGGATGCTGATGTTGTTCAAGATTATCTCGTTGAAACCCCTATAGAGCATGAGAGTGGGTCTCAGGCTGCCTCTTCTGTTCTTGGAGGCTTTTCTGATAAGTCTTTGCCAACACGAAGAAATAATGATGATATTTGTGAGACAGTGGTTGCTGGCTTTCATCCTCAAGAAAATTGTGTGCTGACGTGGCAGGATCAAGCTGCGCAAGTGGAGGAAGGCTGGATAACTGTTAAGGGCAAGAAAGCTAATTCCTCTAGGCCTTCTTTTGACATGAACCTCCGCTCCCACAAGAGTATTTCTAAATGTAAATCTTGAAGGATCTTGTTTGGGGGCTGGCTTTTGGCTGGCTGCAAGCTGTTCTTTTTATAGCATTCCTTCTGGTTGTAAAGGGTTTCGAGTCCCTTCAAAACCCGTTTTTTCTTGAATCAAAAACTAAATAATTAGACATTATTTAATTAAATAGACAAATTAAGTGATAATGTTGAGAAAATAACTTTAGTAAGTGAAATCAAGATGTGCGATATGCTTAGGACATTTTTAGGCATCTACATTTACTATTTGAAATGTATATAGTTTGCAGTCATAACAATTACATGTGCAAAGCCTTATAGATCCCAATTCAATACAATATGTATTCTTGGCTAAAAGAAATTGAAGTTTATCACCAATGAAGTGATTTTTTTTTCATAATATCAAATTTGTGAACTTTGAATTACTAGAAGACTAACCATGTTAATCTACCTACCTTAGTTTTCAATGTACCATTTGTGGTTAGGGCTAACCCAAATAATTTTAATAATGAATTAAATACTAAATTACTAAGGTCCAAATTAATAAAGGAAATACATCAATGCCAAGTTACTACTTAAGATTACGTCATTCAAAAACATATTTTTTTACTCGAGTTTATTACAATCAAATACAATAGCATTTGAACACATTGAGAGTAATAAATACTAATCTTTATAGTAGAGGTAGAATAATTGAAAGGAGAATTTAGAGCCACTAGAAGAGGCAATCACATTAATTTATCAAAATATAATGAACATGTCTACAACTTAAGTTTACATTTGTTATCATACTCCTAGCTTTTGCCAAAATAAGAGCTTTGGAATAGGTTATGGATAACCATCAATACATTGATAATAGAGGAGTTTTGACAAATATTATAATTGCATTTCCCTAGCAGTGATAACTTTAAGAAACTCCACTAAAAAAAGGTATAAAATCTTGGAAAATCTTTCATTTTTTTGGGAAAATATTTATTTATATTGCGCATCTTTCTTTTCTTTAAAAAATAAATAAATTTATTGGCAATTTATTTTACATCACTAAAATTTTATAGAAAAGATTGGAAATTAATAGCAAAAAGCATTAATTATATTATGAATCCTTCCAATTTTAAAAAAACAATTCTCACGGAAAAGTAGGGGCCCAAGGGTGGAAATTATTGACGGGTTTAAGGGGTGGACTATAATATTTACTTGCTACCATTGATTTAAAATATAATCCAATGGCCATCATTTTATTCCACAAGGTAAAATGCATCCACAACTTATAATTCTCATGGGGCCTAAAATTGCTTTTAGATTGTTGATCTTCTAAGATCAATGATCCAAAAGCTATTTCGGGCTTCGTGAATAGTACAAATCACGAGTATATTTTACCTTACAAAATATAATGAGGGACATCAACTTATATTGTAGATCCATGGAGGAAACTAAATATTGGAAACATGACCCTTAAACGACTAATAATTATGATATACTATTGGCGAGCTAATATAGATTTCTACTATAACTTATAAAATTTAGGCGAATTTGATCTAATCATGTATCAAATATTTTGGCAGTTTTTTTAATAAAATAAATGCTTTGGTGATTTAAATAAGACTAAGATAACATTTTGTAAGAATGTGGTTATTCAATTTGCATTACAACTCAAACTATTAGCCAATTTTTGATTCCCAAATTTCAACTATTAGCCAATTGGTGAATATTAGACACTAAAAAATCATTGTGCCCTAGTAGATGTGTGCAAAAATGTAGAATCATGCACAAGGCACATGATTTATTTGACAAAATGCCTTAGAGCAATAAAAGTATGGACATGGCATGCAAACATTTTGATGAAATGCCTCAAAGAAAATGTTGAAAAGACCTTAAAAACCTTGAAGAAAATACTATTGGGAGGTATAAAGCCAAATTTAACAAAAAGTAAAAGTAAATGGAATTGGTAGATGTAAAACGAAACTCCTCAACCTTTGTTTTTGGGAACCTAATAATGCAAGCACTAGGAGAACATGACAGTACCATCAAAACTTAGATACATTCTTGTCTTAGGCCTACCATGAACTCTAAAACAAAATTAAAACACAAAAACAAGCATCAAGACCTTATAATACAACATTGGGCATTAGTACTAGGAAAACTTGCCTATCTCAATATGGAAAGTAGGTTGGTACCACCCAAATTTAGTTATTATGCACATGCAATTCAAATTCTTGGAGATAGAGTGACACCATCTAAAATATCTTCTCATTGTATTTTGTTGAATTGGTTGACCACCACCTTCAATGGGAGAATCTATAGTTAATAGAAGTAGCTCAAAAAACATTTCCCACTAAAAAATAACAAACTTTGCAACAAATTACTCTTTTTTGTGGCTTGGTGTAAAATTGACACATTGAAAATATTCTATTAGACAACCATATCAAACTATTTTTTGTAGAAGGATTAAAAACTTGTATGATGACATGTAGAGTATTGATCACGTAGTGCTAGTTATATGCCACATGGAACTACATTAAGAATACTAGTCACAAGGCACAACAATCCCTACACAAGTTAAAAGGAGGATTGTTCAATCCCATAACTTGAAAAGTCATAATTAATCAATCAATTGGAATCAAGGAATTAAGTTTGTATTCAATTTAATGAGTATATAATCTTTGTTTCTTTTTTATTAATGAGCTATTTTTTTTACTAAATAAGAACATATGCATGTGCATTTTATAAGGTGTAGATGTAAGTTGTAAGAGAATAATCCATACCAAAAAATCCATAGTTAGACTACAAGAAGTATTGTTGCAACCATAACCAATTCATTTCTTGTCATAAGTCCCACCTCCTTTAGCTTTTTGGTCACCACAATAGCTATGTTTGCTCCCATACACATTTCCATCTTTACACAATTATCTACAAGTGTAGTTGTGGATGCCATTATCATATACCTCAATAACTCCCTTTTTTATTCCATTTTCATAGATCTCTATCCCCTCACAACACACCTAGTATTCCCCCACCTTTTGTTGCACATACGGTTTCTATTGCACTAAAATATTGAATTGTTAATGCCTAATACAACTGCCACAATTAATGAATCCATGAGAGGTGGTTAGGCCATGTCACGAACCTAAGTGTTGCACTGCACAACACAAGGAGACCAAGGGCACACACCTTACAACAACCACCCCAGCGCAAGTGAGGGGTTCAAACCCATGACCCAGGCTCTGATACCAATTGTTGAACACCCAAAATACTAAGAGGGGGTGAGTGAATCAATATTCTCTAAAACCACTTAAACATTTAAACATTCATTCCACATAACATATTCAATTTGTAGTAGGAAAGGAAAACATGAAAAAAACCATCATCACATACCACATGAACACCAAATTTTTACGTGGAAAACCCAAAATGGGAAAAACCATGGCAAGGATTATCTCACAATATATTATAACTAGTTATAAGATATTACAGAAGTGCTCACTGTAGGTGGACTCAATGTCCAAGTGGACTCACTTCCCACTAAAAGAAGAAAATATAGAAGAGATTGTGGCACACAGCCAAGATTTGAACTGTTATAGTTGCATATAACATATGCATGAATTACAGTTCCATTGAAGCTCAATTTACAAACTTTACACTCTTCATACTGATCTACACTAACACTTTTCTCTGCTTCGCATTCACCTCATACTCACACAATTCATATCAACTACACATCATTTTTGCATCTCTATCTCTAAAACAACTAAAGAGATCTTACATATATATCCACTTCATCCATAAAAACCTACAACATCAATTAGATCAAACTAATTAGATGTATTATACAAAAAATACCTTTTTCGGCTCAACATACACACATACATGCTTTGCACCAATATTCAAAACTTATAATAAATAAAAATAGGTCAACATGGACCTATAATAACTCCCTCATAACAAATCAATACATATTCAAACTCCACAATACTCAAAACTTATTAGGTTGGCATTGGTAATGACCTAACAACAATATTCATCAATTGTTCAACCTCAAACCAACACATGGACCTCAAAACTTGATGCCACTTGGAACATAGGTGTTACTAACACTTGTCAAAATCTCCAAAAATCCGCAAATCCAGATACCAATGGACGGAGAGGTGCAGACTCACCAAAACATACACACTAAACTAGAAACACTATAACTACCAGACCAAAACTTCTATCATTCATATCTTCAACACCAAAGACCAAAAAATTATGAAATTCTAGATATAAACTCCTCTAACATCCAAGAAAATTATATTAAAATTGCAGAGCAAGATTCTACACAATAGATTAGTGTAGACCAAAATATCGGATGTCCTGTACATAGGAAACTTTGTTTTGACATTGAACCAATTTTATCTTCATTTGTCTTCATTGGATGAAACCTTCTTGGAAATTTCCACTTGATAACCATATTGAAACATGCTCAAACTGTACAAAATGGTCTGCATTGTGATCTTCATACCAAAATACAATGTTGACATCAATGACAACACTGAATTGCATATTGTACAACTTATACTTATACTCCATGCTCATGTTGCTGGTAAGCATATCAATGAAAAAGGGAGAGATATGCCAATCCATTCTCATGTTGTTGGTAAGCATATCAATAAAAAAATTCTTGTTCTTCCAACAATCTACCTCTTTTTCATTGATGGAAACATGCCAAAACTATTCCCCCCTTTGACATCAAGGAAAAAGGGTGCATATATGTTATGTTTTTGTTCCCCTTTTAACATCACTCACAACCAAATTACATGCATACTCCCCTAGATTGATATATGCATGTAGCAACAAAATTTGACGAAATCCCCCTATCTCTATCATCCACATATATACACTGAAATCTGAACAATAAATTGAAATGCATAAAAATAAAATACAGTCACTGAGAGGAAGTGTTTGACTCTTCTAGTTTCTCCAGGTGTGTTTGCGACTCTTGCTTTCCCTCTTCCCAACTCTACTTGGCTAGGCCAAGAATTATTCTCTGGGTCTCCAACTCCATCAAGAGTTCTTCACTATCATCCAGAGTGCTAGGTACCAGATTTAGCTTTGAAGCTTTTGCAACACTCAACTAGGCATTGGAAACATGTATGAACTTAGTATTCACTAGATCCTTGAGATGACCAAACAACATTATAATCTTCTCCTTTTGGGATTGTAGTTGGAAGAACTGTTCATGCAGGTTCTCAATTGCGAACCTTGTGCTTCCATCCAATCTTGTGCCGAATCATAAGCAACAAAAACTTTGTAAATTTGGGACTCAATTGAGTCCATCTCATCTTTTATGCTCTTTGTAGAGCTTAGCCATTTCATGCAAAAATGAAACAATACTTTGGCTTCCGTCAAACAATCTTGTACACTTTTGAGATTATCCTTAAATTTGTTATGTGCAGTGGTACACTTCTCTGTTATTTAAAATAACCACTTTTCATTCAATGTTGTGTCTATCGCCTTTTCTAACTTCTCCTTGAAACCAATGAAATACTCTTTTTATGAATCAAGTAGCAACTTTAAGTTGTCCATACTGGATAGAGAGGTGTCGATGCTCGCACCAGGTATGCTTTCTTGTAACATCTTCACCACATCATCAATCATTTTTGCACTTTTCTGATGTCTCTCTATAATTTATTTTCATGTAGAAGCATGAAATGCATCACCTATTTGAAGTTTACGCAATGGAGAGATTTTGTCCATGTCTACGTGCCCCTGTTGCATTTAAAGTTGAAGTAACTAGGCAGACACTATTGGTTGAAACTTCAACTGCATACTCAACAAATTTCTCAAAGGATCTTCAGAGGAACCAAAGGACTCTCCAACTGACTTTGTGCTATCTCCTTACTTCAAAGCTTTTTCTTTGTCACCAATATTAGCTGGTGTCTCCTCATCTTTCTTTTCCTCTGTATTAGATGCAACCTTAGTGTTGGAGTAATCAGGATAATCACTTGATAATTAATTATTGATTAAGTAATTATTAAGTCCCTTATTACTTTAGTTCACTTAAGTTAAACCTAGGAGTTGCTTTTTTATTATTAGTTTGGACTAAAGTTAGGACAAGTTGTCTCATTGCATGAGATTAGAACACTTGTCACTATCTTGTCAAATCCTCATCTAGGGTTTTCTTGTGCATGCTTTTATAAAGCTTGCACATTCATTTGTAATATCCATCTAGGTTATTTACATCAATACAATTCTCAAGTTATTGAGAACAATCTTGCTTTTGATCTTCTCTATGTGATAGGTAATTGTTTGCAGGTGTTTCATGGGAGCTGTAGGTTGAATAATCAATTCTAACATGGTATCAGAGCACTAGATCTGCAACTCCCTATTCAATTTATGAAGAGATCTAGCCTTGATCAATTTTCTGGTGTGTTTGGGAGAAAAATCAACCTCACCATCGTGATCAGGAGGCTGAAGAGAAATTTTGACATAAAATTCGCCTTTGGATCAAGAGTAGAAAAATAATTTTTTTTAGCACCATGGATCTTTGTATGGAAATTCGTACGATCGTATGGATTTGTATGACCCTTGCTGCCAAAATTCTTCTTGGCATCTGTGTAGGCTTGGCGTATAGGTTTCTGGTTTTTCTTTATTTTTCAGAAAATAAACAATTTTTTTGGGTTTCAGTTTTTTTTGTTTTTTTGAAAATCATTCTTTTTTTTTTTTGAAAAAGCTGCAATTTTTTTTAAAAAAGCAAAGGGGCACTTTTTTTTTTTGGTCTAGTTTTACTACACAGTGTACCCTATGCTGTCCAATCGTGGGCCAACTTTGGCTGGCTGGCGAGCGCCCTTCTCACATCGGGGACGTCACTCAAAAAATGACCCCCTTTTAAAAAATCAGCAATGATTATTTAAACCAACAACAAACAAATCAAAGACCACCCAAGTCAAATCCTGACAAAAGAATCAGTGGGAATATCAATCAAAAAATAGGCAGTCGAAATCTTTAAAATATTCCTTGAATATTCTGGCAAAAATCACTTTCAGGCGATCGAGATTTTTTTTTGGCAAATTGTCTTTTTTCCTAATGGCGAAAGGAATATTTTGCAAATATTTTGTCGACGATCATCCAACTATCAAATTTACCATAGTGACTTGGTGACGTTAGTAGTTTTTTTTCCCTCATTTCCCTAAAGGAGTAGTTTTTTGTAAATTGAGCATACCTTGCACATACGGTGCCCAATTTTCAAAAAAATTATATCATTGGAAAGCTAGTTTGGAGGTCGATCTAATGGTGCAAATATTTTCCAGATTTTTCTCCTGATTTATTTTACAGGCCTTTGAAGTCAACCCTAGCCATTTTCACTCTAGGGGCATAAATTTTGCCTCGGTTATCCATTTTCCATGATTCAAGTAGCATCAAAAAGCTGATTCAGTCCTCTACATAGATCTCAGGCCTATTTTCCCAAAAACTTAACCAAGTATTTCTTATTTCAATAAGATCTCAAATCATCCTTTTTTGGTTATTTTCTTGGAAAACATGTAATCAGGTAAAAATTTTAGATTCAAAGGGGAATTTTTCTGCATTGAGGGGGTCTATACTGTTACATCAGTTCATTACAATATTCTATCATCATGGATACAACACGTATTTCTCTGCTTACTCCATACAACTATTATAGTTGGAAATCACAAATTGAGATAAATATGAAGAAAGTAGGGCTACACAGAGTTCCCATGGGTACAAAACTTGAGCTTGCAGGTGCTGCTAAGAAGAGAAATTGGTTTAATAGAAGTGATGAATCTTTTGGTACATTATGCATGTATATGTCTCCTGATCTTCTCTTTCATGTTGAATCTTGCACCACACCTAATCAAATCTGGACTCAATTGGAGTCCTTGTTTGGGAAGTAAGATAGGAGAGGATTTCAGTTGGAAAATGAGCTTATCGGTTTGGATCCTCAAGATTTTGATAGCATTCAGGACTTCACCAAACTCAAGTATCTCAGATTATAGTTGAAACAATGTGGTATTGAGAAGAATGCCACTCAATTGATTTTTTCTATCCTTGCCAAGCTTGACCCTGATTATTCAATTTTTTTCTACCTTCTATGCCATGAAAGATGTACTTGGTAGCAGATTCACTATGACTTTACTTGATGATTTTGGTACATCACTCACTCGGGAGAAGGAAAAGTTGGTACAAATGGGCTCATTGAAATCTTCAACATCAAAGGCTTTTATTGCATCTCAAGGAACTACAAATCGGAAGGCTTCTAATGGTAAAGGAAAGAAACCAAAGCAGAAGGATTCCAAGTATAATGAGCAAGCCAAAGAATCACAATCACATGATACCTTAGATTATTCTACCTCTTCTAAGAGGGATTCATCTAAGAAGGATCAATTGAAATGTGCATATTGCACAAAGACATGACATGATGAGCATCAGTGTTATGCAAATCGGATTGATGAGTTGAAGAAACTTCTTTAGAACAAAAAAATTTAGTTTCCTTCATCTTTTTCTTCCACAACATCACCTTCACAATCAGGTTTAGTCAGAATGGCATGTGGAGAAGACAAGATGAAAGGCCATGCTCTCTTTGCATCAACCAATCTTTATTCCAATAGATGGATTCTTGAATCAGGAGCCTCAAATCGCATGGCTACATCTTTGGGGATGTTCTCTTCGTATGAGCCTCACACAATGACACATATTTTGATGGGGACCAAAACTTATATGAGTGTTATAGGGAAATGATCCATAGATGTTGGTGATTCCACATTTCACGGTGTACTTTGTGTCCCTTCATTGACTTCTAATCTCCTTTCCATCTATCAAATTACACATAGTGGGGTAGGTAAGATCGTAGAGTTCACACCTGATTCAATGCTTATCAAAGATTTTCACACTAGACATATTCTTGCATTTGGGACTGCAAATCACGCCTCTTGATTGTATGCATTCTCACATTTTTCTCCAAATGGGCAAGCACTATCATTGACTGGTCCTCACTCTCATGCATCTAGAGTGGATTAGATATCCGAGGAGAGGTTTTCTCACTTGAACCTATGTGTACTTCCATCATCCACTTTGGTTCATGAGACTTGTGTTGAGCTTCTTCCTCCAACACCTCCTACATCTTCAAAGTTCAATTCTTTTTAGCAAGGTGTTTCCAATCTTTTAGTTTCAATTTTGTGGGATGACTACTTTCCATAAATTGCAGAGTTATTCATTGAGTCACACATTGCTAATATTGGGGACACACTTGAGGATATTCACTTCCCCTTCGATGATATATTTGGCCCACCAGTCATCACATCAACATTGCCATTGTAGGTTGTTCTACATGCATATCCATAGTAGTTTAGATTAGCTTCATTCAATTCAGACATGTGGACCCTTGATCATTCTTCCATGGAATCCATCATGAGACCATTTATCCTAAGAGAGTTTCTTCTTCACGCACCATTGAATGTGTTTCTTCCTAAGGGGAGGAACAATGTTTGTCATTGTTAGATTATCTTCAGAATCCTTCTTCGAGCATTCACTTTTGGCAGAGGAGTTTCTACCTTCTGGAGGGGATTCATCATCTCATCCTTTCTCTCCTACGGGGGATCTTGATTGTACTTATGTGACCAAATCAACACTTGGGGGGACATTTGAGTACTACTTTTCTTTGTCACACATATGATTTCATTTTGTTTTAAATATTTTTTGGAGAGGATTTTTTCCCATGAGGTATTCTCCTTTTCTCCAGTTATACGAGATTTCAGATGCTTGTTCATGGGTACCTCATCAGGCCTTGTAGCCGAGACCCATTTTCCATTCATTTAGCTTCCTTTATTAGTTTGTTAGTTTCTCCCTAAGTTGATCTTAAGGTGGGTGTTGGATTAATCAAGATAATTACTTGATAATTAATTATTCATTAATTAATTATTAAGTCCCTTATTACTTTAGTTCACTTAAGCTAGACTTAGGAGTTGATTTTTCATTATTAGTTTGGACTAAAGTTAGGAAAATTTGTCTCATTGCATGAGATTAGAATGCTTGTCACTATCTTGTCAAATCCTCATATAGGGTTTTCTTATGCATGATTTCATAAAGCTTGCACATTCATTTGTAATATGCATCTAGGTTATTTGCATCAATACAATTCTCAGGTTATTGAGCATAATATTCCTTTTGATCTTCTCTATTATGATAGGTAATTGCTTGCAGGTGTTTCATGGGAGCTGTGGGTTAAATCATCAAAATTCTAACACTCAGTCCTATGTTCATCATCTTAATTTTTTTTAGTATTATCTAGAGAAAAAATCCTTTTTGGGTTGTCTTGTGCATCCTCTGCATTTATTTTTGATTCCGGAGGAGGTATGTTGTGTCCTGTGGTGGTATCCTCCTTATGTGTCTCTATGAAATTTACTTTTGTTGTGGTGTTTTCTTCTAATGAAGGAACATTATCAGTAGCATCTTTTTCTGCAATTTCATCTTCATCGGTAACCTTCTCTACATCAACATTTTCTTCCACTTTTGGAAGAATTTCATCATCATTCTTTTGCACATCTTCTTCTTTAGCAACATGCTCATGTTGAGCACCATCATGCTATGCTTCCTTTGTAATATTGACATCCAGAGCCTTCATGTCTGAAAGGAAATTTGTTTCATCTTAGAAAGAGAATCTGAGATTAGTAAGTGTCTTCAGTAACATTCATCTCATCAGAAAGCCTCAAAAACACGTACTACTATGCCATAAAGCAGAATCAAACATAGTTCATTTCCCACCTTTAACCCTTAGAGAAAATTTCATACAATTTAAGATCTTCCAAGATCAATCAGTTTCAACAACATGCATTAAAAAAATTCTACAAATAGAATCACCAAACATGAAAGATGGAACAAAAGACACGAACAAAAAGATTTATGTGGGGAAAACCTTTTGGTTAAAAAACCCCACACTCCAAATGCATAGATCCATTGAATTATCCAACAACAAAAAAAATAGTTACCATACAATGCAGGCTCTAAGCCTTTACATGGAGATTTACATCCTGTTTTATCTAGAGAAAATCCGACACCATAACCCCTCTCAATCCAATCTCCTCTCTCTGCTTACCAATCCAATGCACTACAAAATTCATACAAACTTCCCAAGCATCACTAGAACATCGACGTTCCAACTTCCATATCGAACCGAACAGTTACTACCACTTCTACGAAGTTCTATCAAAATGCTGAAGAGACTCGAAACCGTGTCTCTTTGAATTATCAGTCACCTCAATATTCCTATCATTCCATCCTATTGGGATGTCGAAGGGATGATGTAGCAACTCCTTCTGGTATGGTGAAGTCTCAACGATGAACCTTGCAGCCTTGATTAGGTGGTCCCCATCGCCTACGTGTCAACCATGTCACCACTATACATTTGAAATTATCCTTAACGTCATTTGGTCTCACCTTATCGAAATTTCTAAGGGACAATCATCTATGTGCCAACGAAATCCATCATTCACTCCGATCAAGAGATCCTGACAGTCCATCGAAATGTCGAAGGGACTGCTTATTATATCCCATCGACATGGTTCTGTCTCCTCGATGAAGGTTTACTATCAACCTGCCATTCATCGAAATGTCAAAGGGAATTCCAAGTGACTCCCTCTGACATCATGAAGTCTCGTTGCTGAAGCTTTGACTGATGCAAATTTCAAACACACTTAGCAATAGGCGAAGCGTCCATCAAGATTTCAAGGAGACTTGTCTCTAAGTACCGTTGAAATGTGATTGTCAACCCGATGAATCACTTAACGCTAACCCATGGAGAGATTATCGAGAAATCGAGGAGACTAGAAAATTTGTCCCGCCAAAACTCAACTGTCAACCCGATGAACCTGAAGCTTGAAGCCTTTTATGCCAACAATTTTGAGACACCCTTTCTCAATATTATCCCACTTGACGATGAACTTACTGGATTTCAATCAAAACTCGAAGTGATTGTATCACCCTAGACACTTGCAAAAACATCTAAGATTTCCCCCATCTCAGGCAACAGTTCCATCCATCCTCTAAAGGAAAGGAACGAGCCATGGTGTATATGCCCTAGTCTAAAGAACACAAGTACCAGATCCAACTGATAGAAAAGGATACATAATACTGCCACCACTCCATTGTGCTCACAAGCTATGTAAAAGTATCAACAACATCAAATTGAAATCCTGCAACCCAAACACAACCGTGAATTCAACCTCCAAAAAACAAGATAAAACATCAGTTAGAACAACAATCAAGAAACTGATTTCTCCCATCCGACTGATTAACCCATACAACTAAAAATAACACCCACAAAAAGTGCTAATGTATCCAATCAAACATACCTTGAAGGTATCTACATAAAAAAACTCATGCCACCTACATAGCCAACCCATCAACTGCAAATACAAGCTCCATGTACCAACCAGTCGAAGAAGACCAAACACATCCAGGAACTCCCACTGCATGGGTAATGCCAAATCTGAAAAAGATCAAAGGAATAATGAGTCTACCAATCAAAACACATAGAAAGTGTAGCCATGTAGTACCAAGGACCATCCACAATGATTTGCAAATCCTGCAACCAACTGTTGCAAGAAACATCTCTCTTAACAATCTTCCACAACTCTCCCATGTTCTCCACATTCGACAAAGAAAAGAGATAAAAGAATGCCCATGTCATCAACCAATTGACAACACATGATCACAAAGTAGTGATCACCATAGCTCCATATAGAAATCTCATATCTAAAGTCATATGAATCTGAACATATAGGAAGAAGAACTAGAATAAAGAGAAAAAATTGTAAATTATAAACATGTAGCATGACCTTCTACATACACATCTAAATGCCAACTGTGTCAAGTAAGATCTTCTTCAAAACCCCAATATAAAATTCATTACAACATCCAACCCCATTCAACCTCAAGAGATCAAACATAACATATGGATCATGTATCTACACAGATGTAAGATTCTCAATTAAGATAAAACTACTCCATTTCACATCTCAGGAAATCAGCCCACTACTATCCCCTATAATCATCATAAATGAAAAAGAAAACCCAAGGAGATAACCATGCTATCCATATCTCACAATGAATCCTCTAGAACCATCTATTAGCAACTCAAGATCCATGTCTATGAAAGAAAGCATAAAGCACCTGAGAGAAATAATGGGCAATAGCTCTCAAGCTATAAGCTTATGAGTAGACCGAGTGGGGAATGAGAAAACTCCTCCAAGATATGCAAGAAATCATGAATCCTTCAAGAGAAATCTCCTCATAGGTCTCTATTGAACTCACATCCAATCAAGGTGTAGGCTTCTCAGACTTTCTGCTGAAATCTCATCAAGAGTAACCATCTCAACAACACTTATCTCATCTCAAGATAAATATAACCTCACCTCATTCTCCATGTATCCATGAGGACCTAAAAAAAATCATCTCATGCTAAAATCCAAATGCATCACTGCACTATCATGAATTTTGATCAAGCATATGACCAATGCACCCAAAAAATAGAGAATCACTAGACTACTATGAAAGCTCCAATCATCTGAATCAGGAACTTATCATGACATCATGATCTAAAAATCCCCTTTAGGAGATCACATGCTCCAAGTTAACACAACATGGTATCAAGAGCAATGTATCATGTCGAAACTCTAATGCATAAACTAGAGTAAACCATGACATAAAACAAACAAAATCTAAACCAACATCACCTATCAAGCACCACCAACACATCAACCCAAAGACCACAAGAGTCCTTCATGGCTTCGAGATGCTACACATCTTCAATATCATGAAGATGACTCATCTCCAATTAGTGTCCATGAAAATGTGAAAGAACACTTCTACAACAACAGGATCTAAGAGCTCCTCCTAGTAACATCTACAACATTAAAGAAGATCATCCATCACCGAGCGATGAACTCACAATCATTGCTAAATCTCCCACTGAACCGTGACAACCGAACTCTCCAAGCATCATGACCAGACATATACTAATCTAAAAATCCTCCAAGTCCACACATCAACATGTCCATCTGACAATAATACCAAGTGGCACCAAGATCTCCAAACCAAGCAAAAATACCATCACTGTCAAAAGCTTACACAAAACTATGTATCCAAGCTATTCATGACATCGTGATACACATACTACAGGTCCCCATAACTGACTATCCGGGTATCATATCATCCATCCTCTCATCTCAAAACAACTACACCAATGCACAAGTGACCACAAACAAGGCCATCTAACAAGTCTAGATCATCATATAATCAAAGCTCATGGATATAGACAGTCCACTTCTGAGTTGTCCTACAAAAAACATGTAGGTAAAGACAACCCACAACATTGACAACCTGTAGATCCAATCAATATAACATGCAAACCCACTATTGCACTAGAAATTATAAAACTGAGATCTCAAAGAGAATAATCATGTAGACAACATGACTCAAGCGCTAGATCGTACACAAATATGATTCACCAAACAGGTCCATAGATTGAGCACCATAGTCTAGGAACCAACCAAGCATCACCATAGAAATGATGAGTGACTAATCATATAAAAACACTCCAATGCAATGAAATAATCTCACTTCCTCACACCATGCACGAAGCATGCATGCGAAACTACAACTATCTCATCTAGTAACACCCCAAAAGCCAAGGTCTAGAAAATAGTTTAACCGCAGCTCCACAAAACCACAAGCTTTTTTTTCCTTGACCATGTAAAACCTGTAAAACCACTGTGTTTGAAAAAGACCCATGCACATCCACACCCACTTCACATCTGGAAGACTCAAAAATTTGAAACAAAAAACACCATAATGGTTAAACCAAAATAATGGGTTATCATAGATGATCATAACCATATATTTTTTACGAAAATCTATAAAAACCCTTCAGATCCAATGAACATGAATATGAGCCATGTAAGTACAAAGCATCCATAAAAGGAAAAAGTAGTTTAGGCACTTCAGACCCATTTTAGGTCAACTCCATAACCACCAACATGCACATGCATCTGAGAGAGAAAATCTATTGCAGTTCAACTTCTAGGTCATCCAATGATCAACTCCATAGCCTACATGCAATCAAGGTAACCAAAATAATGCCTTCTAATACCAGAAAAAAAACACCCAACATAAGAACATTACTCCATAGCTAAAAAACAACCCAAGATTCTCCATATCACTTGGAGCCTCTCACAGAAACACCCAATATGAAAGCTTTGCTGCAAGACAACCACAGAGCAGAAATTCCCACCCCATGCATCAAGATTATTTCGCTGTCAACTACGAGCTTTAGATCACATCATTTCAATATGACCAACTCCATTTACTCCATCTTCACCATCCTTCAAGTTGCATGTTGTCTCCTAAAACTAAAACAAAAAAGAAAACAACTTCCACTCACCAAAGGATTAATCTTTAACTGATTCCTTCAGATTTCCTCAAGCTTTCCAGAGTAAGAAATCCTCATAAAAGGAATACCCAGAACCATAATCACCAAGAATAAGAAAATCCCAGAAGAAAGCTCTGATACCAATTGAAAGGAAATTTGATTAATCCCAGAAAGAGCATTCAAGATCAGTAAGCGTCTTTAGTAACATTCCTTTCATCAGAAAACCTCCAAAATATGTACTACTATGCCATAAAGCGGAATCATACATAGTTCATTTCCCACCATTAACCCTTAGAGAAAAGTTCATGCAATTTAAGATCTTCCAAGATCAATCAATTTCATCAACATGCATTAAACAAATTCTACAAACAAAATCACTAAACATGAAAGATGGAATGAAAGACATGAACACAAAGATTTACGTGGGGAAAACCCTTTCGGGTAAACAACCCCACACTCCAAAAGCATAGATCCATTGAATTATCCAACAACAAAATAAGCAGTTACAATACAATCTAGGATCTAAGCCTTTACATGGAGATTTACATCTTGTTCCATATAGAGAAAATTTGGTATCATAACCCCTCTCAATCCAATCTCCTCTCTCTACTTACCAATCCAATGCACTATGAAATTCATAGAAATTACCAAGCGTCACCAAAATACTGACGTTCCAACTTCCATACTGAACCAAACAATTATCGCCACTTCTACGAAGTTCCATCGAAATGTCGAAGAGACTCGAAACCATGTCTCTCCAAATTCTCATTGTCACCTCGATACACCTATCATTCCATCCTATCGGGATGTCGAAGGGACGATGTAGCAACTCCTTATGATATGGCGAAGTCTAGTCAATGACGAAACTTGTAGCCTTGATTAGGTGGTCCCCATTGCCTATGTGTCAACCATGTCACCACCGTAAAAATTATATTATCCTTCACGTCATTCTGTCCCACCTTATTGACATTTCGAAGGGACCATCATCTACGTCTTAGCAAAATCCATCATTCCCTTCAATGAAGAGATCCTGACAGTCTATTAGAATGTTGAAGGGGTTGCTTATTATGTCATACTGACATGAGTTTGTCTCCCTGATGAAGCTTTACTGTCAACCCCCCGTTCATCGGAATGTCAAAGGGACTTCCAAGTGACTCCCTCTGATATCATGAAGTCTCTTCGATGAAGCTTCGGCCGATGCAAACTCCAAACACACTTAGTGATAAGCCAAGCATCTATCACAATTTCTAGGAGACTCGTCTCTAAGTCCCGTCGACATGTGACTACCAACTCAACAAAGCACTTAATGCCAACCCGTAGAGCTTATCGGGACGTCGAGGAGACTGATAACTTCATTTTGTAGAAACTCAACTATCAACTCGATGAACCCAAAGCCTGAAGCCTTTTACGCTAGCAAGTTTGAGACACCCTTTCTCAACAATGTCATCATGCATTTATTTTGTGTTGTTCAAAGTCATCCCTAATCTTTGTGCCTAGTCAACAACTTTTTCAACTGTTTCATTTTAGAGCCTTTTGAGATCATTTTGATCTTTACTCATAAGGGTGGTTATCCTTTTATTTGTCCAAAACTTCTTATTATACATCTAAGCCAATGTGGCTTTATTTTCATCTAAAAGAGATGCACTAATCTTCTCCAAAAGAAAAGACCTCAATTTTTCTTCTTCATCAATTGCCTCTTGTCTTCTTGCAAGTAATATATCTCTCAATACTTTTGGCCACTAATTTTAAATGTTCTTCATATTGACTTCAAAAGAAATGATATACTTTACAATGGCTTCCTCAATGGTATCCTTATCTACCTCATCTGGGGTAGTATACAAAGCAACGATTTATCCTAACATCTCATGCTCAACAATCCCATTGAAAAAAGCATCAAGTTTCATAGGGCTATGTGCCCTTACCAAAGTCTCTTTCTTATTCTTATTTTTGTCATCCGATGTCATCTTCTCTGTACCAGAATTTGTCTTCTGTTCTCTCATGTGGATCACAAAGGCCTGTTTTTCCTTTTCTATCTCAGCCTCATCATTTGTATCCATAATATCAAATTTTTGCCTCTTTGTACTTGCTTCACCTTGTGAAACTTCTAATTTCATTTTCCAGACCAATTGTGGTCCTACTTCTTCTTCTTCTTATTCATCTTCCACATTCACACCTATGTACACTTCTCTTGTTGCTTTGGTTTTGACTCTTCTTCTCATAGGAAATTTTTGCTGCTTTGCCAAGGTGCCCTTTTCTTTTATAGGCATCTTCTGCTGCTTCGTCGGAGACAACTTATCATTTTTTGGAGCACTTACAAAATCCTTCCTTTTCTCTCCTTTAGCTGGCTTAGTCACGAAGGATTTTGAGGCAACTAGAGGAGTGGTAATTGCTCTACCGGATCTCCTAACACTTGATGATCCTTCCAGAGCATCAACTAGACCTTTGGCTTTCTCTATGTCCTCTTTCTTTAGACCAAACATCTCTGAAACTTGTGCAGTCATTCTCTCCACAGTCTTGCTTATTTGTTTCTGTCTTTAGTCCATGTGCACTTTCATGGACTTTCTTCATTAACTGCCTCTCATGGATTCATTAACTCTAATGGTTGTATCGGTCATTAATAGGTCAATATTTTGGTGCAATGACAACCGTATGTGCAACAATCCCTCCCCAATGCAAGCGAGGGGTTTGAATCCATGACCCAGTCTCTGATAGCAATTGTTGCACATACAATTGTCGTTGCACTAAAATATCGACCTGTTAATGCTTGATACAACTGCCAAAGTTAATGGATCCATAGAAGGCAATTAAGCCATGCCACAAACCTGAGCACTGCACTGCACAACACAAGTAGACCAAGGGTGCACACCTTGCAAAACCTTTTATGTGTAAAATTACATTCAATCATGTGATATTTTCTTACTCTTATTTTTATCCTTTCTATTTACCCAAGAAAACTTGTTCCATTTTAATTTAATATATTTGAAGGTGCTACCCATATTTCAACAAATGAAACCAATAATTAATCTCTTTATTTGTATATTTATGTAATGTCTCAATACAAAATAATTATACAAATTTGAATTTAAATCGATTTAAACCCTTTTAAAATGTTAAATATTTTGGACAAATAATATTTGGTTTTAGTATTTAACTCAGATTCAATCACTATTTACATCAAATTATTATCATTGCATTCTAAACAATAACTTGACAAATAACATTTGTAACTCCTAATTATTTCCTTATTACAATAGAATTTGAGTACATTGAAATGCTCAACAATAATAACAAAATACAACAATGAACAATGATAAAATGTCATGTGCACTCATGATAGACATCAACCAAAATTCCATACAATGTAGATGGTTCGTGACAAATGAAGCACCATTACGACCTTTGAGTGAGATGGCTCTCCAAGAAAATGAGTGACATGCTTTGACCTCTAGAATCAAAGAGATTTTCATCCTTTGATCTTAGATAGATCTACATGTTTCATCCTAAAATCCACATGCTCAAACATAAGTACCCAAAATAATTTACAACATTATATATTTGTATATAAAGATTGATAGATGATCCTCCCTAAATGGATGTGTTCTCTTTTATATCATCCATGAATGGTTGATAGTAGATCTTAGAAATTTTTACCTCATATTATGGAAATTTGGTTAAATGAATTCAATATCATTTTCATCCTCTAATACAATGCACGTACATGCAAAATCCACAATTTTAACTTTTAAACAATGTTCTTGGGAGGGAAGGCCTATACAAAATGACTTATGACAAAAAATAGATCATTAATGATATTGCAACACATGGTGGGGTCAAATAAAGTAAAGATGAGAATACCAAAGTTTTGGAGTTAGGGATACCACATGACTCATACCATTGATTGGGTGTCAAAGGTCTAGCAATAGGCATGCCATGATGGAAAATTTTGAAAGTATAACAAGACAAAGAAAAAGTGTATAGGATGAATGAAAAGCATGACAAGCTAAGTGGGTCAGAAAATCTAATGGAAAAAAAAAGTTGGGTGGAAGCATATACTGGGAAGGGAAAATATGACTACTAACATAAACACAATAAATGGACTACTAAAAATCCTAGGTAATAAGGAATAAACCTAATATTTATACATTTATATTAATATAAAAATGGAACATTAGAAGTCTACCTTGCTCAAAATTGCTTGTCTTCAAGAAATTTAAGATTTAGATGCTTTAATATTTGAGGACCTTTGTATGTTGCATCTTCTACAAGGAAATCCTTCAATTGAATCAAGTAATCCTTAGTGCTTTGATCTCCTAGCTTCCTTTCCCTTACATTCATGACTACTTTAGGGCCCAAAATCAAATTTCTGTCTTCATCTAACAAAGGTATCTCTTCTGATGGTATAATGTGTTTGATAGGTGACTTTTTCAAGAAAGACACATGGAACACATTATGAATATTACTTCCTTTGGTGACTTAGCATTTTGGTGTGAATCCAAACCTTGGGAAGCATAAATTGTTGAAGGTCAATCCTCTTTTTGAGGATTTTACTTATCTAAATGATGATAACACCTCCATGTTTGAATTGTTGGATATGGCTCGGTCGGGTGCCACTTGCACCTTTAAGCTTGCTAAATGGGTGTTGTAGGAATTTAACAAGGTTAATATCAATATTAGGTGCTTGAAGGAGAACATGTCGAACCAGCTGAAGGGATCCTCTTCTGATCTTCTTATAGAATGGTTGGTTGATTAGGAGTGCTCCTTCACTAATTTCAAGACCCAGTGTGAGAACTGCCTTGTTGAGATGGAGGGGAGGATAAATCAAATGAATGAGGATATTGGGAAATTACTGTAGGTTAGTCATAGCTTGATTAAACATAGTGCATAGTGCTTGAAGGTGTTGTTTGGTAAGATTAGTCAACTCAGGGAAGATTAGATGTATTTTGTGGATATGCTTGAGAATGACCAGATCTCTAGAGGTAAGGGGAAGAAGACCGCTAAAGATGAGGCTAAAGGACCATGCACTCGAACAAGGGGTAATCTTAGGAAGTCCTTTGAAGAACAAAAGAAATATCTCATGGAAATGGTCAACCTGCATTGCAACCGAGAGATCGAGGTGGCCAACACCTTGAAAAACTTGAAATAATTGTCATGTTTCTGTTGTTTTTTCTATTTCTACTTTTCTGCTGCTGGGTCGCTATTTTTTGGCTGTTGGTTTTCTGTTAGCTACTGCTACTGCTTTATTGCATTTTTCTATTTTAGCAGCATTTTTGATATATTCTGATGCAATAGACACAAGAATAATTCTTTGGGTGTCGATAGGAGGCATTTAGATTATTTTCCCTAGAAGTACTTACTTCACTAGCCTAATGTCTATACACATTATTGTCCATTTTGTGAAGTAATTGTGCCATCATATCAAGCTTTAAATGATATCCTTTTAGTCCAAGAATCAATATTCTCATCCATATTAGTTTTCTTCTCTTTTTGATAATAAATTATGTTCTATATTTTTTGGATTGACTTTTCTTTTTATCCGTCTAATGATATCTAGCTACTTTGTCACTGAATTGCATAAAAGACTTGTATGCAAAATTTTAATCTCCCAAAACATAGGTTGGCAAGATCACCAGCTTTGATACCAATGTAACATATCAATCCAAAATAATTATGTAATATGAATTTAAACTGATTTTAAACCATTTTTAAATATTAGTAATTGGGAAAAATAATATAAGGTTTTAGTATTTAACACATACCTTATCTTTTTTATATTTAATTACTATTTGCATCACATTATTATCATTACATTTTAAATAATAAACCAACAAATAACACATGTAACTCCAGATCCTTTCCTTATTACAATATAATTTGAGTACATTCAAGTGTTCAACAATTACAATAAATTACAATAGTAATGAACAATTATAAATTATCATGTACATACTCATGATAGATATCGACCATAATTACATATTATACATCCAATTTGTGACCAAATGAAGCTCCAACACGACCTCTGAGTGAATTTTTTCTCTAGCCAAAGGGGCGATGTCCCTTGACCTTTAAAATCAAAGGGATTTTATCCTATAATCTCAGATAGATATGTAGGTTTTCTATCTTAGATCCACATTCTCGAACACAAGTGCTCAAAATGGTTTCTGACAATGTTTATATATAAAAATTGATAGATGAGCCTTCTCGAATGGATGCATTCCTTTTTATATCCACCACAACAATCGTCAATACCAAATCTTAGAAATGTCAATTTCATGCTCTAATTGCTTCATTAAATGAAAGAAATTCCATTTTCATCCTTTAATGCCATGTGTACATGTGAATCCACACCTTTACTTTTTAAATAATATTCCTAGGTGGGAAAACCTATCTAGAATGACTTATGGCACCAAAATAAATTATTAATGAAATTATGGCATGTGTTACAATAAAAAAACAAAGGTAAGAATATCAAGTTTTGGGAGTTGGATATACCACAAGACTCATACCTTTAGTCGAGGTGTTAGAGGTTGACCAACATGCATGTTTGGAAGAAAAAGTTTGAAAGTGTGAAAACAGAAGAAAATGAGTGGAGGATGGATGAAAAGCATGGCAAGATGAGTAAGTTCAAAACTTTGATGGAAAAAAATAAAAAGAGAAGTTGGGAGGAAGTACATACTAGGAAGGTAAACTTTGACAACTAACAAAAACACAAAAAATGAATCACTAAAAATATTGGGAAACAAGGAATAAACCCAATATTTACAAACTTATATTAACAAAATTATGGGACATTACAATTCATTTCTCCATTATGTTTGATTTCCAACACTTGTCTTCATAACATGCAATTTAATAAATTCTATGTTTATCATCTCCTTGGAGTCTTTTGTTTTTATAAATTTTTTCATGATGTTTCATTTAAATCTTGGAGGAGTATTTCTAAAGTTCACTAGTTATATATAGTAATGGGTGAGTAATTATCAAACAAATAATAAAAGAAATTGTATAATTAAATTTGTATAAAATGATTGGAGTTAACAAATTAGATACACCACTCAAATTCCTTCCTAATTAAATGGATATACAAAACTATTTTTAATTACCATAATTGTAGACTTATATTTTGGGTTGAACTTCCAGTTGTGACAAGGCATAACTTCAAAAAATTTCAATATGAAGTTGGCATTAGGAACCTTAACTACATTGTAGAATCCACATTACGTTATATTCCAAATAATGGTGTTCTCAATCAATATATCTATCAACTACAAATTAAAATAAGTTACCTTAAGAAGATATGATATTAACCTTTGCACAATGATTAAAAAACACATTTTCTTTTTCTATTTTCTATTTGTATGGAATTTTTGAGTGCACAGTATGGCTGCAATTTTTTTATATTCTTAACTTAGTTGTTAGGCCATCCTCATGCCATTGGTTTCTGTAGACATCCAAATTTGATCACTTCCATATGATCAAAATCTTCTACTCTATTCATCTATTTCATTAATAGTGATTAAATAATTTATTTAATCATTATTTTATTTTCTGCCTAAGGTTCCTAAAGTATATAATTAAATAATTAAATACTTTACCTTACACCTTTTATTCTCTAAATTAAAAAAATAAGACAATTTATTTAATTTAGTCACTTAACCTTTTTGATTAAAAATCAATTTTTAATCCCTCTTTTTCTCTCTCTTTGTCACATTCTCCATAATCCTCTTTTAATCTGGATTAAATTAATTAATCTGTGATTAGGATGTGCACCACTTAATCAAGATTAGTGTCACATCCTCCATAATCTCCCACTTACCTCTAATCCCTCATTAATTATCCTAATCCTATGTTTGCACAATCTTAATCAAGGCCATTAGCCTAATTAGTACCTTGGTCAACTCTCCCCATCCCCCAAGGAATTTTTAATTCCTTTTTATTCTTCCAATGTTTACCCCATCCCCATGCAAATGTGATTTGTCATTTTACATGTGCCCAAGGCTTCTAGAACCTTGGACTTGTCACATCTCTCACATGTGGCAAATCCCCACCTTTTTGGAAACCCTCTCTTATCCACTAGATTCTTCCAATCATTGTGAATTTTTAATTCACTTTTATTCCTCCAAGGAATCTTCTCATTCCCCAAGGTACCTCAAAGGTACTTGTCCTTCATCCACCTCATGTACTTCTTTTCCACCTCTTGTCCTTCTCCTCCACCTCATTTCCATATCACTCCACCCTAAGACATCTCACATTCCACATGTCAAGATGTGAGGGCTTGTGAGTCCTCAACTCACCATAGCCCTTGATCTTGATCTTGTTGGATCAATCCCAACTGTTGAATTCTCTAGAGAATTCCAATTAGCTTATAAATACCCCCTCATTTCCCTCATTTTGGGGATCAAGTCTTTTGCAACAAAACTCTTGCAAATTTATCATTTGAGCTCTCATCCATCATAACACTTAGCATCATCAATTCATTTTTCATCTTGCATCCACTTCACTTCATTGCCATCCAAGGAGCACACAAGACATCCAAAAATCAAGGGCCAACCAAGGAAGCAAGAACATGAAGGTATAACAAACAACAATCAATTTTTTTATCTTGCTTTCATGTTATCTATTTCTTAGGCTAATCATTGAGGTGCCCTTTTATCTTGTTATTTCCTCTTGTTTCATTATTAGTTTTTATCTAGCATCTCTCATTAGGACTTGACATTTTATTAGGATCACAGTTTCTATATAGCTATTCTAATTATTTTGTTTTGCATCAATATGTTTGTGCTTCATTGTTTTGCTATTTTATATATGTAATATCTGCCCTGATTACCATTTTTTAATACATACAAATTAAGAGATTCATGGCTATTCATACATATAACATATATGTTGCAAGGTTCGTTAGGTGCATCCAAGAGAAGAGTTCTATGAAATCCATTTCAATTCATGGTAGAAGTTATAAGGGAATGTTTCATTATTGTAAGAAATTAATTATATTTTCTAACTAGATTTAAGGTAGTAGGTGCATACTAAGCTAGGCCTCTACATAGATCCTTCTTGCATGCTATTTACAATAAATTAGCATAAATTTGTGATAAAACTACCTTTTTATGGACATGAATCATTATGCCTAGATAGCATAAAATATTATCCCTTGATATGACAATAATAAGGGTTCATAATATGTAGTAGAAACACATTGTATATTTCTTCAAATCTTCCATCTAGTACTACAAGTTGTAGAATTTGTTTAGACCACAACAACAATAATTGAAAATGAATTCCTTAGGCATTATTTTACACATCCCCTATGAACCTCTTTATTTTCTTGCGAGACCCCCTAACCCCATTGTAATTGATACAGGGGCATCCAGAAGATTCAAAGAACATTCAGTTGCAAAGGTTGTTGGTGATGTAGTAAAGTTCAATATGATGGTTAGCTCAGTATATTGAGGATGAGAAGTCATGGATAAAAGGGTTTGTTGAAAAGTATCTCTAGTTTATCCACCAGAATTTTCAGAGGTTCGCATGAGGATTTGATGAAGTTATGAGTATCTGTGTTCTAAAAGTTGTTCGGTTGCTTTAGTTGGTGTTCCTAAAGGAAGTTGATGTGATTATAGTGATATGAGTTGTTATGGATGCTTCAGTGGTGATTCGTGGATGTTTCCAGATCATGATCTATCTATGTTGTCAATTCACATCGATTGTTGTGCTCACGATTGACGATTTTCCTTCTGGGATTTCATGTTTTCATGTTCTTGGCCGACAAGGTGATTGTAATGTGGTGTGGGTCTTCGAGGCTAATTTTTTAAGGTGTTTCATGTTTGAGGCATGTTGTTTTGGGTCCCTACTATGTTTGGGACGACCTAGGTTGATTCACATTGATAATTTCTTATGGATTTGGGTCAAAAATTTATACACATTTTTGTATTTTGTTGGGCCGACATGTAGTGGATGTTATCCTTAGATGCAGATATATAACACCGATTGTTTTGAGGAGATTGATAACGAAAAAAGGGAAGCAGGAAGGCATATGTGTGAGATGTGCGATTTCTGTGTGCAAACAATGTTCTAATATTTTGAAGGAAAAGATAAAGTGTGAAAAAGATCAGTCATGAAGCATGGTGATGAGATGTTTTGATCTGATAGGATCACAAAACAAAGAAATCTTGGAGCAGAAGGAAGAATCGATGAAAGATTGTTATTATATGTATTGTTTGTAATTCCTAGGCTGCGGCCTAGCATCTGTAAAGCCCGAGTGGCATATGTAATGTGTTTTGAGATCATAATATATTGAGGAGTGAACTTTGAAGGCTGGGTTTTTCCCTTTGAGGGTTTTCCTAGGATAATTCTGGTGTCATGTGTTCTTGCATATTTCTTATCTTTATGTGGATTATTTGTTAGCTTCCATTGCATATCAATAAGAACTGTGTGTTAGTTGTTTAGGCTGCGAGGTGGGATAGTCCCTCACTGGGCCCTCCTACCTTTGGACTACGTCAATTGGTATCAGAGATGGTTGAAGATCTGGTTGCGAATCTGTTAGATGGTTGCGATCTGTTAGCTGGTTGCGAATCTATTTTAGAGTAGGTTGAAGTGTTGTTGTGAATATGTTGCAAAATGGGGAAGATTGGGAAAAGAACAAAGAAGGAAAAAGAGAACCTGATATGTGAAAGCGATACTTTGGAGGAAGAATTGTGCAAACTCAAGAAGTGTAAATCAGAATTGATGGACAGGATGAAAGAACTAGGAAAAGACAAGTGTGATTCTCTTGAAGAAGAACTGAAAAATGTAAGAAGGAGAAATGAAGAACTAGAAGCAAAGCTAGATAAGTTTGAGGATATTGAAAAGGAAATGGAAGAAGGATTCGAGTTGTTTAAGAAATTGGACAAGAGGAGTAGAGATCTGGAGGAAAGTTTGAAAGAGTTGAACAAGGAGAACAATTTGCAGAAGGAGATATTTGATTTGAAGGAACATGCTAACCGGTTGGAGAAGGAGAATGAGAATCTGAGATCTAAACCTGAAGTGTGTGATGTTTCTTGTGATACTAATGATTTGTGTGATGTTGCAGAAACTTCTTTAGAAAATGGGATTGAAGATGGAAGCGAGACTAAGCTTGTAATTGTTGGAGATGGTATTGGTTTCAAAATCATGTAGAGAATGGGGTATGAAGGAAAAGGATTGGGAAAACATCAGCAAGGGATGACATAACCAATTGTGCTGGTAAGAAGAGAAAAGAGTGAAGGCCTTGGATATGATAGAGGTAAGGATGTTGTTACAAGTTCAAACAATTCAGATTAGGGAAGGAAAGGTATGTATTGTTCACATTGTAATAGGCATGGACATGAAAAGGAATTGTGTTGGGATTTATATCCTTATAAGTTATGTGGATTAAGGAATCATTTCGAGAAGATGTGTTGGAATAAAATGAGAGGGAGAAATTCTAGGACAAAGTATACAGATGAATTATGGATGGATTAATGGATCAAGATGGAAGTATGTTGCTCATAAGTTGAGGAAGTTTTACAGATTGAAGCATTCATGTGTTGAGGGAAATGAAGGATCAGGATGCAGAGAAAGAAGACCTTATGCAGACCAGAACAAGGACAGTTATTCAAACTATAGAGGGAGAAGTGACAAGAATCTTAATACTTATCACAATGAAGGGTACTGGAGGAGTGAAAGAGGATTTGCTAGAGAAGGAACCTGTTGTCAAGTTTGGAGGAAGAAAGAATCAATCACTAAATGTCATGAAAAACCTAATACCAGAGAAGCTAATGAAAGAGAAGTAGTAAATAATGATGAGATAGTTTGTGCAGATGACGAAGAACTTGTTGATACATAATTGATTTATCCAGAGGAAGGGGAACCTTTGGAGGAATTAGGTTGGATGGGGGAACAGAAAGCAACATCGATCTTAAGGAGACTTTTGAAGGCAGTGAACCGGTGTGAAGCATAACCAGAAAAGGGAGTCTACATTACAAAGATAGAGAATAGTATAGGAACGATATATAACATTTTGAGGTGTGCAAAGGAAATACACATATCAAAAAGTGTCGTAGAGGAAATTTGGAAATGATATTGATGGGTCAAGGAAGTCATATGATTGTTCCAGAGGATGCAAGTATGTGTTAAATTTTAATTGATGTTATCAAAAAATGCTCTTGAGGCAACTTGTAGGGTGGGCTTGCTCAGATCACCGATTAGTGAGGTAGTGCAAGGCCTGCAAGTAGATCATCAGATCCAGATTACACTTGAGGTAGTTTTACGGGGTGGACTTGAACAGACCACCGACTTTGAGGCAGTTGCAAGTACCTATTAAATGATAATTGATTGAAGCAGACAATGATCCTGAGGCAACTTATGGAGAAGGCTTTCTCAGACTGCTGATCATTGAGGCAGTGCAATGCTTGTAGGTAGATCGCCGAATCCAGATTACACTTGAGGCAATTTTGCAGGGTGGACTTGAACAGACCACTGACCGTGAGGTAGTTGCAAGTACTTGTGAATAGATCGCCGAACCAATTCAAGGAGACAAAATTGATTTTGGCATAACTTAGCCCAAAGTGAAGAGGCTTACTTTTCAAATAACTTCGAGAGTTTGATGCAGGGGCATCCAGAAGATTGAAAGAAAATTCAGCTGCAGAGGTTGTTGGTGATGCAGTAAAGTTTAGTATGATGGTTATCTCAGTATATTGAGGATGAGAAGTCACAGATAAAAGGGTTTGTTGACAAGTATCTCTAGTTTATCCACTGGAAGTTTCAGAGGTTTGCATGAAGATTTGATGAAGTTATGAGTATCTGTGTTTTGAAAGTTGTTCGGTTGCTTTAGTTGGTGTTCCCGAAGGAGTTTGATGTGATTCTAGTGATCCGAGTTGTTGTGGATGCTTTAGTGATGATTTGTGGATGTTTCCAGATCATGATCTATTTGTGTTGTTGGTTTGCATCAATTTTTGTGCTCGCGATTGGCGATTTTCCTTTTGGGAGTTCATGTTTTCATGTTCTTGGCCGATAGGGTGATTGTAACGTGTTGTGGGTCTTTGAGGCTAATTTTTTAAGGTGTTTTGTGTTTGAGGCATGTTGTTTTGGGTCCCTACTATGTTTGGGCTGACCTAGGTTGATTCAAATTGATAGTTTCTTATGGATTTGGGCCGAAAGTTTATACACATTTTGGTATTTTATTGGGCCAACATGTAGTGGATGTTATCCTTAGATGCAAATATATAAGACCGATTGTTTTGAGGAGATTGATAATGAAAAAAAGGGAAGTAGGAAGGCATATGTGTGAGATGTGCGAGTTCTATGTGCAAAAAATGTTCTAATATTTTGAAGGCAGAGATAAAGTGTGAAGAAGAGTAGTCATGAAGCACGGTGATGAGATGTTTTGATCCGATAGGATCACAAAAAAAAAGAAATCTTGGAGCAGAAGGAAGAAGCAATAAAAGATTGTTATTATATGATTTTTTTTTAAATTCCTGGGCTACGAAATAGCATCTATATAGCCCGAGTGGCATATGTAATGTGTTTTGAGATCATAATATAATGAGGAGTGAACTTTGAAGGCCGAGTTTTTCCCTTTGAGGGTTTTCGTAGGATGATTCTGGTGTCATGTGTTCTTGCATATCTATTATCTTTATGTGGATTATCTGTTTGCTTCCGTTTCATATCAATAAGAACTTTGTGTTAGTTGTTTAGGTTGCGAGGTGGGACAGTCCCTCACCGAACCCTCCTACCTTTGGACTGCGTTAGTAATTTTAGCTAGGGTGAAACTTATGATCGTAATATGTTATTTGACTTATGTGTGTGTAGATGAATGGCATTATGAATTATTGATGATTAGTATTAATGAATATGACTAAGTTTCTATATTATATATTAATTTAATTTACTAATTATGTTTTTAACTAACCTTAACTAATGTTGGTTGTTGGAATTATGTGAAGAATATGGTTTGTTTTTAGGTACCAAGGGTGCAAGGTGAGGCATATTTTGTGGTTCCATATAGAGAGACACATTTAGATCACAATTCCAACCTCTATGCCAAGACTTTTCGTGAACATTTTGTCAAACCTAGGTCATATAATCGGGTTAGAATAAATAGAGTGATATTTAAATAATTATTATAGCAATTAATTGATTATGTTAGTACTTGTCTAAATTCTCACCCCTAAACTTGGGACTAGGAACCTATTTAGCTTATTGTTTAACTATTATTATTTAGTCTTATGAACTAGGAACTGGTAATAACCTTGATTCATGCAATAAAATCTAGGCATGGACTAATGCTAGATTGTTATTTGAAGTATATATTTATGTTAAATTAAAATTATGTATAAAATAAAATATAATGTTAAGTATAAATGAATAAATAGATAGTGAATTAAGGGGTCATCCCATCAACCCCTATGGAAAAAGAAATATAAAAAAGAAAGCGGGAAGGAAGTACATGAAGAGGCACAACTAGGAAAAATGCGACCAACAAGGAAAACACCATTTATGAGTCACCTACTTTTTTCGATGGTTGGGAGACAACTTGTAGTTAATGGAAATGATGCAAGGCATGGTGAGAAGGGGCGATTTTTCCATTAAGAGGATTGTTGACACCAAAAATGGTGAATCATTGTAGGTTTTAACTAAGAATGATGTTCATATGGAGACCCAACCCACTACCTCCCTGAAATATATATTTTTGAGGCTTATTTTGGTAGAAAAATGGAAGGAAGATTAGGGTTAATGGTGTTTGGAGCTATGAAAAGAAATTGGGAAGGAAAGAGTTTAGGGTGACTAGAAAAAGGCAGGATAGCTCACCATTCAAACACAAAGACCAAATTTTGGACTCCTTTATCCTAGGTTTTCTTCATCCTCTAGTTATTTTACCTCATTTTTATTATTGCTAAAACCCCTTCCTCCAAATGTGGCGATCCTTGTTAGGTGATTGGTTATTTGATAGATGAAAATTCAGATTCCTAGCTACCTTAGCTCACCTTCTAGAAGTGGTCAATTTTACCTATGAACAATTTTTGGGTTGCAAGTGCACCCTTGGTTGAAGAAAATAATTAAAAATTTGTATTTTGTTGTTGTTGGTTGAATTGTATGTTGCATAATAGGCCACGTATCCTCTATTCCATAATTCACTCCTTACCATTCTTAAATTTTCCTTGTTTGGTTCTATGTTGAGTCACTAGACTAGTCTAGGATGATATAAACCTTGAATTGAAACTATCACATTCTTGTTATTTATCAGTAAAGAACATTTTGAGAATAAAGAAATAATAAGTTATAGTTCCTTGTAGTGAAAATTTAGTTTAATGTGAGATGAGTACCTACTATTAAGAAGGTTATATTATGAATGAAATGGTTAACTCTGATATAAATGGTTAAATTGGATATGCATATATGGGTACTCATTATGTGGATATTACAATCTTAAGGTTGTGGAATGAGAGGGGTTTATCAAACATATTTGATAGTAACATAAATAGTTAACTCTATATTCAATTAGGATAATAGGAAATAACAGGCTCCCTCTTCCAACACATTCATAGAATTCTCAATGTTAAATTAGCACTATAATAAAATTCAAACAAATACAATACCTATTAAAGGCTAGAGGAGTGGGGTAGAAAAATATTGTATGCGAGTTAGTAGCGAGTGTTGGTTATGGAGCCTGATCTTGTTGGATTTGAAGCCCATTTTGAATACATATTTAAATCATAGAAGATTATTTTTATGTAGTAATTTGGAATTTTCATATTTAGGTCATAGATATGATGGTAGAGGATATACTGGATTTTTTTCCCTAAAAGGAAACCCCCTTTTAAGATGGCATTGTATTATGATTGAGTATTGTATTTTGTGTGGAGACTGTGGTAGAGAAAAGAAGTTTCAACAAATGTGTTCTAGGTTGTATCCCTTTATTTTGCTAGATAAATAAAAAGGAAGGGATGGTTGTTTCCCCATAGATGTAGCCCATATTGGGTGAACCATATATATCCGTCTTTGTGTTTTGTGTTATTTTTATGTTTTAATTTTTTATTCATTTGATTGTATATTGATATATGATTCTATTCCTAACATTGAGTTGTCTACCTTTACCTACCTTTCCTGGGCATGTATTGGATACCTCCTATTGATTGAGTACCTACTAAAAGGACCTTGGAATTAATGTGACTATCATGTCCTTCACCTCACAACCTTACCAAAAAGTGTAGGTTAGCAATAGATGATGCTAAATCTAGAAATTTACTTTTGAATTAGGAGTATTTTTCTATTTATAAAGCTAAGCATGATATATAAGCTACCTTATCAAGAAATACATGGTTTTTCTAGTGGCATGTGGCCCTTAAGGCATGTTGATGGTGGTTTATCACAACTAAATACAAGTAAAAATACAACAATAATCCTCAAGTGAAAATAAAGGGTTCCTACTCCAAGGATCCTTTCAAGCTAGGTCTTGAATGCGATTGGTAGCTTAGTGGTCTATGCAATGTGTTTAAACAAGGGGTATTTTATAATCTGGACTTCTAGAAAATGTATTACCATAATATGCATGATCATGTACAAATGCACACATATCACTTACAACCATTTAAATTCAAATTTATTGTATTTTATCTAATATTACATCAATATTTAGCATATATGTTCATTAATCATTCTCTTGAATGATTTAGGAAAAATATTTGGTTCGAATAAATAACAAAAGATTAAGGTAAGATGATGAACTAAGAAATAAACTAATTTTAATGGACAATGATAAGTTCTATTTAATCCATCAATTCTAAAAGGTTAAACAAAACCAACAAAACTAATATTATAGTAATCAATATTCACATGATCACATTTAATATCAATGCATTCACAAAGGGAAGACTAAATATTCATATTTTCAAGCCACATCTAATCAAATCGCCATATTACACGTATAGAATTGAGACAATACTCTATTCACCACCATTGATAAAATAATGATTTCGCTAATTTGTTCTTGACTCAAATATAACATACCATCACCAATGATCAAGAATCCGTCTTCAAGCAATATGCACGATCCTTTGTATTGTATTAATCATTCATAAAATCGAATATGAAAGTTCATGTTGAAATTGTATTTGTTCTTTCATTCCAAAATTATTTATGGCGATTAAATTTTTTCCCAAAGCCAAAATATATAGGAACCATGCGTTCCATAAGTAGTGGATCTAGAAATAGTTTTCTTGAAGTTCAACTTGGGTGGTCAACCCCTAATTGAAAATAAATTAAAACTAAACTAAAATATAAATATAAAACTACATATGTATGGGGAATTCAATGCCATATTAGTACTTTGTTAATTTTGAAATTGATTTATTACAAACTAAATAAAAATAATAAATGTTTGAATATTACATCATTTAAAGATGGAAAAATTTCTAAAAAACATTAATGAATTCATTTAAATCACTCATATTTTGTCCCTTATGATATTGTAACTTAATTATTTGTGAGAAGGTGAAATTTTTTAGCTTCTTTTGTACCTCATCGAAAGTCATCAAATCTTCCTAAAAGCTTCAAATGTCTACCTTTTGCTACATCATTTGGTCAATAGTCTCTTTAGATAGTTGACCATGCAAAAACTCTTCAAATTCAATGACCACCTTTGTTGGGGAGGCCACCAAGGATGATTTTTCACAAAATGTGCAACCCATATTTTCCACAAATTGCTCTATTTTGACCATCGCTTGATCGACTAGCCCTTTATTTTTGCTCGGTTTGTATTTACACTTTCTCTAAACTTTAACCCTTAATTGTTTGAACTTCAACCATTATTTTGATTTATCTTGGTCCTCTTCTTTGATTACAACTAATTTTATTAATCCATCTGTAGATGCAACTTTTATCTTTTGCAAAATTGGGATATAGTTACCCCATACCAACAAATCCCCATTTATTTCTGACTCAATTTCATGAGCTAGATTGGCTTCATCACTAATACATTGATAAGAATTTATTGCTTTCCTAAAAACTCTACTTCCTAATACCTATAGGTCATCCCTCTATTATTTTATAGCAGAAAGGAGACCTTCAATATCTGAATGCTGACCATCCTTATTTAATGCAACCTATAGAATTGGGGCAGGCATAACCAAAACAATGAGACCAATTAAATGGTTAACATTTATCGTTAACTAGGAAACTTGGGATTTGAGATCATCTTTTTTTTTCTCATCCCTTTTCATCCTATTGAGAATAATAGACAAACCATTTGCAATGACGATTTTCCTCCTCCATTGTTTGGGCTCCCAAATTCACCTGCTACATTTGATAATCTTCAAAAAACATATTTGACTCTAGGTTGTCCACCCTAGGGATAACAATTTTTGGTATTCTATTTCTTTTTTCATCTATGATGGTGGTGGAAAATCTCATTGCTCTATTCTTCCTCCCTGTGGATGCTTGTAAGGCATCGATAAGAATGGAAAAATCTTCCTCCTCTTCTTGGACATATGTCCTTTTATTTTTTTGAATAGTATGGTTTAACCATACAGAGAGGGTGGAAATTATTTCTTTTTGAGGAGAAGGGATAACCTCCGTATCATGAGAATCATGAGTCTTCATGGTCAACCTCTATTTTTTTCTTTCTTTCTTGACTTCTTCCCTTCCAAGCCCTTCCTCTTGCATATATTTATTGAAAATTTCCTCTTCTTGAGTTGGTTTCTCCTCCTATTTAGGGGGTTGTGACAACAACCCTGATGAAAATGAAGAATTTCTGCATATTTTTTTTGTTATCATTATAAGAAGGAATACATGGAATTTTAGCTAACAATTAAACATAAGCAAAAGAAATTAGCTTACATTTTTTAATCATCATGCCAATTACACATCTTACTAATAAAATCTTACTTCAATAACCAATGAAAGATTTATGCTAATATGAATTGCACATACCTTAAATGTTTTACAATTCAAGAAGGCTCCATGTCCATGGTTTGATTTAGTTTATGGTGGGGTGCAAAATGATCCAAACCAAAGTGGATTCAAACCCTATCCACCCCTCCAAGCGGATTATGTGGCCCGTGGTGAGAGAGAGTTGTCATTTAAACCCATAAGCAGTGTATAGAATATCTCCCTAGTGATCAAATATCAAGGTGCACCTACCATTGGTAGAATTAAGGTAGCATTTTGTTGAAAGAATGAAGAAGGAACCATTTGATGTATTGTCATTGATGCCAACAATGTTTGTTGATAATTTTGTTTGATCCGGTAAAATAGTTTTTGTGTCACTTTGATCCGGTAATTTAGTCTGGATTCGCTCATGTTTTAAGTTTGGCTTATGCAGTTACAGTATGCTGTTCAAGACTATTAAATACATCTATTCTCAAGGTTTCAATAATTTTGGTGAATCTGGCTGAAAGTTACATATGATAGAAGTTTGACAAACTATATTCTTGTTTATACAGTACAAAATGACAAGTGTTATATAGTTCGCATTCCTCCAGTGTTTAGTTTCAAACTCTAAAATTTTGGGAGAATATTTACAGGTGTCAACACTACACATATTCCAAATGGCGATTGCTTATACGATTATATGGATGATCGATGTTGGGTGGATTGGCTTATTTTATGGTTGAGTCTAATCCCTGGCCGACCTAATGTTTGAAGGTATGCTATGAAGATTAATATGTATTGTGGATGTTAAGGGGATCTATTTTAGATCCGTGTAAACCTTAATTCAAGTTTTGCATGTTTTCTTTGAGCGCAAAGAAGTTTGTTTCCATGTTTAAAGCCGTCAAAAGTTTTGAATTGCAATGGGGATACATATAATTAGGCCGACCTAATTTATGTATGCGAATGTAACAAGGTATATATATGTGGAACAGTCTTGACTTGCAAAAAAATGGGAGAGAGTGTGAGGAAGTAGTATGGTATGTGTGAAATATGATATTATACGAACTTGCAAATTTGTATGTGTGAAATCAAAATAAGGGCAAGATTGTTGTATGTTGAGCGACTACTAAGAAAAGTACTATTTTGTATTTAGAACTTCATCAAAACTAAATTCAACACAAGGAAGGTGCATCCTACATCAATTCACACCTTGGCTGTGTAGCCATTTTTGTTTTCTATCTATTTTCAAGCTATGAGACTTTTAAGGATAGTGAAACCTGACAGTGTGCCCTGTAATATCTTATAACTAGTTATAATATATTGTGAGTTAATCCTCACTGTGGTTTTTCCCTCCTTGGGTTTTCCATGTAACAATCCTAGTGTTCATGTGTTATGTTGTGTTGTGAATTTATTCATGTACTAATTCATTGCTGCAGTTAAATATGTTTTGATAATTGGTTGTATTATGACTATATGATTTAATAGAATACTGATTCACCTCCCCTCTTAGTATTCTGGGTGTTCAACATTTGGTATCAAAGCCTTGTTCCTTTTGAAAAGTCTAACAACTTGAGGAAAATCTTGGAGTTTAAACACATGGCTGATAAAAAGTATCCTATCCCTTTGGAAGAAATTTTTGCAATTGAATATGAAGAAGATGACTGCATGTTTGACAACGAAGAACTTAAAGATGCTCTTGAGGATATTGAAAAAGTTGAAAGTGAGAATTTTTTTTTGAAGTAAAGCCTAGGAGAAGCAAATGAATGCATCAAAAAGCTGAGAGAACAAATCAAGAAGTTTAGAGAAAGACATAGAGAAGTTAATGAATAGTTGAAGAAAGCAAATAAATACATCATCAAACTAAAAGTGCAGGTGGAAGAAAACAAAAGAATTGAGGATTGTATGAATGCTAAAATACAAAGCAAGGCTGATTAATGTACATAGCTTGAACAATAAGTGGTAACCCTAAGAATTGATCTGAAGAAATCAAGAGCTCATGAGGATAAATTCAAAATAGGTACTACAATGCTTGATAAATTGATTGCAATTATGAAACTTTCTAAAGATAAAGGTGGTTTGGGACTTGAAGAAGGACAAAGGTCAAAGACAAATCAAACATCTAACAAGGTTAACAATCAAAAAAAGACTCAAGGAAATGAAAGAGAATTCAAGAATCAAAGAAGCAATACTGGAAGAGCTCCTATTAGACAACCGAATTCTCAAAGGTACCCATCTTTCAATGGTATTTATTTTTCATGAAATAAATTTGGACATAAGGCTATAGAATGTAGAAGCAAAATAAATCAGAATGTTGGATCTTTTTTTGGACAATATTTTGTATGCAAGAAATTTGGACATAGAGCTAGTGAGTGCATAAGTTAGATGATGAACAAATTCAATACTGGTAGAATGTTTCAAACCTTCAATGGCTAATATTATACATGTAATGTATTTGGACATAAGGCTAACTAGTGTAGAGCAAGAATGATTAGAAGTCAGTTTGGTCAGAAAAAATGTTGTGTGCTACAATTGCAACAAACCTAGACACACTTCAAGATTATGTAGAAGCAAGAATGGAAGGCAGACTAATCCAAAATAGAGGAATTATCCAATGAAGAAGGTTGATCCTAATAAAGTCAAGAAGGATATGGGGAAGATTTGGAAGAAAAAAGAGGAACCCGAGAACAAGGATGAATCAAAGGAATCTATACCTATATCTAGTGTAGATTTTCCTTCTGGAAACTAAGCCCATGACAGGCTTAGGGGGAGCAGTAACAAAAAAATCTAACAACCCACTGGAATCATGAGGTGTCAAGCAGTTACACAAATATATATGGTGAAGAATGTATTCTTAAGCTTTTGGAAAATATTTTGATAGAAAATTTGCAAATCTGAGAAAATGCGAAGCCTTTTAGAGTTTAGAGTGTTTCAAAGAAGTGCTTACTAGCTTTTGGGAATTTGAAGCATTGAACGAAAATTTAGGGCAGATTGATATTGTATAAAGCGAAGTTCCTAGTCACTTTTTTAATCACTTTAGCAAATTGGAAAGAAAGTAGAATGAATTGAGGAGTGGTTGAAGGCGATCCAAAGCGAATTGGTTCAAACCCTAGTTCCTGTTGAAGCATGAAAAAGGTATTTACTTCTATTTGTTCTTTGTGGGTTTACATTTGAAGCAATTTTACAACAATTTGAAGATAGAATTGAGGTTGTAATGGCTACTCCAACCGTAGTTGAGACTACTGAAAGACCTAGGCTGAAGTTTAAGAGGTTTTCATGGAAAGTTTTTGAGAATGACCTTGATGGTACATTTTTGAATATCCCTATTAAGGTTTTTCCCATTGAAGACACAAGAATCTATATATGTTGCAAATTGGAAGAGTATGATCATCAAGTGCTCAAAGATTTATGGTCTAAAGAGTTAACTAGAGATGAATTTTTGGTGAAACCAAAATATGCAAACCTAGTGCAAAAGAAACTAGATATTTGGAACTGGTCTCCTAACTTTAGCGATTATTTGGATGCAAAGTATGTGAAGATAGCTTTGAGAAGAATGCATGAAAAACTCATGTGGAAAAATATGCCTGGTTTTATTTTGAAGGATGCAATTAAGGTTGTGAAAGGTTTGTGTGATACTGGACTCATACCTGTATTGATGTTTGTGAAGAATGATGTGGTTATACAACTAAGTGGTGCCACATTTGACAAAAGAGCACTAAAAACTAAATCAATCATCAATCCTACAGTGAAGTATGCATCTATCATGGTTGGTCTCAAAATCTATTTCCAAAACAAAGAAAACTCAACATTTGCAACTACAATATATGTTGCTCATGACATGGTGGTAAATGGGAAGGATTATGATTTGTGTGAATTGCTTCAGATTTTCTTTTTGGAGAACTTGCATCCAAAGAAATATGCTTTCAACTATGGAAAATTGATTGTTTTCCTGCTTTTCTAATTTATGTGAGAGCTACCTGGAAGCAAGAACATTACATGGGATAAAAGTAGACTAGTTGCAAATAAAATTTTTGAACACAACATTAGAAACTACACTGCACAAGATGATACATTGACTGCATTTTTCTCTGTATTCCAAAGGAAAATTTATGAGAGAGAAAGAATTCCTATGAGTTTAATGGAGAAGTATGAAAATGACATAACCTTTCTTGTCTCCACTAATGAATGCATAATAGAGGTAGTAGAACCCAAAACATTATGGATTGAACCTTGAGGATATGAAATTGATGAGAAAGAGGATGAGAAATACATTGAAATATTGTTAAGCATCCCTAAGGACCCCTCTCTGCCTAGACATGACACATATGAGGAGAAATCTACTGAAGTATACTTGGACACTTCAACACCTACTAGAACCAAAAGGGTAAACACAAATTTTGATCAACTCTTTGGAATGTATGACTTCTCAAAAGAAGACGTTGACATATTGAGGGAAGTTGCAACAGAGAGAAAAGCTAAAGCAGTTGAGACTACTGGTGAGTCCTCCGAACCACGTAGATCAGGAAGATCAACTTCCACCCCTGCCTTTGCAAAGCCGAAACCTACTACCATAGCTTCCATTAAAGGGAAAAAGGTGGATCCCAATGATCTGACTTTAGTTGTTGTACCTGCACCTTCCAGACCCAACACATGGACCTCAAAGAGGATGAATGTACCTTCAATAGCACCTCCTTCTACCTCCAAAAGAAGAAATAAATAGAAAGAATCTAGAGATCATAACCTAAGTGATGTTGTGGAAGAATAAATCGAACTTGGCTTAGAGGAAGAAGAACAATTGAAAAGAAAAAGAAGCAGTATCTCTACCAGCGGGAAGGTGCCTCACAAGAGGCTACTACTGAATCAAAATGGGCCATAGTCAATATTGTGTATTTGTCTGAAGAAGAGGAGATGGAAAAGGAGAAAGAAACTTTTAGAATTCATATGCATAATAGGAAAGAGGAAAAGAAAATAGATGAAGGCACATCAAATCCTAAGAAGAAGAAGTCCAATACTTCTTTGGTAAGAGCTCATCCACCTATAAAGTTGGAATCCTTAGCTAACAATATGTTAGAACATGATGCCTTATTAAAAACCACTACCAAATTATATGATGAAGTTGATGAAGAAGATAAAAAAACTATTATAGATTATTTTGTTCAGTATATGATCATTATGGATGAAAATATGGACAACATGAAGGAGAAGGTAATTGATGTTGTATGGAAAGCCTTGGTGAAAAGAAGACATAAAGTTGTCAAAGCAAAAAGAAAGATCAAAACTAATGCTTTGAACAAGATCGGATCCTCTTTGTCTGAGTATGATAAGGAAACCCTGCTAGAAGCATACACACAACAATTCAAGGCAAAGCAAAGAGTTACAATTCTTATGACTAGAGAGAAGGACAACACAGAAAAGTTGAAACAAGAAAATTTTGATATAGTGAGAAACATGGAATTACAATACGGGATGATTGCTAGTCCTACATCAGATATAGCTCAAGTCAAGGATCTTGGTAAAGCTTAAGTTACTGATGAAGAGGAAAATATTCCTCCCATATCCAATTTACCTATTTTTCAGAAAATAGTTGCAAAATAGGTAAATTATTATTTTGCAGATGAGACTCCACATTTGGATGTCCTAGGGAATACAATTGATGATACACATGTCTCTCTAGAGAAATCTGCTCCTCTAGATGACACTAAAAACACAACTGGAGAAAATAATAAGAATGATGTCAATGATAATATTGAAGATCAATAGGACAAACAAAATAAGGATACCGAAAATGAAGGCGATGAAAATAAAAATGGAAAAGAAGAGGAAGGTAAATATGAAAAGAACAATGACAAGACGGATCATAAAGATAAAAAGGAGGATGAAAAAAAAGACAGGAAAAAGGAAAACACCTTCGGAAAAGAAGAAGAAGAAGATAAAGAGGAGAACAAAGAAGAATCTACAGTTGAAAGAAATGAAGAAGAATCCTAGAAGACCACAAAACCAATAAATTCACTCAGGGAATCCTTCAGAAACAATTTCAAGGGTTGTCTTACAAGGAAAATAAGGATTTAACCAGTCATTCCTCCCCAATTGGTTCAACTCCTATCACAACAAGGCTATGTTGATCTAAATAAAATCGTAGCTATTCAGAAAATGGAGATTAAAGACACTTTTATCACCTCTAGAAGAAAAGAAATTATAAAAAATCGTTAGAGGGGGATAGAGCTAATCAATGATGCCATCAAAGTTTTACAAGATGTAACCCTTGGTACCACTGTTGATGATTCTTTAACACCCGTTGAGAATTTGAAGTTTCTAGTTGATTCATTCAAGGAATATACTTCTAGCCTGAAGGAGTAGGCTGCAAAGGAAGCCGAGTCAAGGATTGTGAAGAAAAGATTGCTTGAGATTCAGGACAGATGTGCAACATCTCATAGCAAGGATTTTTAAATGCTTGGAAGAAGTGAATGAATGTGAAGATGAGGCTCATACACTATTATTGCATTGCATGAGATGGTCAGATGCTACTCAAGGCATTAAGGACCTAATGTAATCAATAGAGTCAAAGTTAACCAATGCCTCTGAAACTTATGACCTCTCAAAAGACATAAACTATGTCTCTTGGATTGCAATCTTAGACTTGCAAAACACATTTTTCACCCTGTAAAGATAGAAAGAGGATGTTATAAGGTGATTTGGTCAACTTGGAGACTTGGTAAAGTGCAAGAATATGCTTATAACAAGTGCCCTCACTGAAATTAAAAAACTTGACAAGATAAATCCTTATCCGAATACTCCAGAAGAGGGAGATGAAATCTTGGTGGAGCTGGAATCAATGCATAAGGCAGGCCTGTTAGAGCTAAGAAGAGTTGGGATGAAGGGAAATCTTCTTGGGAAGCTATTCTCAAAGAACTTGAAGGCGATTCCTCCTCTGGTTGAGCATATTTCACCTTGTATATTTTTATTTCAGTTGCTTTCAATTTTTCTTTCGTATACATATGATCAAATGTAATTCCGAGGATAACTCTCTAAGTGGGAGCTAGCCATTTTATTTAAGTTTTCTTTCTATTCATGTGTTTCATTGACACACCCTTTTTCATTGATGGAAAAGGGGGAGAAGGTTAGACGTTTTGGTGCTAAAATTGTTTTGGGAGAAGTCTAGAGAAGTTTAGATATTGTGTTTGAGGGAGAAGTTTTTACTTGAAGTGAATTTCTGAAATTCATTTTGTTAAAATTCATTTTTGGCACATGTTGCCATCAATGACAAAGGGGGAGATTGTTGAAAGAATGATGAAGGAACCCTTTGATTTATTGTCATTGATGCCAAGAATGTTTGTTGACAATTTTGTTTAATCCGATAAAATAGTTTTTGTGTCACTTTGATACGGTAATTTGGTTTGGATTCGCTCATATTTTAAATTTGGCTTATGAGGATATAGTATGTTGTTCGGGACTGCTAAATACATCTATTTTCAAGGTTTCAACAATTTTGGTCAATCTGGTTGAAAGTTACATATGACAAAAGTCTGACAAACTGTATTCTTGTTTATACAATACAAGATGATTAGTGTTATCTAGTCTGCATTCCTCTAGTGTTTAGTTTCAGACTCTATAATTTTGGGAGAAGATTTACAGGTGTTAGCACTACACATATTCGAGATGGTGATTTCTTATATGATTATATGGATGATCGATATGTTAGGTGGATTGGATTATTTTGTGGTTGAGTTTAATCCATGGCCAACCTAATGTTTGAAGGTGTGCTATGAAGATTAATATGTATTGCGGATGTTAAGGGGATCTATTTTAGATATGTTTCAAACTTAATTCAAGTTTTGCATGTTTAATTTGAGTGCGAAGAAGTTTGTTTCCATGTTTGAAGCCGAAAAAAGTTTTGAATTGAAATGGGGCTACATATAATTAGGCCGACCTAATTGATGTATGTGAATGTAATAAGGTATATAAATGTGGAACAGTATTGAGTTGTAAAAAAAAATGGAGAGAGTGTGAGGAAGTAGTATGGTATGTGCGAAATATGATATTATGCGAACTTGCGAATTTGTTTGTGTGAAATCAAAATAAGGGCAAGATTGATGTATGTTGAGCACGACTGCTAAGCAGAGTAGTATTTGTATTCAAAACTTCATCAGAGTTGAATTCAACACAAGGAAGGTGCATCCTACATTAGTTCACACCTTGGATGTGTAGGCATTTTAATCTTGTATCTATTTTCAGGCTATGAGCCTTTTAAGGACAATGAGTCTTGATAGTGAGCCCTATAATATATTATAACCGATTACAATATATTGTGAGTTAATCCTCACCGTGGTTTTTCCCTCGGGGTTTTCACGTAAAAATCTTGGTGTTCATGTGCTATGTTGTGTTGTGACTTCCTTCCTGTACTCATTCATTGCTGCAGTTAAATATGTTTTGATAATTGGTTGGATTATGACTACATGGTTTAATAGAATACTGCACCCCCCCTCTCAATATTTTGGGTGTTCAACACATTTCACAATAGTTATAAGGTTATGTGGTCATGATTTATATGTTACCTAATTGATCTTGTTAGGAACTCCCTTCCCTACAGTCCATTAGAGGGCTAAGAAACCAAGGTTATCCATCTCTGGTATATACTGCTCCTTTACTACTATCCATATCAAGCAAGTACTGTCCCTAGACACCTATCAATCTTGAGCATAAAGGTATTTCTCCTTGACTACTATCCATCTTGAGCATAGTATTGCCTCTAGATACCTGTTAATCTTGAGCATACAAGTACTTCTCCTTGACTATTGTCCATCTCAAGCATAACACTTCCCCTAGACAACTACCAATTTTGGGCATAAAGTACTGCTCCTTGACTACTATCCATCTTGAGCATAGTACTGCCCCTAGACACTTGTCAATCTTGAGCATAAAGTGCTGCTCCTTGACTAATGCCTATCGCGAGCATAGTACTACCCCTAGACACCTATCAATCTTGAGCATAAAGTATTGCTCCTTGACTACATCTTAGCACTATAATTGGAAGGTAGGCTCCTGTCATGCCCTCAAAATTGCAACACTAAAGTATTAAAATAACCAAGGATTGTAATACAAATAAATGAATCACAATATAAATATAAATATTATCATAATTATAATTATTATAATATAATATTATAATTTTAATTATATAAAATATATATATAAAGAAATATATTCAATTTATAATATTTATTAAAAAGGAATATAATTATATTTAATAGTTTAATTAAAGAGCAGCAGTGAAATTTAGCGATCACATAGGGATGACGATTCATGTTGAAGGAAATTCATAAAAGCAACGAATATATCCCAAAATGAGATTTACCTAAGTGCACATGTTAGAGACTAATATGGCATCAATTAAGAATCTTACATGGTAGCGATTAATATGTTGTTAAAGGGCAGCTTTAAGGCAACGTTTGGGATCTAGAAGAAATACATTTTAAGACAATAATTACTCTTTAATAAAAGGTGATTACTTTTCAAGAGGTCAAAGGAGGTATCCCTTCGTAAGAAATATAAAAGGTATAATATGGTATAAAAGAAAGGGGGAATGATAAAGAATGAAATACATAAGGAAGTCTAATATCTTTGAAGTGGCAGCTGCAGACATAATCAAGAAATTAAGGGAATCTTTTTTGAGTATGAGGAGAGATATAATAAGAAGATTTAAGAGACAAAATTTGTAGATCTAAGGAATTATATCCAACAAAGAAATATAATAAAGTTAAGACATATACTAGTGGATATTGATCATTATATGAAAGCATTCAAAAATAATAACAACAACAAGAACTGGGTATCAAGAGCAAGTAGGTAGATCTAAGTGAGATATCTGCCACTCAAGGATAGGACCAATAACCATTACAATTATTGCTGGTGTAAATAACCATCGCATGTCTTGACAACTATTGTGGTATGCCCTATCATGATTATTATATATAATGATATATTTTAATTGTCATAATTGTATTCATTAAACTTAATAAGCAACCATGGGAGGAGCAAGGTGGGGGATACTAGTAGGTTTGGTAGATACTAGATGTCTTCCTAGGTATGCCACTCCTTGATGGATGTCTTTGTATTCCACTTGGAGCCAAGGTGGTGATATCCACTCTTGGGCTTAGGAGGGGGTGTCTACGGGCTGCCTATGGTAAGCCTTTCTCCCCAAATGGATTGGTGGTTGAGATGAAATTATGGAAGTTTCAGTCATAAGAGGAATGGATAAGGTAGCAAGGGTAGGGAATGCAAATACAAGTTGTCCACCAAGTAGACCACCCCATGTGGTATGTCTAAGTGCACCTCTTGAGAGCCAAGAGGGATGGTATATCCGCTATTGGGATTGGTGTGGATAGCTTCGGGCAGACCTATCATGCTTCTCATCCACGTACACTTATGATCCAACTACCAATGCAAATTATAAATATTATGTGGTTTACATTACTTAGATATTTGCATGATTTGAATAGATAAACATTTATTATTATATGAATTATATTCCACTATTATCTAACATGATTGTAGGAACTAAACCAAGATTTATCTGTCTTAAATCATTTAATTGATAAGTTGTAACCCTAACTCATTAGCTTGTGTTTCTAGGGCAATAATTAGGGTTTTCTCAAAAGGGGACATTACAACTCCAAACTCGGAATAAGTAGGTTTCCAACTTAGTTACAACCATGAGTGGCATTATGAGTTATTTCATAAGAGAGCAATACATGCTCATAGACTCCTTCCAGTTAGGGGTAGAGGTAACTATCTAACCCCTTGATAGTTGTGGTAGTCACCCTACTTATTTTTAATCCCTCAATATATTTCCAGACAAGGAATCATAGGTGACTGTGTTCTCATAAAATAGCATAAATTTTCTACCTAACTACATAAGACTATCTTAGCAGCCCACAAAGCATATAAAAAATTAACCAATGATTAACTATGAAAGACCTAGTAGCTAGTAGTACATGAAAAAAATTAACCTTGTGATTAACTATGACAGTCCTAGCGATCAACTAAACATATTAGAAGTTAACTAGGTGATTAACTATGACAGTCCTACCAGCCAATAATACAATACGATGGTGTGTATATTTTTAACTTGGGTTGTACGAATCTTTTATATTTTCATACATATGTGCTGCTTACATTTTAACTTATTTCTATTTCGGTTTAATATATGCTATGAAGAGTTATTTTCTTGGATAATATTAATTTACAATATTTGTGATAGTCAAAATATGAGCTTCAACACCTTGGCATTATTAAATTCCCTAGTTAATAGAGGAAACAAGTACACAGAAAATATATACGCTATCTTCATGTACTGGAATAGCTCAGGGTAGTAAATTGTACGAGAAGAAAGAAAGCTCATAGAGTAGATTTTTCTCTCCCAGATAATCATAAAAGTGACAGGTTAAGAGTCATCAATCAAGGGATTTCTATTTTATTTACAATAATTTTACCACTTCACCTGTAAAGCTGTCTAAGGGTTTAGATAACTGTACAAGAGAAATAATGCAACCCAAATTATGCAGACTAAAATTTACACAAGCCAAATCTTGAGTTTGGAAACCTTGAAGTCTTAACACGTATAGTATATGGTAGTCAGCCTGCTAAACACAGGTCATCTGCATCCAATCTTGTTCATCATATGTGGAAGCTAGATAACTAGCCAAAGGAGCAACAAAAAGTGCCATACTAGGAAAATCATCCAGTTCAACATGTGGCGACTCACTCTTTTTAAGGGGATCATCACAGTTGCGTTCATATGAGTTCATAGAAGTGGAAAATAATGATTTCAATTCATTATGCACTTCTTCATCAATTTTAGCAATCTCATCATCATCATCCAAGATAATCACAATATGAGGTCTAATGATAGTGTCTATTGTATGTTTCTATTTTTGCTGTGGTGCATAAGTTTCATGTTGTGGAAAAGGTGGAGAATCATCATGCTTTGTTTGAGTTGGTTTATTATTTTCTTTTAATTGATGAGCAATAGCATGACGTCTATGCCTATGCTCTTTAGAATTTTGGTTTCTTCTTGCACAATTTATAAGTTGTGATGGTGTAGGAGCAGGTTTGTCATCCATTGGTCTCTTTTCTTCCCTTAGGGGAGGAACAAAAGGGACCTTCGAGGGTTGTGAAACCACTTTCTCTTTAGGCTTATAAACTTGTTTAATTTTAGGAGGCACAAAGGGAATTGTATGGTTATCTCTTGGTATCTTGTAGGATATAGGTGGAAAAATAACATCATATTTTGTCTCTTTTGGTTTAAGCATAGGTTCATCCACAACATTTGGAGTGGGAGGAACTAGTATGGATATTTCAGTTCCAAGTGGGATATCGGCAAGGGATAACTCTGCTATATGCTTTGCTTTGAACTTTTGATAGGATTTTAAAAATAAATCTTCACGAGATTTTATAAGTTCTATAGGTTTAGGCCAAAATAAATCTAATGAAAAGTTCCCTTGGGAAGACAAAGGATTAAATACACTATGATAAAATACAAAATTTTGGTTGTCAAATGGAAATTTCAATCAATTGTGGATGACCCATGGGACAAAATTCATGGAACATAGCTATTATCATTGACATTAGGATGATGGAGAATGATTCATCTAATTTCTTCGGTCCAAATTTTAATGAAAGAGTGATCGAAACTATTGTAGGGCGATAAAAACCATCATGTGTTCCATGATTTCAATTTTTCATAAGAATCTTAGTAAAGTTCATGCACAAATAAGAATTCCTTAGTGATCACATTCTCTACACACATGGGATCAATTAGTATCCCATTTGTACGCTTGTCATTGATTCTACCAGCTATGTAAAGAAGACCATCATGTGTATGTTTAATTATATCACTATTTGAGAAATCAATGTCAAGAGACAAGTTGGTTTGGCTTTTATGAGGTTGAACGCCAATGAATCCAATCATAGTATCTAGATCATCTTCATTATCACTCTTATTAGATAATCGGTTATATATTGTATCTTGTCAACATTCATCACATCATTCTTGTTATTAGTAGCTTTTACAAATGAGATAGAATAGTTTTGCATTGGATTGGTAAATATTTAAAAAATTTGGTTAGGTGGGGCGAAAATTTTATTTCCTTGATCATTAACACCACCCTACTGGATGCGATTGGAATCAATGAGATCTTGCACTATATGTTTAAGACACATGCATCATTCTGTATCATGTCCAACTTGTCAATGATAATAGAAAAAGTCATTTGAGTTATAGTTCCAAGGTAAAGTCTTAGTGATATCAAGAGGTCTAACAAGAGGTAAGGTGATTAGGTTCTTTCTCAAGAGTTGCAACATAATCAAATGGATGGTATCTAGTAATAGGGTGAATTATCTATTCCTATCAAAAAATTGGTATCAATTTGTTGTTTTTATGGCAGCCACTTGAGGTTCAACATGGTTGGTTGGTTGAGGTGGATTTATCTATATAAATCCCTTTCTTTGTTTCTTGAATGGTTGAAAATTATTATGAGGCATGGTTTTAGATTTTTCAGGACGAGTTGAAGCAATTTTTCCTACACATTGATTAAGTGAGTTCTATTAATCATGGAGAGCCATGCATAAGTGTGTAAAGGAGGGAAATTTCATCATCCCAATATTATCTTGTATATTTGTTTGTAAGTTTTCAATGAAGATTATTTGAAGATCAACATCGAGAAGTTTAATATTGATCTGTGAATAAAGCGGTTGATAATGTGATATAAAATTAAATACCTTTTCATTTGCATTTTGTTTACATCGCATCAAATTAGTTAGGGCCATCTTAGGACCAATGTGCACTTGGAAATGATTGATAGAGGCATCAATTTTTTTTTTAAATGAGTGGATTGAGTTATTCGATAAGGAACAAAACCATTCCAAGGCTGTATCTTTTAAGGACCTAGGAAAAAGCTTAGCCAAGACCTTATCTTCAAAAATGAAGTCACTACATAAGGCTATATATGATGAAATATAGTTGATAGGATCTCCTTTATCATCACATTTCTCAAATATAGGTATCTCTATGCCTTGTGGATTTTTTTGTCTCAATATCTCTATTGACAATGGGTTTCTTTTGACTTATTGTGAAGGCTGTCTAATTTGGTTTTGGTTCAATGTTGCTATATGTTGTTGGAGGGACGCAACATTTTGTAAAAGTTGGTTTATGATGGAATCATTGGTTGTGTTTTGAGATGGATGGGAATATGGTGGAGGTGTATGTGTGTTGGGCGGACAACTAAATTGAAAGTTTGTGAAAGGCGAGGGATTTGGAGATATGATGTTTGAATTCACAAAACTAAAAGGATTCCCAGTGGAAATACCCAAAGTTAGAGTGATATTGTTGATTGATTGCATAGTTGTAGTAATAGTTAGATTAGTATATGTAGGAATCATAAGCTATGGTTGTAGGGGGAGGAATTTTATTTCCTCCTTGAATTTAAGTGTATCCCAAATTTTGAGCACAACTAGCCATTGTAGGAACATGATTATCAATAATGTGGGCTAGGCTATGCACAATCTCTATTCCTAGTTATTTATCAAGCATTCTCCTCATGTTATATATGATAGGAATGGTAACTTTCCAACAATATATTCAGTACTCACATAGTCTTGAAGTTTTTTTTAAGGATTTATCCATTTTTTGCAAGTTCTCTTGAGGGACATGGGCAACAATATTTTCAACATAAGTAGAAGTAGTGGTCATAGGAAATGTGACATTAGAGATGGAGTCCAAGATGGGTTGACTAGCACCAACACTATGAGTGAATGAGTTGGAAAACCCAAGATCCACAATGGATATACCAACATAAGATACCATGAGTCTTGAACTATATCTCATTGAAGTATTGGCAGTAGGACACTAGGTTGTGATAATCATACAAGTTTCACCAAACCAAAAGTGTACCCAAAATAGATAAAAGGAACTAATTAAAGATTGTAAACATCTAGAAATAGGAAACACAATGCAAGTATTAAACAAGATATTGTAATTTTTAGATCTGAAATATGATAATTGACCGATTTTAGATGCAAAAATATAAAAATGATTACTTTTGAATGCCAATTTTGATTTTAAACAATGCACTATATTTCACCAATTGAACTAAATATAAACAACTACATAAATATACAATTTATGAAACTGAAAGAGATATGCAGGCCGCAACAAACTGATAATACAAAGACAAAATAGTAAGCATACATTTGCAAAATCACCTGTATTAGGATAGGTTCGCCCTAGGGCAAATGAGTCCTAGGACATGGTTCTGAAAAATTTAAATTTGAGTGTTTAACTTGATATTTAAGCTCACTGTTCCTAACTACAAACAAATTCTTCAGTTTTTCCAAAAATATGATGAAATATAAATGTAATTTAAATGACAATGTATGAACAAAATGACAACTTTTTTGAATGCAATTTTGAATGAAATTCTGATCTAAATGACTGAAACACACCTTAATGTGTGCAATATTTTTTAGATTTTTATGAGTTTAAATGATGCAAATATATAATATGTAACCCTAAATGAAATGAAAAACAAGATGATGCAAAACCTAGACCTAGGGTTTCAAGGATCTCCAAATGAGAAAAGGTATTATGTACAATGTTAGGTTCACCAAAATGAAATGTGGGGAAAATGGGTTCCTTAATGATAAGGGGGTATTTTATTTATTTGTGTATTTCCCTAAGGAAATTTTATTAGGAAAGAGACCACAAGGTGTAAATATTGACTTTCAACCTCAATGGCAAGTCAATCATAGCCGGATCTTAGTCCTTAAGACAATAGGATAGATTTGAAACCAAATTAAAATTATTTACAATTTTCAAACTAAATGAACAATAAGACCTAGAACATGAAATGAAAATTACCAAAAGTACAAAAACTAAAATCATAGTTTCCAAGCAGATCTGAGAAGGGTTAGGACACATGCACCTGTCACCAAAAGTTAATTTTGAGATCTGTTGAAGGACAGGTTTCCCCTAGGGCGAATGGGTCTTGGTTAGGGCTTCTAAAATTAATTTTTACAATCCTCTGATGATGTATCTTAGGTTCTATTTTGTATAGGTTCCACTGTCAGAAGGTTGGAAATAAAGTCTACAACCTAGTTTTAGTGGCTTGAAAACAATGATGATAAAAAATGCAGCAATGTGAAATTTCTCTTCAAGATCTTCAATCCTTCTTCAACCTGTAATCTGCACATACCCAAAGAGGGAATTTTTTTTGTTTGAATGGGGGTTTTCCTTAGTGAAACACCAAGTTTGGTAATTAAACTTTGATAGAAGGATAATTACAATGGAGAAGTAAACGATGAATGAACACTTGCTTGTTACAACTCACCAAACCTTCAATGGATTCCCTTAAAGGACTGAAGTCAAACACATCACTCCAAGGAACTTGATCTTTCTTTTCTTGATGGATTTGAACACTTGAAAATGCTTGGATGCTTTAGGATCAACAATGTATGTTAGTCTTCACAAGATGAAATGAACACACATAGTCTTGAACATAATGACAGGATCTTAAATGTTGCAACAAATGACTGATAAATATGCTCTTGAATTCTCTTGAAAATAATATTTTATCATATGATTGATCTCATAACGTGTGTTAAAATGTTGCTTAGATTTGAATTGATGAAAAGACTATGTATTTATAGGTGTTTATTTAATTTCCCAAAAATTAGATTCCAAAAACTAACAATTGCAAATTGAATTTGAACCATTAAAATACCACCAAAAATATATTTAGAAATGGGTCCTAGGACTTAAAGGGGACCCATTCACCCTTGGGAGAATGGGTCCTAGCCTATAAGTCTAGGACACACATGCTTTAATGTGATTAAATTATTGATTGAATTAATTAAATGTCAATTTTCCTTTCATAAAATGAGAAAAATAAGGCTTTGGAATGCATAATTTGGAAAATTAGAAGCTTAATTAAGTCCAATAAATTAAGGGACCCAAACAAAGTGTGAATATGTAAAGGTATATAATTTCCTACACTACAATTATTGGCACCCAATTCAAATTATGGGTAGTGTTCATAATTTTGTTTCCCCTAGTTGGAGGAATCCTATCCTTATCAATCCAAGGAATGTTGCCTAATAGGCAAGAAGATATACCAAATAAGAGGTCATCTAAAAATTGTTTCTCTTTAGAACATTCTTCTGTTGTTCATGTAGTGTGTTGCTGATGATAGTGGCCCAATCTATTTTATTTTTAGATGTCACTATTTGGATGTAATAACACATATAGGGGTGGAAGTATCTAGCATGTGGATAACTATATAAGCTATTAGGAAGTGTAATTTGGTCTTTGACATCTTCTCAAAATTCACTTCTATGATGTACCTTGGCCATTTTGAGTTCCAAATTTCTAGGGTTGAGCAATAGTTGAGTATTGATGAAGTTGAGGCATCTTACACTATTTTTCTCAAAATAGGCTAATTCCTTAGTGATGTCAATGGTTTCGTACTTTGGGGATATAGGAATCCCAAAGACCCTCTCAATCATGTTTGAACCAATATCCAACATTACTTCTCCAAACGGTTCCATTATATTCCTCTATCTATGGTCATAGTATTGGGCACATGTCAATACTAACTCAGGGGATTGCATTGACATTGGGAATGATGTTGCCTCCACCAGTCATGATTTTCCAAAGAGGTGGCTAGTGTTGTTCCATATACTACATTGTATACTCTCCTGAGGAACTCATTCATATTTGTATGTTCGAGATTAGTATCTCTAGTGTTCATGTATGGGGAGAATATCTTGGAGGTTGGATGGTATACCTTTTATTGATATTTAATCTTGGCACCTTCTCCTTGCATATTTCTTGCATTTTCAAAATATCACCCATTAGAAGATTGAAAAGAATAATTATACATTTAAAACTGAGAGAAAATCCCATTCAGGCCTTGAAGTTAAGCCATTTTATGTCCTATTGTAAAACAAGATTCTTAAATCCACACAACCAAAATTCCATCTTATTGGGGATCGGGCCTTAGGAATGTTGCTAATCGCTTCTTAAAGGGCTAACCATTTTGACTAAACTCATATTGAACATCAACATTTAGAAGATACACTCAAATTTCCTTGAGTTATTAGGTGTTAGAGTTCAAGAATATCATCTACCCCTTATTCTATTAAACCATAATCATTAAGATGAACACCTAATGATTGATACCCAAAATTTGTTTAAAGAGAAAAAGGACCCTTGTCGAGAATCAAAAGTTGAGAATGTACCTATATAATTTTCCTTAAGTATTTGTAGAGATCAAAAGATATTCTTGGTCATCAAAATTTGAGACATTATCTTTTAATACTTTTAAGTAATCTTTTTTCTCTAAAAGAAAATTTTAGTTATCGAGAATCGAAGATGAATCTTGTCCTTTAAAGAACATTTCATTAATTGGTAGAGGGTACACCCGATGCTTGATTCCTAAAAGAGTTCAATATGATTCTTGGTAAATTTTTTTAGGGGGCTCAAATATCAAAGGAATAATTTATCCTTTAAGTGAACTTTCAACAATGGACAAGGATTACTCCTAAAGTTTGATGACCGAACAAGTTTTAATGACTATTGAATTAGTGGAGATATAGTGTCATCAGGTTTCAAGAGTTGGTAATGTGATTTAACCTCTTATGAAAGTTTCAACTAAATGTTAAGAGGTATTCCTAAAATATGATGAACAAAAGACTTAATGAAGTTTTAAAATGTGAAGTATGAGTCATTGGATGTTGGATATTAGGGATGAGGCTTAACTCCTACAAAAACTTTAAGAAAAAATTAAAGGATATACCTAAATTTCGATGACTAAAAGACTTAGCCAAATTTCAAAGGTGAAGTATGAGTCATCAAGTATCAGGGTTGATTAAATATCTTTTCAATAAGGGACCAAAATGGTAGAATGAAACCTGATGAGATGTGATGATGAAATAAAAAATAACCTTGATCAATGTGCTAGATTAAAATAAGATTTGATGAGGGAGAACACCAAAAAGAAAGAAAAGTGAAAGGAAAACAATAAAGAAAAAAACCATGAGAAAATAAAACAAGAAAAACAAATCAAAAGTGAAAGTGCAAAAGAAAAAAAAATCAAAACCAAGCTGAATCAGAACAAAGCAGGAAAAACCAATCAACACATAAAATATTTTAAAATACCATTAGATTAAATGGTATGTTGAGAATTACTTGAGAATTGCACAAAAGAAAAAAAAGAATAGGATGTGAACCACCAATGGAGAAGCACACCAACCACTCCACAAAAAACCTGATGTATGCAAAGAATGAATGAAAACATTTGAGCTAGATGGAAAAAATAGCAGTTGTACAAAACTAGGTTTGTTAATGGAAGAGCTCTCAATGAAATTTGCATAGCGTTCAAAGAAATTTGGTTTTTCAATGTTTGAATGATACTTAAAACTATACAATTCTCCCATATAAACCAAATTAATTGGTGCATTAAAGCACCATTAATATGGAGTGAGGGAATTAAATGCTCTATTAGGTGGAAAAAACACAACAAAAAGACATTGCCTCCATTGGGCATCAAGGGTTGGGGATGGCACATAGAACATGCAAATGAAGAAAACCTCAATGTCTGAAACTTCAAACTAGGAGAAAAGGGAACAAAAGGGCATTAGGGATTAGGCTTGACAAGAATGGAATACCATCACAAGAAACCCAAAAACTTCGATGGGACAACAAACGAAAAAGGAAAAGGGGAAAAGGAAAAACAAATCCAATAAAAACAAAGACAAAAGAAAAAATAGAAAACAAGGAAAAAAGAAGAAAAGGGCCCCCCCATCTTGTTTCCAAAAAAATATGGGGTGTGAGTGCAAGACAAAACAAATGGAAACCAAAAAATGAAATGATCGTAGCATTTATTCACCACAAAAATTCTTATCAAACCAAACCCAAAAGAATAAAAAATCATCATTATGAATGGAAGTCAAAATTGACCTAGGTATAAGGCCAAAAAATATTCTTCAAAGAATACATGAATCTCATGGTGTGTGAAAATAATTTATTCCTTTAAAGTCATAACTAAAGAAAATAGAATGACCCTTAAGACAATCTTAATAGTTCTATTATATCTTTCTCCCAACGATAGATCTTAAATTAACATACAAGTTTTAGAGAGACCTAGTTGGTGTGACCTCAACATTTCTTTGCTACTAGCTAAATGTCCATAGCCCCTATTGAGATACCTATAATTACATCAAATATAGCTCTACTTCCAACCAAACATCCATAGCCTTGATAAAGATTAATTGAGTAACATAATTTATTAAGATTAAAATATTGAGTGTTTTATTTTTTATTTTTCATTTATATTTTTAAGTTTTCACTTGATTTTGCATTGAGAATCACAATGGTCACTGAGAAAGATGATAACCTTCAGATTTTACTTAAATAAGAGATTATCAATAATTAACCCTCGTACATGCATTGAAACTTTAATATTATAAACAATAGGATTCACAATAATCTAATTTCAGTGTATAGTTTCATACACTTAGAAATTTGTACTTTTAGACCTAAAATAAATAAATAGACCTTGTGCCTCGATTGGTAGGAAAATTTGATAAGGAAATACCAAGAACATAGTTTCCATGAAAACTTATCGTCAAGGAAGAAAATCTTGGAAATAACACCCACTAGAACAAGAAAAAGGAAGCAAGGAGAGAAAAACAAGAAACAAAGGAAAATGAGGAGGAAATGAACGAAGGGGGGAGGGAAAAACAACAAAAAAGAAAAAAAGACACTCAATAAAACCAAGAAACCTGGCCTAAAATTTGTACAAGGGGAAAAGAAAAATATTCTTAGGATCCAAAATAATTCTTGAGGTGTTGTCCATTGATAGACAATGGAACGAGTTCTCCATTTAATGCACTGATCCTAAATGTATTCTCCCCTAAAATTTTAGATATTTGATATGGGCCTAACCAAAGTCACTCAAAATTTGAATGGTTTCCCTTATTTTCTTAAGACTTATCCCGGAATAAGAAAAGATATAAAATCCTTAAGGCCTTGACCTTATCTCCTTTGTCAAACCATCACTTGACCACAACTTGGTGTTTGGAAACATGTTATAAAGTGACAGTTCTTTTCTCCTCTAGATCTAACAAGTTCGTTAATTGTATTTGAACCTTGCCACCAATTTCAAGATAAATTTTCATGAATCTCAAATTAAGGATCTTAAGTTTCATATGAAACACAAGTTCTAAACCATACACAAGGTGATAAGGAGAAGTTCCTAATGCATTATTAACCCTTGTCCTATCAACCCATAAAGAAAATTTTGTGTGAATGCCACTCTTTAGAATTTTTATGCAATAAGTTTATGATAAACTTAATAAAATTCTTATTAGTGGATTTAGATAATCCACTCCCTTGAGGATAATAATTGGAAGAAAATTTGAGTATTACCTTATGTTCAAAATCCCATTGCAAATATTGAGCAGAATAACATGAAAGGCCGTTGTCACATACTAGGGAGAAAGGCATTCCAAACCTAGTCATGATGCGATCTTCTAAGAATTTGATCACCTCTATCATGAATTTCATGAAAGCCACCACTTTAGATCATCTTGTGTAGTAGCCAGTTGCCAAAAAAATGAACTTGTGTCCTGCAAAAGAATGAGGGTAAATCATTCATATGAAATCCAATACACATTGAGTGAAAGGATGTACCTCATATATGGGATACAATGGAATTGGTGTGTTAATTTATTTGTTAGAATTGGTTTGAAATTCATGATATGTTTTCATATGTTGATGAGCAACTTTGAATAGCATAGGCTAGTAATACCCTACCCTCAATATCTGGTGAGATGTTGATTCAACTAAATCATGCCCTGTATTGTAATGTACCTAACATATAAATTTAACAAATACTAATTTGTAGATAGAATTCAAACACAAAAAAATAGGCACAATAGATATTACTCCAAAATATGAAGAGAAATCCAAAATGTATGTATAATATATTGACTACAATTCAGAAAAAATCTGAAACGATTTACAATTGCTTCCACAAATCAAATAGCATAAGTACCACTTTCTTATAGAATATTTGAAGCTTATATGAAATCCTTGAATGAGAATTACCTTAGGAACCAAAGGGGTTTCTTCCTCTAATTAATCCCAACAAACACTGGGTTTTCGTCCAATGAAAACAAATCCTATGGGTTTTCATCCACATAAGGGAATAGAAAACAAGTGCCTCAACTTTTTAAGAAAATAAAATGAGAATTCGATGCCTTTACATGAATTGGTTTCTCTACATTTATATGCTAAAATTCCTCTTTGAGGAACAAGCCAACCTTGAGCCTAATTGGCACCAAAGCCCAAAATTTGAATTCCCAACATGCTACATTAGGTCAACCTTAAGGCCAATGTAGATTCATTTGGAATAAGTGTGCCTTCCTACGGACCCATCCACATGCATTCCTTGCTCATTCCAGCTTCCTAAAACTTCACCATTACTTTCACATGATCCCACATGTCTTATCCTTCAAGCCTGTAGGGGTGGGTGCTAGTTGACTAGCATAGTCGCCTTCTGTTAGCGATATATTTCCGTTGCCCAATCCTCTATTCTTGAGTTTTGGATATGATGTGTAAGTGCCATCATAGGTGCTATGTTCCAAAATGCACACCCGAACATGCTCTTATGGAGGAGTGTAGAGGGATTCCAAGGATTGAATTTGTCTTGGCATAATGAGCCCAAACTGACGATCTTTTGATGGTGATATCTTTCCAATAGATTATCCTTTTCTCATGAGCTTTAAATATGTTGTGGGGTAGGTTCATTACATAAGCAACATCCCAAACTATAGACTGAGATGATATCCTATTGAGGAATGTGGTAGAATTCCTATATTCTACTCTATAACTATTTTTCTAGAGAACGAGACATGACAAATCCTCCCTTCCCAAAAATTGCTTGTCCTCAAGCAATGCAAATTTGGATGCTCTAGGATTTCAGGTCCTTTCCAGGTAGCATCTTCAATTGGAAAGTCCTTCCAAAAAATAAGATACTTATTTATATTCCTGCTCCTTATATTATTGACCCTAATATCAATCACAACTTTCGGAATAAGGATGAGTTTCCCTTCTTCATCAAGGGGTGGTAGCTCTGTAGTAGGAGTTATATTCAATCCAAAACCCTTCTTCAAACATGAAACATGGAAGACATTATGGAATTTTCTGTCTTCTAGAAGTTCCACCTCATAAGCAACTTATCCAATCTTCCAGATTATCGTGTATGGCCCATAAACCTAGGCTTGAGCTTCTCTGCTCCTCCTTTTTTGATGGATGTCTATCTATATGGTTGTAACTTGATATACACCATATCCCCTACCTCAAATTCTCTTTCTATGTGCTTTCTATCTATATACATCTATTTTTGGTTTTGAGAAACTTGCAGATGATCCTTGAGAGTTCTCAAGATGTTTTGAATTTAATTAACCAAATCACTTGCTACAAGAAATCTACTATCAGTGAGGATCAATTCTGCAAAGGTTAATGCATCATATCCATAAAGGGATCTGAATGGAGACATTCCAATGGAAATGTGATGAGTTGTGTTGTAACAATATTCTCCTAAATGTAGCCATTTGATCCAAGATGCTTGTTGATTGGTGACATAATACCTCAAGTATCCTTCTAGCCACTTGTTTACAATTTTAGTTTTCCCATCAGTTTTTGGATGATAACTTGTACTAGGGGTGAGTTTTGTGCCTAATAGATGGAATAAATCCTTCCAAAAAGTGACAAGGAAATGAATCTTTGTCACTGACTATGTTCTTAGGTAACCCATGTAACCAAAAAATTTCCTTGAAGAACAATTCTGCTATTTGCGGAGCTTTATAGTCACTAGAGATTACAAAGAAATGAGCATAATTGGTCAATCTGTCTACTACAACATAGATTCATTATTTTCCTTGAGCTTTGGGTAATCTAGTGATGAAATCCATGGAGATACTTTCCCATTTATGTTGTGGAATGGGAAGTGGTTGTAGTAAGCTGTCCAAAAAATCTTGTCCCCCTTGTTTTACTAACATGTGACACATTTCTGAATGTGTGAGAGAACATCCCCTTAAGTCACTTCCAAGAAAACCTTTCCCTGATCTTTTAGTAAGTTTTGTAGAATTTGGGATGCCCCACTATTTGCACATTATGATAAGAAATTCTGCTACTACAACATAGATGTAGTATTTTCCTTGAGCTTTAGGTAATCTACTGATGAAATCCATAAAGATACTTTCCCATTTGTGTTGTGGAATGGGAAGTGGTTGTAGTAAATTGGCCAAAAAATCTTGTCCCCCTTGTTTTTCTAGCATGTGACACATTTTTGAATGTGTGAGAGAAGATCCCCTTAAGTCCCTTCCAAGCAAACCTTTCCTTGATCTTTCAGTAAGTTTTGTGGAATATGGGATGCCCCACTATTGGCACATTATGATAAGCTTCCAATATCTTCTCCTTTACCTTAGATCCTAGAACCAGGAACAAACTATTTTTGAATAGTATTATGCCTTCCTCTAGTGCATATTGGTCATCCTTCTCTGCACCTTTCCAGATATTGGTAGCAAAAGGATCCATAACATACTCCTTCATGATGGAGTCCTTCCAATCAGTTGATGTGATGGACATATGGCACAATGTAGGTCTACTAAAGAGTGCATCCACCACAATATTCTTCTTCCCCTTGATATATTCAATACCAAAATCATATACTTTTAGTTTTTGGACCCATTTTTTCTCTCAGTCATTCAAACTTTGTAGGATCAGGAAGAATTTTAGGCTGTTATGGTCTATCTTGACCATAAATTTTTCGCACACTAGGCATTTCCAAAAGTTATCCAAAGCATGCATTATAGCTAACATATCCTTATCATATATGGGTTAGCTTTTTTCATGGTATCTTAATTTACTACTTTCAAATGCTATGGGGTGTCACCTCTGAGAGAGAAAAAATCTAGTCCCTTCACGAAAAGCATCACATTCTACAACAAAATAAAGTAAGAAATCAAGAATTGCAAGAACCAAACATGAGATCAATACCTCTTTCAACTTATCAAAGGTCCTTTTGCTTCTCTTTTCCTTTCAAAGGCTCCTTCTTTAGTCAAATTGGTGAGAGGCGCCACAGTTTGAGAGAATTCTCTGAGAAACCTCCAATAGTAGCTACATAGTCCAAAGAAACATCTTAGTTGAGAAAAATTCATGGGAGGAGACCAATATAAGATGACTTGGATATTATATTGGTCAACTTGAAATCCCTTATCACTTATGACATGTACCAAGTACAATATCTCTATTGACCCAAACTCACATTTGGACATCTTTGAAAAGAGAGACTGGTGTTCTAGAATTCCCAAGACTATATCCAAGTGTTTCAAATGTTCTTCCCATGTTTTACTATAAATCAGAATATCATCAAAGAAAACCAACACAAACTTCCTCAAGGGCTTACCAAAAACATGATTCATGCATGATTGGAAATTTTTCAGAGCATTGGTGAGACCAAAGGGCATAACTAGGAACTCAAAATGCCCATAGTGACACCAAAAAGTAGTCTTCTGAACATATGATTCCCTCATTCAAATCTAGTGGTACCCAAACCTCAAATAAATATTTGAGAATTATACCACACCATGTACATCAATCAACTCATCTATTTGTAGTATGGGGTGCCAATTTTTAATGGTCTTCTTGTTTAATGCTCGGTTGTCTATGGAAATCCACATAGTGCCATATTTGTTCTTCACCAACACCACATAAGATGCAAAAGGGATAGAGATTGGTCTGATGTAGCCCATATCCAACAACTCCTTTATTTATTTCTCTATCTCTTCCTTATATATTCGAGGATGGCGGGAGGGAGTGGTCATAACCAGATTCGATCCCGGTTCAAGTTCTATGATATGACATAAACCTCTATCTAATGGTAATCCAAGGGGCCTGTCACTAAAATCCAAACTACACTTATCTAAAATCTTTTGTATTTCAATATGAACTTGACCATTCTTACCTTTCAAAGAGTCCTTTGAAATCACCAAACAACTAGCAGACTAGAAAACTTGGTTATTCTAGAAGATCATTTCAATTATCTTGACTGATTCTACTTGTAGAACACCATTCACCATTCACTTTAGGACCACATCCTTCCCATTGGATTTGAACTTGAGATCCATCATTTGGTAGTTTGTATTGTACTCACCCAATGAGTGTAACCACTACACACCCAAAATCACATCAATTTCACCCAAACTAATAATATAGAAATCATCACAAACCTTATGATCTCCAAATGTTATATCCACCTTTCAAACTTTCTCCTTGTAGGGTAAGTTATACCCATCCATCACAGTGATAGTGAGGCCATAAAAATTCTCCACATCCAACCTTCTTCTTCTCACAAGTTCTTCATCAATGAAGTTATGAATAACTCATCTATTAATCAGGACAACTACTCTTTATCTGGCAAGGACTCCCCAAACCTTGAAAGAATGGTATCTATGTGCACTGGATAGAGATGCTAGAATTCTTCCACTGTCCTCCTTATCTTTTTCCTCTAGAGGGATGTCTTCCAAATCATGAAACTTTTCAAATCCATTTGATTTAGATTCTTTGTTAGAGATGACTTCTATATAGTGGACTTTCCCTTTTCCAAGACACTTGAGTCCTGAAACCCATGGTTCTCTACAAGAGAAACATAATTTCTTCCTTATGAGCTCATTCTTGGTCTCATCATCATTCTTCTTAGGTATGATAGGGGGAGATAGTCTCTGAGAAGTCCAAAGCTTCTTTTGGAAATCCCCCTTTAAATTATTCCATATTGAGGGTTTTGATTTTTGCAGAGTAACACAGTTATCCAGATCAAAGGCTTTTTAGATAGTCTCCTAAAGTGTTGAGGGGTGGAATGCATTCACTAAGCCCCTGAGTTCTTCTACCAAGCCTTCTATGAATAAGACTATGAGTCTTCTCTCTGAAATTCCAGTTACCATGATTGATATCTTTTGGAAATTTGCAATACATTATTCCACACTTTCTACTTGAGATGAGCCAATTCTCTAAAATGTTCTTTTGGATCTCTCCTAACAAATCTCTCAACTAGTTTTCTATGGAATTCATCATAAGATTTGATCAATTTGTGGCCTTGAGTGACTAGATCATGGTACCACCAATCATGAGAAATTCCTTTCAAATGCAAGGTGGAAAAATTTATGGCATCTTCCCCAGACATTATCTTAAGGGCCAAATATGTATCAAGTTTCTGCAACCATGCCCTAGTAGTGCTTTTCTCAAATCGATCAAAAGGGGAAATAGATAGCTTTCCCAATGAGTGCTCCAATTCTTTTGGCTTGAGGGGTGAATAGTAAGTTACCCTTTTATTCTTCTTCATCACCATGAAATCTTTTAAAGACAAGATCTCTTTAATTGGAGGGTCCAAAGCCCTATATTCTTCATAAGCTCTTGAGATGTCATCTTGGAGGGTAATTTCTCCCTCTAGAACTACTTCCTCTCTTTGAATTAACTTGAGCTTAAGGGTCCTATTACTAAAGTCTGTTCTAGAACTTTGTGTAGCAATCACCTTCTCCTTCCCCTTTCCACCACTCGTTTCATTGAAGGCACCAACTCCATTAATTCTAGACCATTCTCCTTCCTTACATTAGTCTACATCCACTAAAACATCTAGCTAAACATGTTAGCAAGATAATTTTTCCCTTGTATCATTTCCTCAAATTTTTCTTTGGCTTCATCACCCCCCATAATTTCTTCTTGCTTCACTTTCCTTAGTTATCTCCTCTAGAACCTAATCTCGCTTTCACTTGGTAACATTAATCATTAGGAAACCCTACAGATTGGGAAAATATTGCTCTGATACCACTGTAATGTCCCTAACATATAATTTTAACAAATGCTAATTTGTAGATAAAATTCAAACACAACATATATTACTCCAAAATATGTAGAGAAATCCAAAATGCATGTATAATATATTGACTACAATTTAGACAATGATTTGGAATGATTTACAATTACTTCCATAGATCAAATAATAGTAGTACCACTTTCTTACAAAATATTTGAAGATTAGATGCAATCCTTGAATGAGATTTCCTCAGGAACCAAAAAGGTTTCGTCCTCTAATCCCAATGAACATTGGGTTTTCGTCTACAAAAGGGGATAGCACACAATTGTCCCAAATTTTCAAGAAAATGACATAAGAATTTGATGCCTTTACATGAATTGGTTTACCTACATTTATATGCTAACATTCCTCTTTGAGGAACAGGTCAGCCTTGAGCCCAATTGGCGCTAAAGCCCAAAATTAAATTCTCAACACACTACATTAGGATAGCCTTAAGGCCAATATAGATTCCTTTGGAACAAGTGTGCCTTCCTTCAGACCCATCCATGCACTTTCCTTGCTCATTCTAGCTTCCTAAAACTTCGTCGTTACTTCCGTATGATCCCTCGATGTCTTACCTTCAAACTTGTAGGGGTGGGTGCTAGTTGACTAGCACAATTGCCTTCTATTAGCGATATCTTTCTGCTACCCAATCCTACCTTCTTGAGTTTTTGATGTGATGTGTAAGTTCCATCATAGGTGTTGTGTTCCAAATTGCACACCCGAAAATGCTCCTATAGAGGAGTACAAAGGGATTCCTAGAATCGATTATGTCTTGGCATAGTGAGCTTGAACTGACAATCTTCTGATGGCCACATCTTTTTGGTAGATGATTCTTTTCCCACAAGATTTGGATATGTTATGGGGACTTCATTACAAAGCTACATTCTAAATTGTAGATTGAGATGAGATCTTGCTGAGGAATGCAGTAGAATTCCTAGATTCTACTCTACAACTATTTTTTTGGAGAAAGGGACATGACATGTACCAAATATGTCATGAAATTATTTCACTAGAATTAACTCATTCCTGTCCAAGCATCAAATATACTTCTTCATAATTATTTCTATGGAGCATCCCAAATTTTATCATGTACATCTTACTTTTTATCTTCAAATCTCTCTTTTGGGTAGCATTTAAATTATCTGGGTACTTGATTGCCAGGTTTGGGACTGTTGGGTTTATCTTTCTCCTCAAGATGTAATGCTAAAACCTTTTTACTACTTTGACCAAAGCATAAGATTTCTTATCCAAATAATTTGGATACTTTATCTCTAAATTTTTCAATGGGGAGCTCATGAAAGCTATAGATTTTTCAACACCGTCTTCTCCTTTTTGAGTCAAAATGCCAACATAAGAATATTCTGAAGAAAACGTATAAATATTAAACAATTTGGTATAGTTAGGACTCGATAACATAGGAGTACAGGTTATAGAATCCTTGATTTCTTGAAAAGAATTCTTAGCTTTTGAGGTTCACTCAAATTTGACATTTTTTTTAGCATACCATTCAAGGGATGTATGATCTCAACAAAACCATTGATGAAATTTCTTATGAAATTGATCTTTCCAAATAATGATTTCAAATCCTTTTTAATATTTGGTAAAGATAATTTTAGAATAGCTTCTATTATTTTTGGGTCAATTGAGATACCTTTTTCTAAAATTATGTGGCCTAGAAGCTTTCCTTTTGTATCTCCAAAAATGCATTTCTTAGGGTTTAAAGAAATACCCGACTCTTTGCATCTTTGAAGGATCTCACATAGATATCCTATATGATTAGATATTTTCTTGGAAAACACTATGAGATCATTTATGTAGATGATGATTCACTTTATAATCAAACCTTTGAAGGCTATATCCATAGCTTGTTGGAAGGTGGCTCTTGCATTGATGAGGTTGAAATGAATTCTCTTGTATACAAGTGTTCCCCATTTTATGGTGAAATCCATCTTTAGCCTATATTTTTATTTGACCATGAATTGGTTGTAGCCTAAATATCCATCCAAAAAGAACATCATTTTTTACCCATTTATTATCTAAATCACTTCTTCTAATGTGGGAAGAGGGTCATTATCTTTTTCTGACACCCAATTGAGATTTCTAAAATCAACACAGAGTCTGATATTTCCTTCTTCTTCTTGATAGGTACTAAGATGGCTACTCAGGTTGAATGTATTGTAGGATATATGATTCTAGCACTTAGTAGTTTTTGTACTTTCTTTTGGATTAAGGGTTCCAACAAGGCATTAATGGGGCGTTGCCTCCGTCTAAAGTGTTTTCCTCTTGGAACTAAGGGGATAGTATGTGTGATTACATATGTATCATAAGTTTTCAACTCCTCATATCTCCAAGAAATTACCTCTTCACAATCCTTCAGATCTTCCATAATCACATTCTTTTCTTCATTGGTGTAGACCTTGCCAATAAAAAAATCTCTTCTTTCTTGTTTTTTCCCTAAATTGTGAGTCACAGTTGCCTTTTGGATTTGGAATGGATTTACTTGATTTGGATACATCATCTCAATTAAAGAGCCTCTCCAATGATACTATTCCTTTAGGAATAATATTAGTCTTCAAATTGATGATAACTTCGTCCATCTCCTCGAAAGGGTCCCTATCACATTAATCAATGATCTAGACTTCAAAAATCCTAGTATTAGTGATGAATTCAAGGATGTGTTAATCATCATCAAATACTTGAAATTTCATGATGTTGTCAGGAACTTTTGGTGATGAAACCAATTCTATAGAGAATCTCTTCAACATAGAACCAGTCATTGGTTGTAGAGAGCTAGATGAAATAACAAGAGAATCTATAATGCGATTCTTTCTCCTGAGAATTGGTCGGATTTTAAAAGCATTGAAATCCTCAATTAGATTCCAAAATTGATTTCTTTATGGTGCCAACCTCTTGTCATGATAAGTATACTAGCTCCTAATTTTTATTATTATTAATTGAGAATCACCTTCAACACATAAGTACTTTACTTTCTTTTGGTGCACTAGAAATAACCCTCTTATCAAAGCTTTATACCTTGCCATATTGTTGGTACAATTGAATTGCAATCTATAAGTGCCCAATTTTTTTTAACTTGAGGATTGAGTAGTTTGATACCAACACCACATCCTTGTTTTTACTTGGAACCATCAAATCTCAATCCCCACATTATCTTATTTTCTATAGTTTTGAAATTTGAGATGTCTTCCTATGTGGGTATGTGGCTATGTCTTGTTGATTATCCATACTAGGATAACTTATCATATGTTCTTTATATTTATTGTGTTCTTGTTCTCCAAGTGGAGGACTTTGCATGGGAAGTTTTTCTATAAGGGTATCAACCCATTTCAAATTGATGTCAACATCTCTTAGGTGTACCTCATTATTTCCCTAAGCATAGTCTATTGGTTTTATCTATTGCATTTGAACTATAGATCTAACCCTTTTCCTGATTCCATTTTTATAATCTTGCACCAGTAGTATCCCTAAGAATGGTTCTACCCTTTAGGGTGAAACCACTAGCATATGATTTATCATATTTTTTTTTATTGCATTAGTTTAACCCAATCCATAGCATCTTGGCAAGTGGGACAAGATAATTTTGAATGTCCTTCATTGTGTATCCAACACCACCTTGGGAGTAAGAGGACTGAAGCATATGTAAATTCCCCTAGATTAGACATATTAGTATACATTTTGCATAATTCTTTTTGAAATTCCTGATATATGGGTTCAAAATCTTGCAATCCCTTAACAAGAATACCTTCTTTTGTATCTTTTTCCATTAATATAATTAATCCTATATATGCCCAAATCCATTTATGTGAAATCTACTTCATTTGGTGAATTATATTCCATTATCATATGTTTCAGTTTTGGCTCTGCATCTATTTTAATTTGATTATTTAAACCTCTCCATGGTAACCATAGTTGAGTAAATTCTGTAGAAAACCATCCTATTAAATATTTAGTCCATTCCTTGCTTAGTAATATACCATACATTTCTATAATTTCTACCACATGGATATCAATATATTCTTGGATGCAAGGGTTTGCTTCAAATTATATGTGCATGTTCTTTAAATCACGATGACCTTTACTTCAGTCTTGTTGAGCTACACTACTACCTTGTTAGCTGGCTTAGGGATAATTTTTTAAATTTTTGTAGATTGAGTAAGGAATAACGTTAGAAGAGGCACCTGAATCAACCAAACAATTACGAAAATTATTCCCAAATACCCTTATGATTAATAGAAAAGGTGGAACCCTAGTATTTTCTTTGAATATGGTTTCCATCACATCAGAAAAATTTAAAGTTTGGCTTTCCTCTTTTTGTAAAATAGCAGTATACTCATATTTTTGATTCTCAAGAGACTTGAACAATGCATCCTTTTGGTTGGGGAAACTTTGGAGAATTTCATACAAACAAATGTTAGCATTTGTCTTCTTCAAATCACCAATGACATTATACCTTTCCTCATGTATGATAGGTTCATTATTGAATTGAGATATTTTTTGACGAAAGGGAATTCCAATAGGCCCTTTGGGTGCCATGGGATAATTGTCAGCATGAGGATCTGGAGGAGTCAGTCCAAAATTTGGGGGAATCCCATTTGTGAGTGGTTCCCTTTTTCTCCTCAAATTGTAGTTTTTATTTTATTGAAAAGTTTGTTTGTCTACAAATTCTGACTCATTTTCATTTTCAACGGGGAAAGTAAACTCTTCTTCTTCCATATACTAGGTCAAGCTCCCCTCACCAATTAAAGCACAAGAATCCACCATCACATTGTTCATATTATTAGGGATAGGTCATGGATTTAATTGTAGGATCCTAGACATCTTTTTCATTTCGAAGAAATCAGCCTCAAAGTGGTCTAAGATTTCATGAAACTTGGACCCATTCATCTTGAGGTTTATGTCAAAAAAATCAACCATATTGGTGTTATCTAGAGGATTAGGTTATCCTCCCTTGTTTGGCCTAGAATTCCAAGGCCGATTTGGTCTTTGTTGATTGAAGTTCTTCCCTTGAAAACCTTGACTATTTTGTCCACTATTTTGAGCAGTGTACTTTTTGTTCTGGTTTTGATTGACTCCTTACGAAGAGTTTAGCCTTAAATGTGTGAGTTCATTGGTAAGTTGGGATAATGTTTTATTAATCACCTCTAATTTATATGTTAACCATGTGTTTTTCCCTGAGTATGAAGAGAATGCTTGGTTTCACCTGTCAAAAAATGCATTTTTTGTTTAACCTGACCCATTTGTAATGTTCACTTCATGCCCATTGCTAGGGCACATTATCATGTAATTTGTATGAGTCTGGTGCATCATAGGTTGATATGACAATAAGTTTGATGATGAGTGTACTATACCACAAACTTTATTCAATAGCAAGGTATGATTTTTTAGAGCATTGTTGATGGTAGATCATATTTCATCCTCTTTCAAACCACGGGCAAGATAAGAATGAGGAAACAACATCTTCAGAAGAACGAATATGACATGTTTTAATTTAGTAATGAAATTTAAACTTCATCGAACATACTATTGAAAGGTGGAATTTTGTCGTTGCTTATGGTTTAGGACATAGAACAACAATCTTCCTCACTTTGATTCAAGGAAAACCCTAGAGATCTCAATCTTAAGTATGCAAAGGGGAAAGCGATCTTGCAATAGGGTTGTCCTAGGGTATGATTAGAAACTAAAGAGGGGTTCACCATAAATCTAGGGCTTGGAAAGACTAATGAAATGCAATACCTAATGCTAAAACGTAATGTGATGCAATACTTCACTATATGACCTAAAAATACATGTAAACAAGAATATAAAGCTGGGAGATCAGGGGTGTGCACCTGGAAATATGTAGAGGCTTGAATGAAGTCATGAAATGCTAAAAACATTGAATTTAATGTTGATTCAGACTCATACACCAGACTGGATGATTTAGTCTTAGATTAGGGTTTCTAGACAAGAACAAAAATCTGGCAGAGATATGTCCGGAACTCCTAAATCTAGAAAAATCACTGTACTACGAATCATACGCCAGAAGTGGTGTATCAATCCAGTTAGGATTTTCTAGAAATTCAAAGTCCAATTCTGGTCTTCAATGTATGCTCTGTCTTGTCCACTTGGTTTTCAGATCCGAGACTTTGATTTGTAACCTGTAGATGTCTTTCAATGATCTCCAATGCAAGGTGACAACCTTGACAACTTTGAACACTTTGGAAAATTTCTCCAAACTTATTCTTCAATATATCTTCAACCTAGATCCATAAATCACACACTAAAGAGAGGGAAAAATGTTGTTTTGTTAGTGGAAAGGGGTTTGCCTTGGTCAAACCTCATTTTGGTAATCAAACCTTGTAATGAAATGAAAAATGAAAGGGGAGTGATGAATGAACAAAATGCAATGTTGCAACTCACCAAACCCTATCAATAAAGTGTTGTAAACATGTAAGAAGTGGCTCCAATGGATGTAGATCTTGAATCTTTCTTGAATGTGATAGATCTTGAATTGAATGCTAGCTTGAAATATGAAACCCTACATCATAATTGTTAGCTCAAACACAAACATGGTGCATGATGACTTTGACATGATGCTTGATATTTGAATAATGCTCCAAAACACTTGATAATCAACTCTTGAAGACTCTCGAATGCTCTTGTAAAAACTTGTAAACTCTTGAATGCTTCCTTGATCGTAAATTTTCTATAATGCATGCATACTTGAAAGCTTGGGTTGAAAATGAGTGAAATAAACTTGTATTTATACTTTTTTATGCCAAATTTCTTGAAATTACAACACTACAAGCCGACATCGGATCTAGGAGGATAAAATCCCACCAAGAATTTGAATTAATTTTGATTTTGGGCCACACAAGAATCATACGCCATAAGTGGCGTATGAGTCACATTAGGCATTAATTATGGGACATTTTCAAAATTGCTTAAAATGATGCAAAATCCAGATCGAGGCCCTGAAACCTAGGTGGGACCCATATGCCCAAGGTGGCGTATGAGTCCCAGATCACTAAATCTGGCCACACAACCCAAAAACACATGAATTATGATTGGATGTTGATTTATGCTAGGATTATCCTCAGAAAGATACATTAAATGAGGCTTGCGGATGGAAAATAAGGCCAATTAAAGCACAAAGAAGCCCTAATAAGTGTGAAAGTGTGGTACAACACTTTACAACACCTTAAATAAGGTTTAATTAGGTCCATTTGGTTCACAAGGGCCCAATACCTAATGTGAGTGTGTTAAATACATTACAACACTAAGTCAAGGCACCATCAAGCTCCACTTTATAAGGAGGGCCCAAACAAGTGTGAAAGTGTTATAGATGAAAATTTTCAACACTACATTTAGCCCCCACTTTAGTTAGAGGATGAACTTGCTTCAAACAAAAACTAAAGTAGAGAAGACCACATCAAGAGGGGTTTAGTCGTACCAATTCTAGTGGGATAATACAACACCAACCAAGAGGGTTCTGCAAGCCCCCAGGATCGAGATCCTATAGCAAACTAACATAGGCACAAGAGAAAACACATGAAAAATGACATAAGGAGCAACAACAAGACACCAACATGCATTGCCAAAGACAAGGAGAGAAGAAAAAGTAAAAGAAGGGGTGGATCAATCTTCGACTGTTTGTCCATCACGATGTGGATCAGATCTAGGCTGTTTGTCCAAAAAATGCATGCTCACTCTGAGGCAATGAAACTTTAGGTTGTTTGCTGGGTGAGTATCCAAAGAGGTGAGAGACATACACAAACAACTGGTATGCACTCACACATAAACGCGAGTGGATATGGGAAAGTCATGCCTCAAATCGGCTTCCCATCCAACCATACCAAAGTTATACCTCCTGATAACTTTGATAAGGTACCACACAAAAATGAACTTCAATCTCCATGAGGCAAGAAAAACTTCGTATGCTTGATACTCATGAAAAAACAAGATGGCTCCACAGGCATGCAAAGTGTATTATGCAAGGTGGCCATATAACCGAAATTTTGTAAAATAATGTAAAGAATGTTCAAAGGAGTCTTGCTTAATTCGTGTAAGGTATTTAACTTACGAAACATCATTCTTAATGTCTCCAAGAGAGGACCAATCAACTAATAAAAGATTCACACCTTAGGGAATGCAGTGTGTCGCATCAAGCCACTAAGAATAATGTAATATGCTAAGAGATATCATGCTCTTGAGGGACATCACACCTAATGCCACCACAAAGAGAAAGACACATCACATGAAATAAGAAGATTGCACCATGAAACATGAAAAATGCAAAAAGAATAATGCCAGTATATGTCCCCACTTTAAAGAAATTGCTAAACACCCTATTATGAGCAATTACTTTAAAGTAGCAAATGATAAATGATAACAATAAAGAAGACATGAGAGCTAACTTGGAAAGCCCTATGCAAAGTCATATGTTTCCAAATGAAGCTACGTCATGAAAGAAAATAAGGGGTTTCCCCCAACAATAAAACTCCAAACACATGAGAGATCCATGGATTTGGGGTCAGTATGTTCTTGCTACAATGTTATTTAGAGAGCTTAGAACTATCATCATTCCCCAAATACTCATAGAACTAGAAGAATGACACAAAGAGAGTGAAAAAAAAGAAAAACCTTTCAGGTGAACATGGAAGAGACATGAATTTCTCGATGCCTTGTGTCATCCCCAAAAGGAAAACATAGGACAAATGAAAAGATAAAGAAAATTTTCTGGATCAACATGGAAGAGACATGAGTATTTCAATGCCTTGCATCATCCCGAAAAGGAAAACACAAGACCGAGATAAAAGGAAAAGACAAAAGATTTATGACATAGAGAAGAATGTAGGTACAAATAGAGGAATGCCACAAAGAGAGAGAACATCAAACAAAATGTCACGGGGGATCACATTACGCACATGAAATCAGACAAAAGGAAAAGAAATAATGCAAAAGACTAGTAAGGAACATGCAAGTCAACCTATGAACAAGTCTTCTACATCCCAATCATGTTCATTGTATATGGAAGCTGGAAAAATAGCCAAAGGGACAATAGAAAGTGCCAAACTAGGGTCATTTCTAAGTTCAACACTCTTCCTAGGAGAATTGTCATGTAAGCTCATAGAAGAGGAAAACAATGTATTCAATTCATTATGCACCTCTTCCTCAATTTTAGCAACCTCATCATCATCATCCAAGTTAATCACAATAGGAGGTCGAATGATAAAGTCTAAAGAAGGGTTGAGCTCTTGTTGCAGTTGCACTAGAGGGTCTTTTTGTTGCTGCGAGGGAGACTCATTGTGGATTTCTTTAGTCAAGTTTGGATCTTTATTTTCTTTGTTTGTTTCTTCATTTAACCTTCAAGCAATAGCATGACGCCTACGCCTATTATCTTTAGCATGTCTATTTCTTTTAGTTCATTTTTCAAGTTGTATTTGTGTAGGAGCGGGTTGATCAACCACATGTTTCTTTTCTTCCCTAAGGGGAGGAACTAAAGGAACCATGGAAGGTTGTTCAACCACTTTCTCTTTAGCTTTGTAAACCTATTTTATTTTAGGAGGCGTGATGAGATTGTTTTCGTTATCTCTTGGTATTTTGTAGGAAATAGGAAAAGGATCAATCTTAGGTTGGTCTTGGTTGTTTGGAATTTCTTTAGGCTCAATCATGGTCTCATCAAGGATGGGAGGTTCGGTCATGGGTTGATGCATGTTTTGAAGGGATAGTTTTGCTATCTATTTCGCCTTGAATTTTTGGTAGGATTTGAAAAAGAAGTCTTCTTGAGGTTTAATAGGTTCCATAGGCTCGAGCCAAAATAAATCTAAGAAAAAGTTTCTATGGGAAGATAAAGGGTTAAAGCCACTATGATGCAAGGTGAATATTTCATTGTCAAAGGGAAATTTAAGGCATTTATGCACGACCGAAGGGATGACATTCGTGGAGCGTAGCCAAGGGTAACCAAGCTTCACATAGAACTGGTTTGACGTTTAGATGATGGAGAATGAGACATCTAATGTTTTTCTGGTCCTATTTGCAAAGGTAAGGTGATCGATCCCATCATAGGGCAAGCGAAACTGTTATGTGTTTTGATCCATGCCTTCAATTTATCACATGTTTCTTGGTAGAGCTTATGCACACGTAAGAAATCTTTGGTGATCACATTTTCTCCATATATGGGATCTATTAATATCCCATTAGTGGGCTTATCATAGATTCAGACGACTATGTAAAGAGGACCATTGGGTGCATGTTTAAGTATATATTTAGAGGAGAAAGCAATGCCAAGAGGATTTTTAGGTCAACCCTTACGATGTTGAGTTTTGACCAATGCAACCAAACCATCGATATGATATTTTTCTTGTTGGTTAGTATCCATAGGACTTTGTTGAATTGTATCTATGTTTTCATCATCCGTGTCAACATTCATCACACTAGTCTTTGTAGTTTCACTATCTTTGACAAACAAAATATTATGTTTCAGAATAGGGTAGGTAAAGATTTGTAAATTTTGGTTAGGAGGGGAAACAAACTTATTTCCTTGATCATTAACACCTCTAATGGAAAGACGGCTGAAATCAATGAGGTATTGCACAAGATGTTTAAGACGCTTACAATGTTCTATGTCATGTCCATTTTGTAGGTGATAATGGCAATAAGAATTTGATCTAAAGTTCAGAGGTAAAGGTTTATTAGGATCAGGAGTTTTAATGAGAGGCAAGGTAATCATCTTCTATTCTAAGAGTTGTGACATTGTGTTATGAAGGGTATCAGGCAAGGGAGTGAATTTCCTTTTCAGGTCCCCATAGCTAAAGGGTATCACCGCTTTAACAACAACTACTTGGTTATTGACATGTTGAGTTGTTTGTTGAGGGGGATTAAGTTGAAGGAAGCCTTTATTTTGTTTTCTAAAAAGGTTGATAATTTTTCTGGTTTGCAGACTTAGACTTCTTAGTTTGGCTAGAGGTGGATTTTGCATCTCGACTACTAACCGAGTTTTGATAATCACGAAGGGCAGTACATAAGTGCATGAAGGAGGGGAACTTCATCATTGTAAGATTATCTTGTATCTTACTTTGAAAATTATCTATGAACATCTTTTGAAGGTGAGGGTCAGGGACCTTTACATCTATTTGGGAATAAAGTGATTGATAGCATGAAATAAAGTTAGTAATCTTTTCCTCTTCTTTTTGCTTACATCTCATCAAATCAACCAAGGTCATTTTAGGAGTCATATGCAGTTGAAAATGGTTGGTAAATGCCTCAAAAAGTTCATTGAATGAACGAATTGAGTTGTTCGGTAACGAAGAAAACCATTCTAAAGCAGTATCCTTCAAGGATCTAGGGAAAAGTTTACCCAATAGTTTATCATCAAGAATAAAGTCACTACATAACGCCATGTAAGCGAAAACATGGTTAGAAGGATCTCCTTTCCCTCGATATTTCTCAAATATAGGCACCTCTGTACCTTGTGGCATTGGTGTTTGCAATATCTCTAAGGACAAGGGACTGATTTTGACATAATCTGTAGGTGGGCCATTTTAATTTTGGTTGATAGTGGAGACTTGCTTTTGAAGGGATGAAACGGTTTGCAAAAGTTGATTTATGAGAGGGCCATTGTTTGTATTGTGAGATGGAGGCGAATAAGGTGGAGGGGTGTATGTGTTTGAGGGAAAAGTGAATGGAATTATTATAGGTGGTAAGGTGGTAGGAGATATGACTTGCGATGCCACAAAGGTACTAGGGATGCTAGTGGAAATACCCAAGGAAGGAATCACATTGCTAGTAGGTTGTATTGTTGTTGTAACTTGAGGGTTGGTATAGGTAGGAATATAGGTAATTGTTGTGGGAGGAGGAATTTGAATTCCTCCTTGGCTTGTAACATTGTTTGAGGGTAAAGGAAAACTAGTGGTTGAGGTAAGATGTTTTCCAAAAATCTGAACTATTACGCACAAGGTCAACTCCGTCTTCGCTTTCAAGCATGCGATGAATGTTATCTATGATAGGGATAGCGATAGTTGAAATGTTCTCAGTACTTATTTGATTTTGTAGGTTTGCTAAGTCTTCATGAATTTGGATTATGTTTTCTTGCGGAATACTAGCAACCATTGTTTCAACATGTGTCACACTACTTGAAGGAAAGGAATTGTTAAGGGTATGTTCCATACCTAGTGAACTAGTGCCAATACTAGGAGTGAAAGAGCTAGACAACCCAAGATCCACGATGATTGTGCTATCATGGGATGACATGAGTCTCAAACTTTGTCTCACTATGGTATTAGAAATAGGACACCAAAAAGAAAATCTCATGCAAGGGATACTAAATACAAGATGGATGCAAACACAATTTAAGCTAAATGCAATGAAATGAATATAATAGAAACTTTTTAAACTTAAAAAAAAAGTTATCAACAACAAATAAAAGCTAAGAAACAGATTTTTGAATTCTAGAAAATGCAATTTAAAATTTTCATTGGGACTAAATCACCCAGAGGGGCGTATGAGTCCCAGTGAGAGTTTTTTTCACAAATTTCATAATTTTTAAAGTGATTTTCGGTTTGGATGATTTGTAGACTAAATGCAAATGAAGATTCATATGATTTTCAATGATGTAAGATGAAAAAATGCAACCTATATGCACTTTCACTAATGCAAGATTTAGAAACCCTAGAATTCCAATCAACTAATGCAATGTTAATGCGATGATGCACTCCAAATCAGAACTAAGATGTTCTAAATGCAAGTTCACCAAAATGAAAGGTGGAAAATAGGGTTCCACCTTTTTAGAAGATGGAACACAAGGGGATATGAGATCCTCCTATTTCTCTAACATAACATTCAAAGAGACCCCTAGAGATCTCAAGCTAGGGATGAAAGGAAGGAGAGAACTTGTAATAGGGTTTTCCTAAGGTCTGATTAGAAACTAGAGAGGGGTTCACCACCAAGCTAGGGCTTGGAAAGACTAATGAAATGAAAGACCTAATGTTGAAACCTAATGTGATGCAATACTTCACTAGATGACCTAAACATACATGCAAATCATAATAGTAAGTTGCGAGATCAGGGGTGCGCACTTGGAAATCTATAGAGGCCTGAATGAAGTCCTAGAATGCTAAAAATACTGAATTTAATGTTGACTAGGACTCATACGCTAGACTGGCGATTTGGTCCCAGATTAGGGTTTTTGGACAAGAACATAAATTTGGCAGAGATATGTCTAAAACTCTTGAAATATGGAAAAATCATTGTATTGGTACCCATATGCTAGAAGTGGCGTATCAGTCCAGTTAAGATTTTCTAGAAATTAAAAGTCTAATTTTTCTCTTCAATGTCTTCTCTGTCCTTTCCACTTGGTTTTCGAATCTAAAGCTTTGGTTTGCAACCTGTAGATGTCTTTCAATGATGTCAATGTAAGGTGACAACCTTGACAACTTTGAACACTTTGACAACTTTCTCCAAACTTATTCTTTAATATGTCTTCAACCTAGATCTACAAATCACACACTAAAAAGAGGGAAAAATGTTGTTTTGTTAGTGGAAAGGGGTTTGCCTTGGTCAAACCCCGCTTTGGTAATCAAACCTTGTAATGAAATGAAATAGGAAAGGAGTGTGATGAATGAACAAAATACAATGTTGCAACTCACCAAACCCTAGCAATAAAGTGCTGCAAACATGTAAGAAATGGCTCCCAGATGTAGATCTCAAGTCTTGCTTGAATGTGATAGATCTTGAATTGAATGCTAGCTTGAATCATGAAACCTTACATCACAATTGTTAGCTCAAACACAAACATGGTGCATGATGACTTTGACATGATGCTTGATACTTGAATAATGCTCCAAAAAACTTGTTAATCAACTCTTGAAGACTCTTGAATGCTCTTGTAAACACTTGTAAACTCTTGAATGCTTCCTTGATCACAAATTTTCTATAATGCAAGAATACTTGAAAGCTTGGGTTGAAAATGAGTCAAAGAAACTTGTATTTATACTTGTTTATGCAAAATTTCTCGAAATTATAATACTACAAGCCGACATCAGATCTAGGAGGATAAAATCCCACAAAGAATTTGAATTAATTTTGATTTTGGGCCACATAGGACTCATATGCCAGAAGTGGCGTATGAGTCCCATTAGGCATTAATTATGGGACATATTTTAATTTTTTTTTAGAATGATGCAAAATCTAGATCGAGGCCTTGAAACCTAGGTGGGACCGATAGGCCCAAGGTGACGTATGAGTCCCATATCACTAAATCTGGGCCACACAACCTAAAAACACTTGAATTATGATTGGATGTTGATTTATGTCAGGATTATCCTCAAAAAGATGCATTAAATGAGGCTTGTGGATACAAAATAATGCCAATTAAAACATAAAGAAACCCAATTAATATTGAAAGCTCCCTAGTTAAGTGTGAAAGTGTGGTACAACACTTTACAACACCTTAAATAAGGTTTAATTAGGTCCATTTAGTTCACAAGGGCCCAAGACCTAATGTGAGTGTGTTAAACACATTAAAACACTATGTCAAGGCATCATCAAACTCTATTTTATAAGGAGGGCCCAAACAAGTTTGAAAATATCACGAACGACATTTTTTGACACTACAATTGTCATATTCAATTTTGTACCATATTGTTGACTTCAAGGGAATCTTATATTTTTGATTAGGTGTTTGGTACTACATTGAATGGTTGTTTCTTAAGTTGTTTAATTATTACTTCTATTGTTACTATGTTTTGAATGTCACTTGTATAAAAAAAATAATAAATTTAGGTTATTTTGGGGTTGTTATTACACTATTTTAGGGGTTAGAGATAAAATTTGAATGTAACAAATTGTTATCACATTCCATTACTAAAGGGGTTAGCTTAACTCTATAATGTTCAAGTATAATTTTAGCCTTCATATACCTTATGCTAAACATTGACAAGTAAGGAAGAAGTACCTTGTTGCAAATCATGAATTGAAGATTCCAAATCTTGAGTTAGGGTTGCCTTGCTCTTGATTCTTAATGCAAGGTACAATAAACCCAACCATGTGGATATGAATCCCTATCCACCCTGACCAAGCGATCTCTAATAATTTATCTTTGAGTTAAAACCTTATGCCAATATTCTAAAGGTAGAGGCTATCATGACTTAGTTGTTTATGCTAGATGGATTACTAACATCCTTAGGTAGATATATTTACTCATTAAGGTTTCCTCTTCATAGCTCACAAGTTGCTCAAGAGATCCACTTCTATGAAAAAGTGAGGAAGGGACGAATTGATCAACCTAAACATATTTGGTATTCAATTGACAATAGGATAACCTATCTCTAGTGTATAAATGATGTAGGGGCATCATTTTGCTTTAAAGGTTTCTTTTTATTTTCCCCCAAAAAAATGCCACGTGAAGGACTTGCAAGGATTTTAAAAATTTAAAACTGTTTTTTGTCTTATTTGAGGGCAACAATACCTACTCGAATCCCATTTAATGAGCAGCTTTAATGTAGAATGAAAAAGGGCGAACTAGGCGGGAGTTTTTGAACTCAAATGAGGTAGTTGAATGCATTTATGAATGTTTATTAGAGTGTAATTTATTTGGTAGATAACGTTTTTACCGGGATTAAACTAAACATGTGGATGTATAATATCTTTTTATTAAGGATATTGGTGAATTAAGGAAAGTAAAAATTGAGGATACTAATATTTAAGTACATGCTACTAATTCTTTAACAAAACTTATGAATACTATATTTTTTATGGTACAAGGATGAGATGGGTTTATTTCTATCTTACACACAAGGTTAATTTCTTGGGATGATATAATTTATCCTACAATGAATATAAAGAGAGATAATCTTCGAAATTTGGTGTTCTATTAAATCATAGATAGTTATTGATGTGTTTCATAATGTTGACACACTTGATGAGAAAAGTGTCTAAATTTTAAATTATTGAATTTTTGTATTACAATTACTTTTTCTACATATAAGCATTTCTAAGTAATCATTAACTTTAGAAATCATGAGTACTTATTTTAATGGCCTATATAGACATGTGGAAATTTTATAGATTGAGGTACTTAAGTGGATTTGTTTAGAGCTAAAGTAAGTTAAAATTATATTTAATAATAAAAATAGGATATATATCTAGACATACATTTATTTTCCCCTGATTCGTGTCAATGTGTTTGTTAAGAGTGAAGATATATGACTCTAAAATTTCTAGAATGTAGCCTAGGATATGAAAGGATAGTGTATTTGAGCTTTTTATTATGCACATAAGGGTGATAGTAAGCATGGAAAACTAAGAGAAACCTTTAGAAAATATAATCTAGAGTTATTATTGAGTTGGTGAATTTTAAGTTTTGTTGAATTGAATGATCTAAAGACGTGTTTAAGTGAATGATGTTGTTGCTATTTGTATTGTAAAACTAGATATACACATTAAAAACACATGAGTTGGTATGTTTTGAATTGCAAGTTAATAAACATAGTGTATTTTGAATCACATGTTTTGAAACATCCTATTTATAAGAATAATATATTATAATAATTTATTAATTATAAAATAAGCATATAAGTTTATTTACATAATAATAAATATATAATATAATCATTTAAATATATAATAACATAATAATTTAATATCATAATAATAATATAATATTATAATATAATATAAAAACACAACAATAATACAATAATTTAATAATTGTAATATTCAAAAACTAATATATAATATATAATTTAATATAATATTAATTATAAAACAATATTATTATTATAAAATAATAATACAAATTTAATTACATTATAAAAAATTATAATAATAAATACAATAATAAATATATAACAATATAATAAAATAATATAATATAATAAATTCAATTTAAATCAATAAAATAACAATAAAAATTTAATTATATTATAAAAAATTATAATAATAAATACAATAATTAATATATAACAATATAATAATAAATATATAATATAATCATTTAAATATATAATAACATAATAATTTAATATCATAATAATAATATAATATAAAAACACAACAATAATACAATAATTTAATAATTGTAATATTCTAAAACTAATATATAATATATAATTTAATATAATATTAATTATAAAACAATATTATTATTATAAAATAACAATACAAATTTAATTACATTATAAAAAATTATAATAATAAATACAATAATAAATATATAACAATAAAATAAAATAATATAATATAATAAATTCAATTTAAATCAATAAAATAACAATAAAAATTTAATTATATTATAAAAAATTATAATAATAAATACAATAATTAATATATAACAATATAATAAAATAATATAATATAATAAATTCAATTTAAATTAAGTTGGACTGCGCTTTAAGTTTGAATAGATGAAAGCAAATCTGGGCGGCAAAACTAAGTAACAGCTGCAATTTTCGTCATCACTTCGCTCTATCTTGGTCTGTCACTTCTGCTCTGTCTTGGTGGGTCCCCTTACAACGATTTTGTATGATGTTATCTATGCTCATATTCATGTTCAACGGGAACTACCACATGAACGAAATGGAAAAAATGAAAATAGAAGTGGAATCCCTGAAACGCTTGCAACGGTAAATCCGTAAACGGAAAGCTATGAAGGGGAAAGGTAAGGTTAAGAGCTGGTCAAAAACAGTACGAAGGGGAAAGGTAAGGTTAGGAGTGGGCCCGGCCACCTAAGCAGTCAATGCTTAGAGTGTGCCAGTTAAGCCAGGCCGAGGCAAGAACTTAACTAAAATGTCACCTGCAACCACCAAAACATTAACTTCCAAGGGACCACATGAAGCATCAAATAGTATACGTCAGAAAGGAATCCATCTGCTATAAAAGGAGTCACATATCTCCTACAAAACACATAAATAAATATGGAGGAGCAAATTGTATTAAATGGACTGAGGAAGCAGCAGAAGGAGGTTCATTTCAGTTTGCTGTATGACGCTACTGGCTCACAGATATACGAAGAGATTACATGTCTCCAAGAGTATTACTTGTTCAATGTAGAAGTCGAGCTGTTTAAAGACAAGGCAGTGGAGATAGCAGAGGCCATTACCCCTGGAAGTTTGTTTGTTGAATTGGGTTGTGGTAATGCTCGTAAGACTGCTCCTCTACTCTCTGCTATTCAACACGTTCATGGAAGGCGATAACATTTTTTCCAGGTTTTGTTTTTGTTTCTTAATTGTTTTTAGTCAAACAACGTATATGGTTTTTGTTTTTACCTTTTTGTCAAATATGGCAGAGGAAAAGAAATGCAACAAAACAGAGCATATATAGAAAACTAAAAGAAAAATATTCATCTATTCATCATGCTGTTCAAAAACACTACAAAACAGTATTTAGGGCTATGAGAGAACTTCTAGAAGCAGCTGGAAGCAACTTGAAGAAGTTGGAGTAAGCTCCAAGCAACTTAAACAAATACGGAGCAGTCTGGAGTATTCGAGAGCAATCAAGAGTTAATGTGATTACCAACTCCACCTACCAAAACAGCTAAGGAAAGTAGCACAAAAAGCAAATGCTGCGTACAGTTGAATTATATCTAACACTCCCTCCTAATGTCAACTGTTACAATCATCAGCACTAACAATTCCTAAGAGTTTTCTTTGAAATTCAAAAACATTCTTTCCCAATGGTTTTGTAAATATGTCTGCAAGCTGATCTCATGATCTATAGAAGTCAAGAGAAATTTCTTCATTTTGGACGAGCTCTCGAATGAAGTGAAAGTGAGTATCAATGTGCTTGCTTTTCTTGTGGAAAACATGATTTTTTGATAAGGCAATTGCAGAATTGTTATCACAGAAAATAGGAGTTGGCTCCTTTTCAACATGTGCAAGATCATTTAGTATCCTTCTTAGCCATACTGCTTGACAAGCTGCTGTTGTTGCAGCCACATACTTTGCCTCTACTGAAGATATTAAGACTATAGGTTGTTTTTTGGATGCCCACGAGATAAGATTTGTTCCCAAGTGAAAAGCATAACCTGATGTGCTTTTCCTATCATCTATGCTGCCAGCATAATCACTATCTGTGTAGCCTGAGAGTGAAGCATCTTCAATTCGAGTGTACCATAATCCATAGCTGATTATCCCTGCAACATATCCCAAAATTCTTTTTGCTACCTTCGAGTGTGATTCTTTTGGAGAGTCCATGAATCTGGATACAAAACTTGCAGCAAACATTATGTCTGGTCTAGTTGCTGTGAGGTACAAAAGACTGCCAACTAGCCTCTTATACAATGTAGAATTAACTGGTGGTCCATCATCTTGTTTGCTCAACTTTGTTCCTTGAGCAATGGGTGTGTCTGCTGGTTTGCAACTGTCCATTTTGAATTTTTTCAACATTTCTAAAGCATACTTTTGTTGAAAAACAAAAATACCTTGAGCAGATTGATTGATTTCAATTCCCAAAAAGTATTTCATGATTCCAAGATCAGTCATATCATACTCTGTTTTCATGGCAGCTTTGAATTCATTTAACATCAAATTTCCTGTATAGAGCAAGTCATCAACATAAAGACAAACAATGAGAATTTTACCTTCATGATCTGTTTTTGTATAGAGAGTTGGCTCATGATTGCTCCTGACGAATCCACTGTTGATGAAGTAAGAGTCAATCCAACTGTACCAAGCTCTTGGGGCTTGTTTTAAGCCATACAATGCTTTCTTCAACTTATATATTTTATGCTCTTGCCCTTTGATTTCAAACCCTGCTGGCTGATCTACATATATCTCTTCTTCCAATATGCCATTTAAGAATGTAGATTTGACGTCCATTTGGAAAACTTTCCATTTATTTTGAGCAGCAATAGCCAAAATAGTTATGACCGTGTCCAATCTTGCTACTGGAGCAAAAGTTTCTCCATAGTCTATGCCAAGTTGTTGAGAAAAACCCTTGGCAACCAGTCTTGCTTTATATTTTTCTATCTTTCCTTTGTCATTCAGCTTTGTCTTGTATATCCACTTCACACCAATGCTGGTTTTGTCACTTGGTAGATCAACAAGATCCCAAGTTTTGTTCTTTTCTATGGCATCAATTTCCTAATTCATTGCATCAACCCAATGTTCCTCTTTTACTGCTTCTTCAAAGTGGGTTGGCTGATATGAAAGAAAGGCAAAAAGATTTTGTTCAATTGCATTTTCTTGTTCATATATTTCCCTTATGCTTCTAGTTCTTTGATTGCCTATAGATGAAGATGAATCGGTGCTGGGAGAATTACCATTTCCAATGTGTTGTTGCTGACCTTGTACCTGCAATCTTGGTAGCCTCGGTGGATGAACTTGCTGATCTGAAGGTTCATCAAACAGTTGTTATGGATTTGGACCATTCAAAGTTTCATTTTCTTGGTCACTCCATGATTTATTCTCAAGGAACTTGACATCTCTACTCACCACAAATTTCTTGGTGATAGGATTGTAGAGTCTATAGGCTTTTGATTGTTCACTATAGCCAACAAAGATACACTTTTCACTCCTATTGTCAAGTTTTTGTCTCAACTCCTCTGGAACGTGTGCAAATGCAATGCAACCAAAAATTCTAAAATGAGATACATTCAACTTTGTACCAGACCAAGCCTCTTGTGGCACTTTTCCTTGAACACTAGTTGTAGGAGATCTATTTAAAATATAGACTGCAGTAGCAATAGCTTCAGCCCAATAATCATTTGACAAATTCTTTTCTTTGAGCATGCATCTAGCCATATTCATGATAGTCTGATTTTTCCTTTCAGCTACTCCGTTTTGTTGTGGAGTATATCTTGTTGTGGTTTGCATAACAATGCCATGTTGTTTGCAAAAATCTATGAAATCTTTTGAACTGTATTCTCCTCCTCTATTTGATCTGAGCACTTTTATATATTTACCACTTTGTTTTTCTGCTTCAGCTTTGAATTGTTTAAACTTTGAAAAAGTATTTGACTTGTTCTTGAGAAAATAAATCCAAATTTTCCAACTAAAGTCATCAATGAAGGTCAGAAAATAAAAGCTACCACCAATGGATTTTGTTTGCATTGGTCCACAAAGATCTGTGTGGACAAGCTCTAAGTGTTCTTGTGCTCTATTGGAGGAAGATGGGAAGCTATCTCTCTTATGTTTTCCAAGAATACAACTCTCACATTGACTGTCAAGTGCTTTAAAAGCAAGAAGACCTTTGACCATAAATTGTTTTTGAAGAAGACTAAGACTTTTAAAAGGAAGATGACCAAACCTAGAATGCCATAATTGTGTCTCATCCATGCTTGAGACATTGTGGGAAAATGAGTGTGACAGAATGGCACTCCTAAGATTTAAGGGAAACATTCTATTCTTGGTTCTTTCAATCTTTGCAATAAGTCTTCTACCGGGAGGTTTGTCAAAAATACAACAAGTTGTACCTTTAAAAATTATATCATAGCCATGTTCCATCAATTGACATACACTTATGAGATTATGTTTTAGATTTGGAACATAATAGACATCATGTATCTCTTTTCGCTGATTTTGTTTAGTAAGAATAGGCACAATTCCTTTCCCTTGAGCTTTTACTCGAGAGTCATCACCAAGAGTAATTTCATAATTTGTAGAAGTATCAATGCAAGAAATTAAATCTTTGTTATCTGTCATATGATTGCTGCAGCCACTATCCAACAACCAAAGGTCTTTGGTATGACTGTCTTTAGAAATATGGCAAGAAAGAAACATTGTTTCAGAAGATTCACCTTCATTGTTGGAGACATGTGCTCTACCATTGTTTTGGTCTGACTGTTTCTTTCTGCATTCTGATTCATAGTGTCCAAATTTCTTGTAGTAGAAGCACTGGACTCTAGATTTATCAGTCCGATTTTTGCCTCTTTGTGTCTGATTCTAAAAGTTTTTAAACTGCCCTGATTGATCTTGTGCTGATCTTTCTTCTCTATATTGATATTGTCTACCTCTATTGCTTCTCCATCGGTTGCCTCTACCTCTGTTTCCTCTGCCTCTACCTCTGCTGAAAGAGGCTTGAGTCTTGAAAGCTTGTTCCAAAGACTCTTCTTCAAGATTCAGTCTGGTCTCATGTGACAAAAGTGATCCAGTTAACTCAACTACTGAAAATGTAGTGAGATCTTTAGACTCCAAAATAGCTGTGACAACCATTTCAAATTTCTTTGGTAGGCTTCTGAGGACTTTTTCAACAATCTTTTGATCTTCAATGGTTTCACCATTAGTTCTGATTTGATTTACAATGCCCATGACTCTGGTCATAAACTGATCAACATTTTCTGAGTTAGACATTTTCAATGTTTCAAACTGTGTTCGCAAGGCTAGGAGCTTGACTGTCTTGACTTTGTCATTACCCTCATATGCAGATTTGAGAATATCCCAAGCTTCTTTTGAGGTTGTAGCACCTGTGATTTTAGCAAAAATAGAATCATCAACTAAGTTTTGAATCCAACATTTTCCCCCGTTCTCTTTCTTTCTCAACTCAGTAGCTGCATTTCTCTGAGCATTATTCATAGCAACTAAGTCTGCTAGAGTGGGCTCTGTGTAGACATTTTCAGCAGTATCCCAACATTCCTGGGCTTGCAGAAATGACTTCATTCTTAAGGACCATAATTCATAATTTTTGCCAAGAAGAATGGGAGTCTGTGGCATGTTACTAGAAGCAGCCATGATTTAAAAAAAAATTTCAATATTAAATATTCTCCCTTTTGAATACTCTACAGTTCTTTAAGATTCTTGTGACCTTCAAATATTTCAAATATTTAAGAGATATTCAACTCAAATGAAAATTTTTACCAGGGAGTTTGACTTCAACTGCTGGGTATTAACAATGGCTTTCTTCTCTTTTGCAGCTTCCTTATGAGCAGCTTTGTGCTCTTCGAATCTCCCAAAGAGCAACTGTTCTGGGTCTAAATCTGTGTGGCTCCTTCACTCCACAAATGACAAGTTCTGTAGAATTTTCCTTGGTTTTGTTCTAAGCTTTCCTCCTGTTGAATCTGATCTAGCTGCTCTCCACTTAAATATGAAGAGGCTTATGCAACCTAAACTTGCAGCAGCTCTGATACCATATCAAATATGGTAGAGGAAAAGAAATGCAATAAAACAGAGCATATATAGAAAACTAAAAGCAAAATATTCATCTATTCATCATGTTGTTCAAAAACACTACAAAATAGTATTTAGGGCTATGAGAGAACTTCTAGAAGTAGCTGGAAGCAACTTGAAGAAGTTGGAGTAAGCTCCAAGCAACTTAAACAAATACAGAGCAGTCTGGAGTATTCGAGAGCAATCAAGAGTTAATGTGATTACCAACTCCACCTACCAAAACAACTAAGGAAAGTAGCGCAAAAAGCAAATGCTGCGTACAGTTGAATTATATCTAACACTTTTATGGGAAAAGAAAGGACGGGTTTTTGTTTTAAAGTACATTCAAATATATTTATATTCTTTTCAGTTCTTTATCTTAATGATGGATTAAGGAGTGTGATCCAAAATTTTATGAAAAAACTTACACACAATCAGAACCAAAAACAATATATTTATATGGTGAATAAAATAAATAATCTTTTGTTGCACTTTTAGGTCAATTAATACAGATTGTTGTTGCACTTGTGTGTTCATATGCTTGGATTATGTATTTTTGGTCCTGTCTTTGAAGTTTTTTTTGGTTTTGTGGTTCATACAACAGATGCAGGTATGTGGGAATTGATGTCTCCGAAAGTGCACTGAAGGAGGCTAGAAGAAACCTGGCAGATGTGGCAGAAGTGAAACCTGATGCCATAGAGTTGATACATGCAGATTTTATCAAGGGATTGCTCAAGGTGAAAAGCTGTTATCCTGAACAGTAACTCTGCATTGCATGGCTTGGAAGCAGTGCTGGCAATTTGACAAAGGAAGATGCTGTAGAATTTTTCAAGGACGTTTTCAAAGTTGTGGGATTCACATGTCAACTACTTTTCTGCATCGGTAAGACTTACTAATGATACCATACTCGTTGGTTTTTGTTTAGAATGCTTTGAGGGTGGTTTCTAATTCTGACCTTTGGTTTCACGTTATCAATCTTACTGATTCATGATTTCAAAAGTAGAAGCAATGGATTCATTCCTTATTATTATTGTGGTTTACTCTTATCAATTTTATATTGTCTGTGGATGTCATCAAGGGTCAGTAGTTATGCAGGATCCAATTGTTGTTATAGCACTGGTGCTTATAATACTTAGTCTTACCACATATTTATATTGGTTCTAGGACAATTCACCATCAGCAATTCACCAAAAGAAAATTCACTGTCAGCAATTCACCTCCGTGGAAAATTAACCGCATTAATATTTTTAATATAGACTTTGATTTTATTAAAAATATTAATGCGGTTAATTTTAAGTCTATATTAAAAATATTAATGCGGTTAATTTTCCGCCGCGGTGAATTGCTGGCGGTGAATTTTCCATCCATCGGTGAATTTTCCAATGTGGTGAATTGCTGGCCGTGAATTATCCTTTGGTGAATTGCTAGCGATGGATGTCATTTATACTATATATTGTAAATAAATAGTCCACATGTAAACAATAAAAAAAGCCAAATGTTGATCAAAATGGATCCATACTTGAACACATGAGAACCTATGAATGTTATATAAAAAAAAACATAAATAAATACATTCATAAGAAGTGAATAAGTATTTTTTTGTCTCAAATAAAATATCATAACTATCCACTATAAGTGTGTCATTTATAGAATAAAATGGTCATTCAATGAAATAAGACACTCATTTAAACAAGTATTTGTATCATAGTGAAAAAATATCGTTCTTACGGGTACAACTATTGGAGTAGCAATGTACAAACATTGGAGTATTTTATATCAATAGTTTGTCCTATCACAAATATAAAAGGTGAGCACAATAAATACCATGTATTTTCCCATTAGATGTGAAGGATTTTCAAAAATTTTTAGTGTTCAACTATTGGTCAATTTTTGTTTGATATTAGTTGTATTTTAAATTATTATGTGCTGCTTTTATAAAAACAAATAGTTTTTTTTATGTTCAACTATTGGTCCATTTGTATTGAATATAAAAGTTAGAGATAACAAAGATTTATGGTTACCAATAGGTATTTGGTCCATTTAGGTTGCATATAAGTTTTATTTTAAATAAAAATATGATATTCTACAAGCAACAAATGATATTTTTTTGTTCAACTACTAGGGTTCTTATGATTAAGTTTTGGTCGAATCTTTAAAAAGTCAAGTTTTAGGCACTTCTCAATAGATGTGCTGATATGGCAAGTTACATGATGAGTCACACCTCCAAACCTTAGTTATTGATAGATAAGAGGGTAGTTCACATTTATAAAAATGAAGGTCCTACGATATTCCAATCAATTGCTACATGCTGACAAAATTAGCCTGCATGACTACTGGGCCCTCTCCCCTAAACAAGGTACGTTACTTTTGTTAATTTTCATTCATTCTAATGTGCTCCAGTGGTGACGGCCTTTCTTGGCTATGCACCGACATTGCATGTGTTTCACTTGTTCATGGTGGATGGACATGGATTAATCACAACACATAATATATAGAACATATCAAACACATAACATTGATAAATTATTCAAAATGTTACAACACTGAAGTATTCATTAATCACTCTTTTGATACAAACATTACAAAAGCTTGGAATGCTACAACATTCAACTCATTCTCCATCTCTTGATTACATGATCATTTGACCATCTCAACACTTTGATGCTACATCTTAATGATGAAACCATTACGTGATGTCTCATTATATAAAGGTCTTTGAAATTATGAAAATCATTCTAAAACTTAGACCGACTTGTCACATTAGATAAATCACTTAACAAATATTGTATGTTTTCCCTTTTATCCATATCCTTTTTCCTTTAAAACAGTGCATTTAATTTAATTTTCTACTCCAACCGTATGGACCACTTATAATGGCTCTTTTGACTTTTTGCCTATTTTCCCTTCCTCTTACTTGAGTTCTTAGAATAAGTGATTGATTTTTGTTTATTGTCGCATCTTCATCTTCATCCATCTCCATTGTCTTCATTCTACGTTCTAATTATTTAATTCTATAGCATGAGTGCCATGACATCAGCTTCCTCATATAATAAAATCCCTATTATGTTTCCATAGTCAAAAATGATGCGTTCATACAAAAAATCTTTTCTGACAATAAAGGTTTTATGTTGTGTAGATATGTGGAAGAATCGTGAAACCCTTTATTCAGCATACCATGACAAGAAGGGAGAACTGAGCGCTTCATCAAGCATGGTGTGCATAATTCACTGTCTTGTATTGGATATGCACCTGATGAGGACTAAGTAAAATCTTAGTGTTATGAAGTGGAGATTAACAAGCTTCTTAGAAGAGTGGAAATGTATATCTCCTTCCCCCAAGGTTTGAATCTTGATAAACATCAGATCCAAATCAGGTAACAGCTTCTTTCCAAATAAAATGCATCATGCATGGTCGTCCGCAATCAAACTTATCTACAGATATACATGGTCATAAATTCTGATGTATAATACTATTACATTTTGACAGATCTAGGGAGAGGATTTTGGTAGAATTCTCCACAAAATATAGTATGGATGATATAAAATTTGTTGCCACCAAGGCATGCTGCCAGGTGCATAAATGTTGGGGAGACAGCTCATATTACACCTGTCAAATATTCCCGCCTGTAAGTCATGCTTTGGAGCAGTGCTGGAGTGACACTGATAAACTGTTTGCAGGCATCATGGATTGGAACTCCAAACCAATTGATCTGCGACATCCATATCTCTTCTACTAGTAATCATTCAAAACTACTTAAAACAATTTTGCTAGATCAGAACTTTTTAAAGTCTTCTTGAATGTTTTTATTGTGTAAACAGGTTGCTTTCAGAACACTACACTTGTCTACAATTCTAGTACATGGCCGAAGAGTTTTTGCATTATATTTTCCTCTTATACATGGTATGTAAATGTTGTGTCATTGCATGCAGTGGTCACGTTTGTGCTTTTACAAAAATAAAAATGATAGGAAAATATGAAGAATCAGAATTGGATACTATATTTTCAAGAGCAATCGATCCCAATGTCCTGGATCCATCGCAGTGCCACAGCCATCCAGTTATACCCTCAACATGGCCCTCAAAGGAAGTTATGATCGACTATGTCAGAAGAACAAGAATATTGATACAGAACGAGGCTGCGAAGGGAAAATTGGATACCAGGATTTTTTCCCTAGTAATTGAGCATGAAAGAATGCATCAAGAGACGCTGACCTACATGATAGTCCAGGTCAGGAAGAAGTCATTTGAGAACAAAACAAAACTAGCTATGAACAAACCACAGAAAGGCAATGTGTTTTCTGACATTCTCATGCACAAAATTTCCAGACCAGACATACTCATTGAAGCTGGAGATGTCACTTTAGGGGCACACCCATGTGATATATCTACATTCATATGGGATAACGAAGGCCCAACATTTCATACAAAAGATTTTGAACATTTTTTTGTAGCTGCAAGTCCTGTTTCTATCAAGGATTACCTACGCTTTATTGTTTATGGAGGCTACAAAATCAGGAGCCTCTGGAAACAGGAGGACTACACCTTCTTCTCTGAGAATGGATTTATCTATCCAGCAACATGGTCTTTAGTGGGCAATGAATATTATGTTCATGGCCCTGATTCAACCAAGCATTGGACTGAAGTGGCTGAGGAAGCTGTGTATGTAAGCCTTGCAGAGGCTGAAGCTTTTTGCAAATGGGTAGGTTGCAGACTAATGACAGAAGCACAGTATCACAGGATCTTGGATTATGACAAACATGGAAAAGAGGTTCTAAGTATGAGAGGAGGTGGTTGGGAGTGGACTAGCACAGTGTTTCATCCATTTCCTGGCTTTAAGCCTATTCCAGAGTATGAAGAATATTCTACTGATTTTTTTGATGGAAAATACTATGTTCTCAAGGGGTACTCAGATGTGACGCAAGTAAGTATGCGTAGAGATTCGTTCAGGAACTTCTATCAACGTCAGTACAGATACGTATTCTCTAAGTTCAGATGTATTCTCTCAGCTTCTGATGGTATCAATCACAGCTCCACTGAATGTATTTAGAAAGACAGTAGGTTCTATAAATTCAATAATAGTTTATAAGTGTTACAGTGTGGCTTTTAATTATCATCGTGTATGATTATAAAGAAATAAACTACTCTACAATATGTAGAAATCAATGTTTGAAAATTTGAGTGATAAATGAAAATATTTAATTGTTGGCATGATGCAGATTAACTTGCTAGGTGTTCCAAAGCGATATGTCCATGTTGCTGAATTTTAGGGGTTGATAGACAAATTGATGTAATACATTTTTTAGTTCTTTTAATAGGGTCATTTTTGCGACTATGGAATAGATTCATGAATCTGAATTAGGCTCACAGTTCTGATATTTGTTAATTTTCTTATGTACAATTTCGACTTGCCTTGAAGTTCTTTTTCTAGTCTTTCACATAAAAAATTAATTTGTGTGTTTTGGCTTTTGTATATGACAAAAATAATTATTGCATAATCAATGTTCAGTATGACTTATAATGATGATGTCATGTTGATATTACTAGATGATTCATATTGTTTGATATAAGATTTTTATTTCATGTCATTGATAGATATTCTAAATGAATTAGGGTTTGTTTTTAAATACAAAATTCTAACATGCAATTCAATTATTCCATGCTTCAAATCTGCTCATAACAATTATCTGGAATGAAACAACTAGTTCCATTTTTTTGAAATTTAATTTTTAGAATAAATTTAAATGCAAGTAGTATCTTTTTTATATATATACAAAGTAGTATTCTATATATAAGTATATAAATATATTTATATGTATGAATATACATATAATTTAAATAAATTCAAATGTCGAGTAGTATTTTATATACAAGTATAAATATATTTATATGTATGAACATATATAAGTATATTTAAATAAATAAATAAATAAATAAATAAATAAATAAATATATATATATATACATATAAATATAGATATATATATGTTCGCCTCTTCGAAAGGTAGGTTGAAATTGAATTTTGATGGGGCATGGAAAGACAACTCAGATAACATAGGGATAGTTTGCTTGCTGAGTGACAATAGATGTTAACTAATTTGGACCATATCAAAAAATATTGAGGTTGTAACAAATGATGAAGTAAAAATAGAAGTTTTGGGTAGGGGGCTTTGGGAGTGTAGATATAGAGAAGTGATCCACATTGACATAGAAGGCGACTCCATTATTTGTATCAACATAGTTTAGAAGAAAGGAACAACAAATTGAAAATTATTGGTAATGGTGAAAAATATTTGGGAATTGTTTCGAAGGTTGGGGGACTTCTCGATAAAACATGTTTATAGAGAGGCAAATAAGGCCACAAACGTACTAGAAAATGCTAATCGACAATACAACACTTGCAAGTCATAAGAAATCTAAGATGAGTCTAATTTGGTGTCAATAGAAGGGATGATTGAGCATATTAGAGTAAGGAAAGGAAGATATGGCAACTGCATCGAGAATATAGGAAGGCGAAATGGGTTGTAAATTTGCACAGAAAATTTGCCTCGGGATATATAAGTTGCCAATAGCTACCAACGGGTCGAGCCAAAACACGTTACATAAGGAGGTGACTTGTGAAGAAAATGACAAAATGGTGGAGAAAAAGATCTTTGGAGTTGGATGTCGCTGCATGATGGAAACCGGAGATACTAAAATTCAAAGGCTGTTCAAGGCTGGATGGGAGGAGACAAAGGAAACCATAATCAAGATCATAGACCTGGAGAAGTGGGAAATTAGACATATTCACGACGGTAGGGTGTATGAGATGTTTCTAACAAATGTGGTGCAGGTGATGGGGTCCAAGACATGGGCAAGGTCATGGCAAACAATTTAATTACATAGGAGAACATGGTGACAGTTACTTCTGTCATCTTCTCAATCGTCAAAAGCCCAGGGTGGGAGTGATCACAGGGATTTTCAATGCAAATGTAACAAGTGAAAACAAAATCACTACTCAGGCATTGGTTTTATTCAAGGAAGGTTTGGAAAACAAAAATCTCCAAAACTTTCAACTATTATATCAGTCAGTATGGTGATCTCTTCTCTCCCTCTCAAATTGAAAGAGCAGTAACATTTTTTGAAGGCATAATGCATGCAATGCAATTGCGAGGCCAGTAGTGTGGTCCAAATCATAAACAAAATGCAATCTTTGGTATTTTATGGAAAAGGGAGCTACCCCATGGCAGTACACACATATATATACATGCATATACATAAGATATTTATATAAATATGTTTATTAAAGAGTAAATTATAGTCATTAGTATCATGTGTACTAAAGAAAAGATCAAAGAGTTTTGAACTCCAAAGTAGAGTGAATTTACATTAATGAACATTAATAGTGAGGTACCTCACTTTGAAGTGGAGGAAAACCCAAAAATGTTGCAATTATCTCCTAATTTAATGGCTCAGAAGAAGGGAGTGGGAGTTCAAATTGGAGAGAAGATGTTAAAGAGGAAGGAAGAATGAAAAAAGAGGGCATGGTGGTGAGTCAAGGAAGAATAAGAGAAATTTGAGCATTCTTCGTGATTTTTAAATGGTGCAAACTTCAGGTATGTAACATACCCTTACTTTTAGTATATTATCATATAACCCATGTGTTTTGAAAAGAGATTGAATTTAGAAGTTTCAAGGAGTATTTTTGTTGATTTATACTTTGCCTATAAATGAGTGTGGTCTCAATTTTGATGTTTGGTCCGAAGAAAGTCAAACCTCCACCTCTTAGGGGTTCGTATGTTCTTGTTGGGAGTAAACTATTTTTCATTAGGCCTTAGTTTATACTATTTAGTTGATTATAAATAATCTCTAACAACTAGAGTATTGTAAAGAACTATTAGTATTTTCAACTTCATGCTTGTAATCTCCTAAAGGAAATAGTTTTAAATGTTACTTTGTTATCAAGTTAGGGTTTAACCTAGTTGAAGATTATTTCTTTATATCGACGATTGTATTGTTATCTAATATCCCTTTTGGCCATAAAACTATCAATCTTATGATAGTATATTGTGCATGTGTTTGGATTTGCCAATATTATAATAGTATTAATGTGAATTTGTTTGACTTTTTCAATATGACATTATTTTATTTATATGTTTGATCTTTCCAATCTTATGAAAATATGTTGTGCATGTGTTTGGATTTGCCAATATCATGACAACATATTATATATGTATTCAACCTTGTTAAATGTTATGATAGTATGTACTCAAAAACCTTGTCAAATGTTATGATAGTATATACTCGACCTTGAGAAATGTTATGATAGTATGTACTCAGCCTTGTCAAATGTTGTGATAATATGTATTTGACCTTGCTAAATGTTATGGTATTAGGTATTCAACTCTGTCAATACTATGACAGTATGTATTTGAATCTATCAATATAATAATATAGTTTACTATTTATATATTCAATCTTGTCAATGTAACAACTATTTAATGTTAATGCCTTTGACCTCATCAATGTTATGATAGTATATGATATTTACATTCAATTTTGTCAATATTATGATCTATCATATGATATATATGTTTCAAGCTTATATTGTTAAGGGTGTTCAAATGAATATTTTGGCCTTAACATTAATATGTCCTTTCAATATTTTTACTTCTCATCCTTACCACCGTGTAAGTAAAATTTTACCTTGTTATAATCCTGTGTATGGCCAATGTCTCCAAAGTGTATATGTATGCCAACTCATAAGAGCTTGATGATATTTGAACGTCATGAAAAAGAAAATTATGTATATTGAGATTTAGCCATGAAATAAATATGAATATATTTATGTATCAAATTTTTAAAGTAATATAGGTTTGTAATAAACCATAGACATCGTGTGAAGGTTCACAATGCTTGGTATTTTGAATAAAACAATAGTGATAAAGAAGTTCCTATTTTAATATAAAATATGACTATATTCTTCTTTATTGGTATGATCTATACTTTTGGAATGCAAGAGTGAGAATATACTTATATATGAACATGTGTATGTTACATGCATGCATATGTACAATTATAAGTGCAATATCTTTTGATGTTTGTAAAAAAAGATAGTGTAAACTTGAGATAAATAGGATTATATGTGAATGATGACATATATAAATACATACTAATGTATGAGTTATTTCATTACTGTACATGCATTATCTATGTAAATAATGGTTTGAATCTTAGAAAAAGAACTAACTTTTGCAAAGATAATTACAAAGATGTAAGAGATTAGCACTTTAAAATGTGTGATAGAGACCACACTAATAAAAGAATTTATATGTGAAGTTTTATTATTGATAACTAGTTTGAGAAAGAAGTGTGTGAACATAAAACACATGTTATCTTATGAACATGTATATTTATATTAAATATTTGGCCAAAATAATATAAAATCACTACTTGCATTGTTGGTTCACATTGTCTATTTTGTTACAATAAGTCAGATATGTCATATTAAGCTAGAAGTTTCTAGAGTTGTTGATAGATTGTTTGTAATTTAGAACATAACAATAGTTCTCAAATGACATGGTGATCATGAAATTAACTAGATCTACTACTCTCATGAAGGGTAGACCTCCAATTACATATGGAAAGGTGTGTGCAAGGGACCATTAGTCAGTAGTTGGAGGAAAGCACTTAGGTTATGCTCTCCCTCTTGTAGTTGAGATGTCGAAGACTTGGTTTATTAGAGACAATAATTTGATATCACATAAAATTTATATTATTTTAATGCAATATATTGGTATCTTCAAAGTTAGCAGGAACCTTTGATGATAGCCACATAAATGTTGTTACCAACCCATCTACATCTTTGGTTTTTTTTCTACATCAACTTTTAGATATTTCACTATTGTCTTTGGATCTTGTGCATCATTCAAAGAGTTCCATTTTTCTCACATGGGAAGATATTATGCACATATATCTATAGTTCATCTTCTTCCACAAGGAAGAAATGTTGTTTGAAATTCATGGATCACATTTTGTATTATGCTTTGAGCATCACTTAACACTATAGGTTCTATGATCTTATGTGGGCTCCATAGTCTCTCTTTTTCTCTCTTATGAGGGGAATATTTCTTGTACTTAAGTGATAGAATTAGTTCTTGGGGGTTCATCATGAGTTCTATATTCTCCACTTATACATTCCATTGCATTTGCATCATTCTCTTTTGGAGAGGGGTTTTTATTTCCCACTAGGTTTGTCTCCTTTACTCCACTTTATGAGATATTTGTACATGAGTACCTAACATGGCCTCGTAGCCAAGACCCATCATTAGTGCATATATTACTCCCTAAGTTGCACTTAAGGGGGAGTGTTAGTGTAAATAATGTCTTTATTTACCTAGTTCTAGCTAATCACCTATCTAGGATTGACCTATTTACACGTAGCTTAAGTTTAATTAGGCTTCTTTTGGTTTTTGTCTCACTTCATAACATTGATACATGTGTCATCATGAATTGAGACACCTATTGACACTTGCTCACCCACTTGTTAAGTGAGCTCACAAGTGTCCCATCTTTGAAGGGGTATTCAGAGTTTCACTTCTACCTTCCCACCTCCTCATCCTTGCCTATATATGCAAGACTTGATCATTGTATTTACACACTCTTCATTTGTATATTGATAGACATACTATTGTTATCATTTTGTTCACTTGTGAAAGTTTTTTTCATGCTCTTGATCTTGAAATTTTCCAACATATAAAACCACCTCTACAACAACCAAACTTGTCACAAGTTGAAATAAAATAGTATAAACATCAAAGAAGATGAAATGAATTAATTTGTTGAAATAAATTCATATAAGCTACAACATTATTATCCAAAATAATTACAATAATCAAACTAGAAGTGAGGAGAAAATTAAAAAAAGAAATTATTAAACTAATTAATGATTTGAATACAAATTTTCTAGCTCTTTGTTCAATAGTGAATCTAGGTATATATAGATATTATTGGTTTTAATTAAAATTTATTACATTATAATTCAAATGGTTAGGATGGTAGGTTCATCATTGAGAGTGAAAATGAATCAATTTCTTCCTTCAAATTATCTTGATAATCTTTTTCTCATCTTCTTGTTGACTATATTCATTTTAGCTTTGTAATTGAAAGTGACTTAGATTTATTTAACTCTTGATCTTGAAAATTGAAGAGATCTATAAAATTATGTCACTTATATTCCCTTTAGTTCACTTGAATTCCAATGAAAATTAATATAAACTGTTTCTTAAAAAAATGAAATAAAATATGATTAGTGAACTTAAAAAGAGATTTTTTTATTATCAAAATTAACAATGAATATCTAATTGCATTGTTATTTTACTAGATCTATATTTTTAATATGATAAAGCTTGATACAAGAGAATTTTCCTCTTCTAAATTCTCATTTTTTTAATGTAAACTTCTGGATGTTAAAAAAATAAATTGAAATAATTTTTGGGTATGAGATTTGGTGTCAAAGGGTAAGGTTTGAGCATAAGAAACTCGTTGAGAACGCTTGAAATTATCTAATTAAATCTAGAAAAGACATGTAGGTAGTCATCATAGAAGCTCCAAAAAAGTCTTATCTACATTTAGCTAAGTCCAAAAATAACATGTGCAATATCCATGAATATTTAAAGGGGACAAGTGGCAAGATCCTAGGGTTTGATGTTTGATAATCACATTTCAATCTCTCAACATAAATCTAGACCTGAAAATAAGTAGACTCTACTTAATAACTTGAGTAAATCTAAAGCATTAGAAGGTTCAAAATGATTTTGTACTTAGAGAAATTTAAACATGAATTTTTTTTTTAAGAACTTAAAAAGAGAATAGAATTCAATGGATACAATTTATGAAGTATTTTTTTAAAATAGTAATAAAATAGAATTTTCATATTGTATTTGAGATTAAAAAAAATATTGAAATAATTATCTAGATGATTAAGTTGATGTAATTATGTTATATTATTTTTAATTTTTAAATATGAAATTTATTTTCATATGTAGATGATAAAAGTTGGTTAAGTGAATAATGTAAAAAATATTTTTTTAAAGAATTTGATAGAGGCAAAAACATACAACAAATGTTGAGACTTAATTTAGATATTTGATAAAATGAAAGTATTTTCAAAATCTTTTTGTAAACACATGCAACATATGTTAAGCTTTAATTTAAATAACTTTCCCAAAAGATAAGTTATCAAATAATTTTCAATCAATTATTTAGTAAGATTAAAGTATAAATCTCAAACCTCTCATGTACTATCCACTTATTTGACCTAAAATAATCATAATATGATTTTTTTTTTTTAATGTGTAAAGAATGATGTCTAGTTTAATTTCATATAATTTTTTTTCAAAAAAATTATATCAATTTTTTTTTTTTATAATTTTAATAAAATTTATGTTTAAAAAATCATAAGAATATAAACTAAGTTTAAAATTTGAATTCTTTTCATTACTTGAAAGTACACATTCTCCTTTACAAAATCCATTATTTAATTTTGTCAAAAAATTAACAATATTGATTAACACGAAGTTTTTCAATTGACCGTATATCTATTCTATTATAAATATATATACCCTGTAGCCTATATATATTGTTTATATAATAAATAGTTACAAAGGCTTACTATCAAAATCCAATTAATACATGATCAACATGATGCTTATCTCTTACAATAATAAATATCATAGTCCTTCGAAAGCTGGAAAGTTACAATTTAGTGCAACATAAAAAATTACAATTTTTTTTCCTTAGATTGGAAAATTCAACCATTGTTTAGCCACCATAAAAAACAATGACTAGCTTAGAGACAAACAAAATCTACTAGCATATGCATTGCCAACCCAAAAATTTGTTGAGTACCATGTGTTGCCAGAGCATTTCGTTGATGTAACACAACATATATCTAAAGCCTTTCAACAATTAAGAAACACCCATGACGATCACAATATTTCGCTGAAGGAGCACAATAGAAACTAAGATGTATTAGCAAAACCCAACACCCGCACTCTAGCATTATTCCTTTATGTTGTCCAATTCCACAGAATCCCCCCCCTGCACTTCATTTCTATCCACCACATTTCGAGAACTAGTTCAATATTAATGTATGGAATGATCACTTGTGGTGGAGGAGGATTGTTCGGCGCTGCAACTTGAAAACAATTGTGTTTAAGAAGGAAGGTGATATAATGATACTTTTATTTGAAACTTTCAATTGTTTACCTCCCTATTTCATGATTATTTCTAGCCTTATTCTGTGGTAAGAAATGATGGGGGAAGATTCCATCCACAAACCCCTCTCCATTCTCAAGTTCATAACCTTGAATGTTTCTCAATAATGAAGAAAAACATCATTGGCAACCTTCAATGCAATTGTTTGCACTGGTTCAAAATATTGGAGAAAATCCATAAGATTAGAGATAAAAATTGAGACAAGGTTTGAAGGAAAGATTAACCTTTGAGCTTGTAGGTGAAGGATTTCTAGGCCAATTATGGATTTTATGCACTTGTATGCACTAGGAGACTGCACCTTAAACACCATTTGCATCTGCTCTCTTCCTAAATAGCTTGAAAAAGGACGTTCCCATTGCTAAATAGGGAAATAAACCTTATAATTTCTTGGGTGGTATTCCATCTTTACCCTTGTATTTGCTACCTATGCACCCACCAAATTGTTGTACTTTACCTCTTCGCGTATACCAAACGAAGCCCTAGATTTGATGTAAAGGAGGCTTCCTATTGAGAAACTAAACAAAGTGACTACACAGATTACATGCTGAGTTGGAAACACCAGGAGACAAATGACACTCTGCACCAAATTGGAGACACCAATGAAGGGAGAAGACCCCTTCCAAAACCCACCACTGTTTGATCATTGTTATTGGGACAACAACCTTTGACGAAGAACTTCTCAAAGAATCACCATAATTGTAGAAATTTGTGAATGCACAAAACAACACAGAGTTGTTGCTCTGTTTCCCAATCAACTGAGAATACCAAAACAAAATGCGGAATAAAAAACAATATCATGCACGTTTCTTTTCTATTTAATAAATTGGAAATGATATTATAGAAGGATAAACTTAAAAACTTGGAAAATAAACCTAAGCTATAGATTGCAAATTGCTGGGAGCAATTAGAAGCTACTCATACAAACTGACAACTTTCAAGAGCTTTTGAGAGCTCACTGCCAGGAGCTACACAAAGCTCTACCTGGAGCAATCAATAATTAGACACATACAAATAAAATACACCTGCTGCTGCTCAAGAGCTTCTCTGAATCACACAAAGAACTAAAAAAAACATTCATTTTTTCAGACTGCTGCTGCAAAAACAATTTTTTTGTCTACATTCATTCATTCCTTTTTGTCTCTTCAAAATTCCCTCTCAAAATTAAAAATTACCTACCACCATAAATTTGGAAATTCAAAATGGCCAACCACAATAAATTCTAGAGCTTTCAGGGGCAACAGGGATGAAGATCCCAAAACATGTCATTGAAGAAAGGGCTCCTGACAGGTAGGTGGAATAGTTGGGGGTTTGACGTGAGAGCAGGCTCAGGAAAATAATAAATTCCAACACTCCCCCTTTGTCCTAAGCCGACGAAACAAGATCAACTCTGATCCAAATCAACAACGCCCAAACTGTTCCTTAGGCGCTTGAAGTTGTCCCTGCTCAGAGGCTTGGTGAATATGTCTACTAGCTACTACTCAGACCTGCAAAATTCCATTTTAATTTCACCATTTTCAACCAATTCTCTAATAAAGTGATACCTGATTTCAATGTGCTTGCTTCTTTCATGAAACATAGGATTTTTTCGTCAAATCTATTGACGAAACATTGTCACAAAAGATTGTTGTTCCATCCTCTTGTTCTTCTTTCAAATCTGCCAAGATTCTTCTCAGCCAAATAGCTTGACATGTTGTTGCATTTGTTGCTATATACTTATCCTTGATTGTTGATAGGGAAACTATGGGTTGCTTCTTGGAAGCCCATGAGATAGCTCCTGAACCCAAATAAAACACATAGCCTGATACACTCTTCCTATCATCCAAACTTCCTGCCCAATCACTATGTGTGTATCCAACTAGCCTAAACTCATTTGTTGCTATGTAGAAAATGCCATATCCTTTGGTGCCATTCACATATCTCAAGATTATTTTACCTGCTTGCCAATGGGTGTCTCTTGGAGTCTCCATAAATCTGGAAATAAGACTCACTCCATGCATTATATTGGGCCTAATTGCAGTCAAATACATCAAACTTTCAACTAAAATTTTAAACATGGTCGGATCCACATTGCTGTTGTAATCTTCCTTGCTCAACTTTAGACCTACGACTATTGGTGTTGGTGTAGGCTTGCTTTCAAGTAGCCTAAATCTCTTCAAGATTTCATTTGCATATTTTTCTTAAGAGATACATATACCATCATGCATTTGTTTTACTTCTACGCCTAGAAAATATCTCAAGTGACCTGAATCTGTCATTTCAAACTCTCTTTCCATGGCCTCTTTAAAATCAACAATGAGGAAATCATCATCCCCAGTAAAAAATAAATCATCTACATACAAGACAACAATAAAAATCTTACCATTTGCTGCTTTGATGTAAAGAGTGGGATCACCATCACTTTTGCTAAAGCCATTGCTCATCAAATATGAGTCAATCCTGCTATACCATGCCCATGGAGCTTGCTTCAACCCATAAAGGGCCTTCTTCAGCCTATACACCTTGTGTTCTTGACCCAAAAATTCATATCCAAGTGGCTGCTCCACATAAACTTCCCCTTTTAACACTCCATTTAGGAAGGCGGACTTCATGTCCATTTGAAATACCTTCCATTTGTGTTGGGCTGCAATTGCTATGACTGCCCACACGGTTTCCATCCTTACAACGGGGGAATAAGTCTCATCATAGTCTCTCCCAAACTATTGTTTGTATCCCTTGACAACTAATCTTGCCTTATGCCTCCCTATCCTTCCTTCGACATTGCACTTGCTCTTGTAGACACATTTCACACCAATAAATTGCTTGTTGGGAGGGAAATCAGTTAGTTCCTAGCATTGTTCCTCTCTATTGAATCTATCTCCTCATCCATGGCCTCACACCATTTCTCCTCTTTCGCAACATCCTCAAAATAAATCAGATCACCATGAGAAAATAGTGTGAAATTATGTTCTCATCAAAATCTTCATCATACCCTTCATTTTGGTAGATCTCCCTTAGACTCTTAATCTTCTTTGGCATTAGGAAGGTGAGAGTGGGGTCTGAACTTTCATTAAATTATTGCTGCTCTGCTGAATAGAGTGGGTCCGGAGCTGTCCCTGAGCTCTCAAGAGCCAATCCTCTAGCTGTTTGTGGGTGCTTGCCTTTCTGTCTACTCATGTCAGGATCTATCGAAAGCTGTCGGGAGCTCTCTGCAGCCAATTCTCTGGTTGTCTGTGTCTGTCTTCCTAACTATCTACCCGTGTCAGGAGCTATCAGGAGCCATCGAGAGCCAATTGTATTTGTTGCTACAAGATCCTATTGATCTTCATACACATATTCTTCATCATCAAGGGGCCCTCCAACTGAGTTACCCGAAGAGGTGTCCACTGAGCCATTCCAAGACTCATAATTTTCAATGAATTCCATGTCCCTACTAATCACTATCTTCTTGTGACTAGGTTACACAACCTGTAGGCTTTGGAATCTTCATTGTAACATGTGAAGATGCACTTTTCACCCTTGTCATCCAATTTCTGCCTCTTCTCCTTTGGCATAAGTGCATATGCCACACATTTGAACACTCTCAAGTGCTTAACCATCGACTTGCATTTTGTCCATGCCTCTTATGAGATTTTGTCACAGACTGTTTTTGTTGGACTTCTATTTATCAGATATATAACTGTTGCTACAACCTCTCCCTAATATTCATCTGGGAGTCCCTTTTCTTTTAGAATACTCCTTTCCATCTCCACGATGGTCCTATTCTTTCTCTCAACCACTCCATTTTTCTATGGATTATAAATGGCTGTTAGCTCCTTCTTGATGCCATTTTGCTTGCAAAAATACACAAACTGATTTGAGGTATACTCTCCTCCTTGATTTGACCTTAGGACCTTGATGAAATTTCCACTTTCTTTTTCATCTTGGGCCCAAAAACTTATCAAATGCTTCAGACTTATGTTGCAAAAAATAGACCCATGTCTTACAGCTGTAATCATCAATGAAGGTCATAAAATATTGGCTTTTACCAATAGATATGGTTTGCATAGGGCCTACCAAATCCATGTGCACCAGCTCCAACAATGCTCTTGCCCTTGTAGAGTTGCCTGATTGAAAGGGTTGCCTATGTTGCTTGCCCAAAATACAAGAATCACACTTAACATTAGACTCTACTATTCTTGACAAACCATCAACCATTTTGTTCTTGGACAAAAGAATCAAACCAGCATAGCCTAAATGTCCATACCTGAGACACCATAAATGTCCATACTTTGTTCTCTCACTCTTGTCATAAATAATGCATTGAACCTTCTCCATCAACACTTTATATCCATTTTGGATCAGTTGTCCAACACTCATGAGGTTATGCTTTAACCCAGGAGCAAAAAATACATTATGAATCTCCTTTTCACTTTGCTTTGGTGTGGATCATGATAGATCCTTTGCCAACATCTAGAACTAATCTGGATTGTTCCCCTTTCTTATCTCTGACTTTACATTCTTATCAATGAAAGAAAACAAAATTTCATTACCACTCATGTGGTTGCTGCAACCACTGTCCAAATACCAGACTTTAGGGCTGCCTTCTTCACCAATGTTGCACATGATGAAGGATGTGGACTGATTGCCTTCAACCACATTCACATCAGCCACATTTGCATTTTTTTTTGACTGATTGTTGTGATTTTTATAGCACTCACTTGCATAATGACCAAATTGATGACAACAATAGAATTCAACATTTATTTTATCATACCTCTAATTCGAATTGTTGTTCTTCTTGCCTTGTTAGGAGATGGTTTAAGAGCTGCTTGCTCATCCCGAGCTTTCTCCTCCAACATTTCCTTGTTTGGAATTGTCACAACCTCTACCTCTTGAGCTCCTTGAACCATTGTTTCTTCTCCCCCTTCCTCTTGCATTTGACTGAGCTTTAAAAGCTTGCTCTTGGGAAGAAGTAGTAGACCTATTTATGCGCTTCTCATGGGTTTGAAGAAAGCCCATTAGCTCATCCATCGTCAAAGTAGAGAGGCCCTTTGCCTCTTCAATGGCAATCACTACTGCATCAAACTTGGTGGGTAAAATTTTGAGGATTTTCTCCACAATCCTCTTCTCTTCCATTGTTTCACCATTCGTCCTCAACTGGTTTATCAAACTAGAGACTCTTGTGTGGAAGTCTGAAACGAACTCGTTGTCCCTCATCAAGAGAGTCTCAAAATTTCTTCGAAGCATTTGGAGCTTCACCAATCTGACCTTATCAATCCCTTTGTAGCTAGTTTGGAGGATTTCACAAGCTTCCTTTGCATACTCAACTGCTGTTATTTTGGGGAAAATAGCCTCTATCATGGCTTCTTCTATCAAAATCAATGCCTTAACATCCTTCTTCCTTTGCTCCTTCAACTAGGTCTTCTAGTTGTTTGTGAGAGCTGCATACTATGTTGGGTTAGTAACATCCACAAACCCATTTGTCAAAAACTCCCACAAATCATTAGCAACTATAATAGTCTTCATCTTCTTTGCCCAAACATCATAGCTTTTTCCATTAAAGGACGGTGGCTTTTGCCAACTCTTCCCCTCATCTCTAGCCAGGTCTCCTAGAGAAAAAAACTTAACACCTAGAAAAAACAAATGCCCTAACACACGAAGAAATGGGGTCTATGGCTTTGATACCATGTAGAAATTTGTGAATGCACAAAACAACACAGAGTTGCTACTTTGTTTCCCAATCAACTGGGAATACCAAAACAAAATGCGGAAGCACAAACAATGCAAGGAGACATGCAAGTTTCTTTTCTATTCAATACACTAGAAATGACATTACAGAAGGATAAACTTAAAAACTTAGAAAATAAACCTAAGCTACAGATTAAAAACTGCTAGGAGCAATCAGGAGCTACTCATACAAACTGACAGATTTCAGGAGCTTTTGAGAGCTCACTATTAGGAGCTACACAAAGCTCTACCTATAGCAATCATTGCTCAAATACATAAATAAAATACAACTGCTATTGCTCAGGAGCTTCTTTGAATCACACAAAGAGCTAAAAAAAACATTCATTTTCTCAGACTACTGTTGTAAAAACATTTTTTTTGTCTACATTCATTCATTTCTTTTTGTCTCTTCAACATTACCTCTCAAAATTCAAAATTACCAAATTTGGAAATTCAAAATGGCCAACCACAATAAATTTAGGAACTGTCAGGAGCAGCAAGAATGAAGATCCCAAAACTTGTCGTTGAAGAAAGGGCTCTTGACAGGTAGGTGGAACAACTGGGGGACTGACATGAAATCAGGCTCAGGAAAATAATAAATTCCAACAATAATACCAAAGTTCCGCACTTCTAAAACACTTAACCTTATTAATATACTTCCTTGTACTTCATACGATGCCCCAAAGCCTCCAGAAGAGCTTGATAAAAATCGATGCTTATCCCATACTAATTACCATCACACGCATGAACACATAAAACTAGGTAGAATAAAAGTATAATTTAATGACTATTGTCATTTCATCATTAAAAACTGGAGAAGGCACACATTTCTAGATTCACACAACACAACCTTTTTATTATTATGATTACTAAGATTCTCAATTCTTGAAACCTGCAACCAAAAAATGAACTTTGTTATTTTGTTTTACAAAATGGCAGCTTGGGTATATTACACATGCTTATTGCTTATGTAATTGTCACTTGAATTCCATCCTTTTTGGTACATCTTGCCTCTATCACACATGATCTCATGTAAACTCCCAAATGCACATGTTTTCTGAAATGCATTTTGTATATATCAAGTATTGTGTTATTCCGAGCTTGCCAATATTTATGCACAAATATTCCCTTATACCAAGTATTATGTTCTGCACTAAGCTTTCCAACCTTTATGGACACATGTAGGAGGATAACCTTAGAATGAAAATCCTATTCAACAAAAATAACTTTTTCCACCTATGCATGCTAGAATGGACGAACTCTTTATGAAACTATTATGCCACCTTCACACTTCAAAATTTCTTCCAGTTTTGGATGAAGACCACCAGGGTTTATGACATGCAAAATTTCTTCTTCAATTTGGTCACAACCTAAATTCGCTGAACAATCAGCTAGGTTGTTCCCTTCTCTATAGGTGTGTAAGATTTTATAGGCATCCAACTTATCCAATAAGGACCAAATCTATCTTAAAATATAACCTAACTTCCAATTGAGTATTTTTCAATCCCTACATGCATTTATAAGCACCAGTGAGTCACCTTCTATTTGAATATTTGAGAACTTAAGATTAGTTGCTAATTTTAAACCATGTGAAAATGCTTGGGCCTTAGTTCCATTATTCATTCCAAATTGTAACTTGATTGACATAGCACTTTAAATCATACCCCTACAATCTCTAATGGATACCCCTACTCCAAATGTGTGGAGATTTCCCTTGGCTGCACCATCAAAATTTAGTTTGAAGTAACCTTGTGGGGGAGGCTTCCATAATATCTTTGATCTATCTACTTTTTGTTGTGCTATTTGGTGCAAATTACCTTTAAAATGCAGGGAAAGATGTGGACAAACCTTGAGTAGCTTTGAATCCCAATTAGTGAATATGGACCCAATATTTTTTTCTTTATGAACATATCCATTTACTACTTCTGAAATTGATTGCTCTAGATTGTTTAATACCTGATTGATATTTAGCTTTTCTTTTTTGAAAATACACTTGTTTCTTGCCCACCATATTTCCCAAACAATCAATGCCGGTATTACTCTCCATATGCTTATAAATAAGGAATTTTTATAAAGTACCAACCAACTTGAAAATATCTTCCAAAGACTATCTGAAAATGGTTATTGCCAATTCAATTTGTTTGCAACAAATAAACAACATGTTTGTGCTACTGAGCATGACAGGAAAATATGATTTACATCTTCAATCGCTATTTCACAAAGTACACACCTAAATGGTTCTGCAATCCCTAACTTTGATAGTTTGTCACTTATCAAAATTTATTTTTAATAGCTAGCCATGAAAAGCACCCTACTTGAGGCAAGATCATTGAATTCCAACAAAAGGTGTAAGCCATTTGAAATTCCACATGAAAACCAGATAATTGAGAGATTGATTTTTGACCTTCTCTAACTTAGTAATTACCTTTATTTGGGTGAGCCCACCTTAACCTATTATTACATACTAATTGGTGAACAACCCTTTTATGAAGGATTGTTTTTAATAACCTTTTGTGCTTAATATTGATTGGACAGTTTGAAAAATCCTTTCATGTTACCCTACCCATGAAGGAATCTACATGATGAATGTAATCTTTGACTTTTGTACCCCAAATTTATGATAATATGACTTCAGTGTTCACAAAATTATGTAATGAATTGAGGGTTGGATTCTCATTCCACGAATCCTTCTAGAAAAGTGCATCATTACCATTGTTAACCTCCCAAGTTAAATACAAAACAATGAGTTTCCTACATGATATTAAGAAGTTCCACATTGCAAACCCTGAAGGGGGATTTAGAATAGTGAGAATCCTTAATGGATTTGCATTGTCTAGATATTTAAGTTGCATGAGCTTGCACCATTTCAGATTAGGCTGTGTGTACATATGCCATACTATTTTCCCACCCAATGCAAGATTTCTTGTTGCCAAATTATGAAGCCCTACACCTTTTAATTTTTCCAAACATATATTTTCTAGAAAAATTAAAGGAATTTTATTTTTTCTATCCATATTACCAATCCATAAAAAATTTCTGATCACTTTTTCAGTTTTTACTATAATGGATTTTGGTGCTTTTAGCACAAACATATAATAGTTGGGTATTGTAGATAAAACAATTTTTACCATTAGTATCCTACCTGATAATGACAACCACCTCCCTTTCCATGATATGATTTTTTCTTGGATACTTTGAATAATCTTATGCCAATAAGAGACCTTATTTTGACCTGCAATAAATGGAATACCTAGGTACTTGTAGGAAAGATCTACTTGCTGAAAGCCTAGTACCTTTACTATATGCATCGTGACAACTGCTTTTGTATTGAATAAATAAATTTTAGATTTACCCTCATTTATTATTTGTCCTGAGGTTGAAGTATACTTATCCAATAGTTTTTTAATATGCTCTCCTTCTGTTACAACAATCTTGCCAAAGAGTAATGTGTCATAAAAAATAACGAATGAGTTGCTATGATATTAGTGTTTGGAATTGATATACCTTGTACCAAGTCTTGATCATGAATCTTATGAATAGTACTAATCAATGCCTCTGCTAGAATGATGAATAGAAATGGTGAGAGTGGGTCATCTTGACATATCCCTTGTGTTGAGCTAAAGAAACCCACTAGGGAACCATTTATAATCACTAAGAATTTGACCCAAAATAAGCGGGACATAATCCATTTACATCACTTGTAATTGAAACCAAATCTTTGTAACACTTTCACCAAAAAATACTAATCCACCCTATAATATGCTTTCATCATATCCAATTTTATAATCATGTATGAAAGCTTGTTTGTAGCAATGGAGTGAAGAACTTCATGTGCTACAATGGCCCCTTCTATTGTCTCCCTACCAAGCACAAAACTACTTTTCTCCTCTAAAATTATTTTAGATACAAATGAATGTAATCTAAGATATATGGCTTTAGTAAAAAAATTGTAGATCGTGTTGCAAAGAGAAATAGGTGTAAAGTCTGAAAAAGTTCATGGTGAGTTGATATTTGGTATAATTTCTATATGGGTTACATTGAACTACTTTAACATACCACCTGGCTTTCTTGACTCCTCCATATTCCTTAAAATATCTATTCCAATGAAATACCAACATTTTTGGTAGAAGATTGTTGTGAATCCATCTAGTCTTGGTGCTTTTTGAAGGGAAATTTGGTTTATCCCAGAACGAGCATCCGAGATCAGTAAGTGTATTCAGTAACATTCATTTCTTTAGAAAGCCTCAAAAACACGTACTACTATGCCATAAAGTAGAATCAGACATAGTTCATTTCTCATCATTAATCCTTAGAGAAAAGTTCATGCAACTTAAGGTCTTTCAAGATCAACCAGTTTCAACAACATACATTAAATAGATTCTACAAACAAAATTATTAAACATGTAAGATGAAATAGAAGACATGAACAAAAAGATTTACGTGGGGAAAACCCTTTTAGGTAAAAAACCCCACACTCAAAAAGCATAGATCCATTGTATTATTTAGCAACCAAATACACAGTTACAAAAAAATTATAGGCTCTAAGCCTTTACATGGAGATTTACATCTTGTTCCATCTGGAGAAAATTCGACAACATAACCCCTTTGAATCCAATATCCTCTTAGTATTTTCCAATGCACTATGACATTACATACATACTTCTTAAGTGTTACCAGAAAAAATGATGTTCCAACTTCCATACCAGACAAACGGTCACAAACAAACTTAACCGTCACCTTCTACCATCGTCGAAATCCCATCAGAATGTCAAAGGACATGTAACCATGTCTCTTTGAATTATTACTATCACCCTGATACACCTATCATTCCATCAGAGTGTTGAAGAGACACTGTAGCAAATCCTTTCGATATGGAAAAGTCTCACTGATGAAGTCTCATTGATATTTTAAAGGGAATTCCATTGTTGTCCTACTGATAATGATATGTCTCTTCGATACTAGCACACCAATTTCGCAAACATCCTATCGGAATGTCGAAGGGACAAGCCTTAAGGTCCTGTCAATATCGTATTGTCTCCTCGATATAGCTCCATCAAAATATCGAAGGGGCCATATTTTAGGTCACGGCAATATCCACTTGTCTCCTCAAAAATTCCCTTTCATCATTCATCAGAATGTCAAAGGGACTGCAAAGCAACTCCCTCCAACATTGATCTGTCTCTCCAATCAAAGATGTCCCTTCTTGCAGTCCATCAAAATGACGAAGGGACTACAAAATAGCTCCCTTTGACATTGTAATGTCTCTTCGATGAAGCTATCGAGATGTTAAGAAGACTCTCCACTAAGTACCATCGACGTTCACCTATCAGCTCGATGAACCTTTACTGCCAACCCATGAACCTGAATCCTGAAGCCCTTATTGGGATGTTGAGGAGACTCACCATTTTGTCCCACTGAAATTCACCTGCCAAGATGTCCACCATCTCAGGCAACAGTTCCAGCCATCCTCCAAAGGAAAGGAATGAGCCATGGTGTATATGCACTAGTCTAAAGAACACAAACATCAGTTCCAACTAATAGCAAAGGATACAAAATAGTGCCACCAAACCACTATGCTCACAAGCTATACAAAAGCATCAACAACATCAAATTCAAAGCTCTCAACCTAAACAAAACCGTGAAGTGGGTAAGTGCACAAAGATGGTTCCCAAAAAGGGGACTTAAGTGGACACCTTTTTTCTGAAATCAGGAAATATTGACCTTGGACGTGAAATTGAGGATAGATACACTCAAAATTTTGAGATGGAACAAAAAAGGATCGAAGTGCTCTGAGTCTACTTTCTAAACTACTAATTTATTTTTAAAATGGTTGAGATTAAGGGGTTCAAATGAGGGACGTACACAAATTGGTGTTGTTTTTGTTAGAAAAACATAACATAGCAACTCTTGTATGACCCTAGCACGGTGTAATTCTTTTTAGTATTTTTAAAATTGCTATGGTCAGAAGTTACATAACAATATTTAGTTGATGCATGATTTTTCTGATAAATTTTTAATGAATATTTGACTTTTTACTAATTTTCGAAGTGGATAGTACTTGAAAAACATAATTTTGGCCATGCTACGTCTACAAATTTTGGAAAATAATTGATTTAAAAAAAAAAAACATTGTAGAATGGAGTCTAGTTTCTGAAAATGTAATTTATTTGAAATTTCAATGAGCGGTTAATTTATAACAAAAAAAACACCAAACACTGCTTTTTGCCAAAAAAGAGACATACAAACAAAAAAAATTATGGATGAAAGGCTTAAAATTATTAGAAAGTGAAAAAAATTACATCGTTGGATAGCTAAGAGAGAACATAACATTACCCAGATGTTCAATTTGTTTGATATTGAACCACGTGCAATCCTCATGGTGAGAACGAAATCGATTATTTGAAATATTGTAGAAGTTGCAAAAACACGTCTTTAGTCGTTGGGAATGCCCTCCAAGCCTTTGGGTTGGTATTCCAAAGTAAATAACAATCCTAAGGCTTGGGGATTCCCAAAGAAAGATATAACGTGAGCGTGTTATAATGCGCTTGTGTTATATCTCAGTTTTGACATGGTTTTTTGCTTATGAGAGAAACATGTTAACCAAGACATAACGTGAGCGCGTTATAACACACTTGCGTTATGTCTTCCTTTATGTTAAATTCCACTATATTGAATGCATGATGATATATTTGTATGTTTATATGTACATGTATGGTTGTATGTCATGTATGTATGCATGCATGCATGCATGCATGCTTGTATGTATGTATGTATGCTTGTATGTATCAATGCATGTATATTGTATGTATGCCTATATGTTTGTAAGATTGTATCTACACATGTATGTATGTATGCTTGTATGAATGTAGGATTGTATGTACATATGTATTATGATTGTATGTATGTATTTATGTATGTCTTTAGAGGGAGGGAGAATTTTAAGAGAGAGAGAGAGAGAGAGAGAGAGAGAGAGTCTGGAGAGAGGGAGAGGAGGTGGAAGTGAGATTTTAAGAGAGAGGGATTGGGAGAGAAGGGGCTGGAGTGAGAGGTGCTTAGCTAGGTAGGGTGGGAGGGATAGAGGGAGGGAGAGAGAGAGAGGGGGTGGGAGAGAGAATTGAGAGAGAGAGGAGAGAGAGGGGGAGAGAGATGAGAGAAAGAGAGAGTTATGTAGGTAGGGTTCCAAAGGGAGAGAATTGAGAGTGTGAGGGGGGTGAGAGGGAGAGACTTGAGAGATAGGTAGAGAGAGGGAGTGAGAGGGAGTGTGAATGAGAGACCTAAGAGAGGGAGAGGGTGTGGGAGGGAGTGACCTGATAGAGGTAGAGAAAGAGGGGGGTGGAGTGAGAGGGACTTATCTAGGTAGGGTGGGAGGAATAGATAGAGAGAGGGGAGAGAGAGAGAGAGTTACCTAGGTAGGTTGCCAGAGGGGGAGACCTGAGAGAGGGGGTGGGAGGGAGAGACATGAGAGAGAGGGAGAGAGTGGGAGAGACATAGAGAGAGATGGATAGAGGGAGTGAGAGAGGGTGGTAGGGATTGATTGAACAAGAGGTACATAGAAAGAGGGAGAGGGTAGATAGAGACAATTAGAGAGGGTAGGAGAGAGGGAGAGAGGGAGAGGTGAGATGCATAGATAGAGAGAAAGTGATAGGGGTTGAGGGTATAGGGTTGAGGGATTAGGGTGGAGGACCTATAGGGTTGATGGTTTCTAGGGTATTAGGGTTTAAGGGTTGAGGGTTGAGGGATTAGGGTTGATGGTAGAGGGTATTGGGTTGAGGGTATAGGGTAGAAGGTTTAAGGGTTTAGGGTTGAGGAGTTTAGGGTTAAGGGTTTAGGGTTGAGGGTAGAGGGTTTAGGGTATAGGTTTGAGGGTATATGGTTGAAGGATTAGGTTGAGGGTCCAATGTAAAGGGTAGAGGGTATAGGGGTTGAGGGTTTAGGGTTTAAGGATTGAGGGTTGAGAATTGAGGGTTGAGGGTTTAATGTATAGGGTAGAGGGTTTAAGGGTTTAGGGTTTAAGGTTTGAGGGTTGAGGGTTGAGGGTTGAGGGTTGAGGGTTGAGGGTTGAGGGTTGAGGGTTGAGGGTAGAGGATTGAGGGTATAGGGTATAAGGGTTGAGGGATTAGGGTTGAGGGTCTAATGTATAGGGTAGAGGTTATAGGGGTTGAGGGATTAGTGTTTAAGGGTTAAGGGTTGATGGTAGAGGGTTGAGGGATAAAGGGTTGAGGGTTTAGGGATTAGGGTAGATATTTTTCTAGGATTTAAGGGTGTAAGGGTTGAGGGATTAGGGTAGTGGGTATTGGGTAGAGGGTAGAGGGTAGAGGGTAGAGGGTTTAAGCGTTTAGGGTTTGAGGGTTTAGGGTTGAGTGTTTAAGGGTTTAGGGCTGATGGATAGGGTAAAGAGGGAGGGATGGATGGATAGAGAGGAGAGAAGAGGAGGGAGGTGTTGAGAATTCTGCCTCAACTTTCTGGTGACCCCCTTTGAAGACTTAGGCGAATTCTCTTATTTCCTTGGCAAAGTCTTTTTTTCTGGCGGAGACGGAACCGGGATGGAACATGGCATTGTTCTATTTGTCTTGTTCCGAGTTTGTTCCCGTTCCGTCTCCAGCTCCACTCCTCACTTTCTTGGTTCTTTGAGTTTTGTTCTGGCAGAGGCGAAACTAGATTGGAACCTGACATTGTTCCTTTTGTCATGTTCCAGGTTTGGCTTTGGCTCCGGCTCCGGCTCCGGTAGTCTGTTTCTCTCCGCTTGGTTCTGGCGGAGGCGAAACCAGTTTTGGAAGTTGGCAATGTTTGTTTGCCATGTTCCTGTTTCTGTTCCTGTTCTGACTCCGGGTCTAACTCCTGCTTTTGCGATCCAATTCTTCTGGATGTTTGGATTCTCCTCGGGGTGTTTTCCTCCTCCTTGTCCTGGTTCTGGATTGTTGTTTCTTGTAGTTGGCGAAGGCAGAACCGGAACCGGTTTGGTTCTTGATCTTGGACTTTTGGTAAAGTCCTGTTTCTGTTCCTGTTCCATCCCCGACTCTGACTCCGACCCTTTGTGTTTCTGTCTTGGTTTGACTTCGGGTTGACTTTACTCGATCAGTTCTATTTTGGATGTGTTCCCCTTTGCCGTGGGCGGACGCAGAACCGAATTGGTTCCTGAACCTGTAATTTCGGTAGGGTCTTGTTTCAACTTCAGTTCCGTCTCCGACTCCGACTTTGACTCTAGCAGTGTGTATTTTCAGTGGAGTCCTGTTCTGACTCCTGTTCCAACTCTGACTCCGACAGTGTTAGAAATGACTTGAAGTCTTGGTCGTGCCCGATGTCTGTTTGGCCGTTTTGGTTGCTCTGTCAGCTGCGATTGCTGATGGGTCTTGGACGCATGGCACCTGGTTGGTTTGTGATTGGACGGATGCCATGATAGTTATTGTGGTAGTTGCATTTGTCAACGAAGGGTGGCGAGCTCAACCGTTTTGGTGTTGGAATTGAATGCATGGATGGCTCGTTGCAGGGAGATCTGTCAGATCTGACCAGATGCGTGATTTGCGGATGGTCTTCTTTGCTCTTGTTGAGTTGGTTACATAATGGATGAGAGATGTATTATTTCTCAAGGAAGTTCAACGAGTCTGCAAGAGTCGTGTATTGTAGAGCAAGTGCGAGATGTGTGACCATGAGGCTGCAAGCATAATGCATGATACATGATGCGAGATTGCAGTAGTTGGACTTGCAGGTTGGAGAGCCGAAGGTGTGAAGAGATTTGTAGAGAGATGGAGAGGGTGTTTGAGCAGTTTTCTTAGGCAATGTAACTGTGAACACTCTAACTCTCAGATCTGGGCATGGGAATCATTGGAGGTGGAATGACTGGGCTGGCCATGAGGCTGGCTGTGACACTCATCTAAGGAGTTGAAAGAAATCTTGCGGGTACCTGTTACTTCTCCAGTAGAACAAGATGAAACTCCTGTATTGGCTTTGAGCCTAATATTGTATTGTAACTAGTTTTTGTTGCTGAATAATACAATGGCTCAAAATTTTGGAGTGTGGGGTTTTTACCTGAAAGGTTTTTCCCCACGTATATCTTTGTGTCTTCTTTTTTTCTTTTATGGTATCTATTTATGTTGAATCTATTTCTTGTTGCATTCACTTCTCTCAGAGGATCAATGGGGGATCAACTGTGCTTGTTTCCGCTTTTTTAGCATAGTTGGTTATGTCTTTGTTGTGATTTTGAATTGAAATCACTAAGGCACTAATGTCTTAGATGCCTATCTTGATGACAAACCAAATCCGTATCCCCAACAAGTGGTATCAGAGCTGGTAGCTTGTTGCTCGTGATACGAACAAGTCGTATCAGAGCAAGTTTGGAGGAGGTCGAGGCTTGATGATACCAACAAGTGGTATTGGTGCCTTCTCCTGGTTGCTGAAGTTCTGGGTTTTCTCTTGTGGTGATTTCTTAGCCTGGAAAGCTTGAGGAAGTCTGGAGAAATCGGTTGGTGATTGGTCCTTCAGTGAGTGGAAGTGTGTGTTTCATTGATTCAACATACAGTTTGAAAGACGCTGGAAAAGTATGGAGTGGGTCATGTTGTGGCAACATGATCTGGAGCTCTTGACTGGTAACATTGTTTCTGATGCAAAGGGCATGAGATGTGTTCATGGTTGTGTTGCAGCAAAGCGTGGTGTTCATACTGGGCGTCTATGTGAGAGGCTCCTTGGTGGTATGGACTAGCTTGTGTCGTTGTTTAGCTATGGATTGTTGTGCTTGTGCTGGGTGTTTTTGACTTAGCACTGAAGGCATTTTCTCTGGTGCTCTGATTGCATGGAGGCTATGAGGTGACCTTGGTGGTCTGCAACTTCTGGATAGCCTAGCTCTTCCTTGTGCTTGTGCATGAATGTGGCATTGGAACTGGTCTGAAACAGACCTGTTGTTCCTGTTTTCCTCTTTCTTGCACTTGCATGGTTCATATCCATGTCTTTGGCTCTGAGGGTTTTGTGTAGATTTTCCGAAAATGTCTATGGTGCATTCTCTTGTTTTTTCATTGTTCTGGTTTACTGTGATGGTTGTGTGGAGAGTCCTGAGTTGTCCAGATGAGCAGTGAATATGGAGGTGCATGGGTGTTTTGGAAACACTGTGGTTTTTTGCAGGTTTAGCACGGTCAAGGAAAACTTGTGTTTTGTGGAACTGCTGTTTGTTATTTTTTTTTAGATCCTGGTTTCTGGGGTGTGACTGGATGAGATAGCTGCAGTTCGACTGGTTTTGAGGAGTGTTGTCTTCTCTGCATGGGAGTGTTGGTATGTTTCTCCTTCAACATTCTTGTGGTATGCTTTGATGGTTTTCTAGACTTTGGTGCTTGGGTTGTGGACGTGACTGGCAAATCAGATCTGTTGCTGATCTGGTGTTTGAGTCATGATTTTCTGCTTTGGTTGTTCTCTTTGATTATCTCAATTTTGCCGTTTCCGGTGCAATGATAGTTTTGCAGTTTTACTTTTGGTTGCATCCACGGGTTGTGCAATATTGTAGGCTGTCCTTACCTACATGCTTTTTGTGAGACAACTCAGAAGTGGACTGTCTATATCCACAAGGGTGTAACCGTGTTGTGCAGATCTATTAGCTGACCTTGTCTGTGGTCACTTGTGCATTGGTGTGGCTGTTTTGAGATGAGAGGAGGAATGACGTTTGAGTACCTGAATAGTCAATGATGGGGACCTGAAGCATGTGGATCACGATGTCATGGAGAGCTAGGTACACTGGCATAGTGTAAGCTTTTGACAGTGATGGTGTGGTCAGTCATGGTGCTTGGAAAGCTCAGTGCCATGTTTCAGTGGGAGCTTTAGCAATGACTAGTGTCTTCTTTCGTGTTGCAGAATTTGCATCTGCATGTTCACTATTTGAAGATGTGTAGCACTTTGGAGCCATGAAGGACCTTGGTAGTATTTAGCTGAGTTGTTGGTGGTTCTTGATAGGTGATGTTGGTTTAGAGTTGTTTGCTTTATGTCATGATATACTCTTGCTTGTGCATTAGAGTTTTGGCATGTTGTTTTTCTCTTGAAGACCATGGACAGTTCACTTGAAGCATGGTATCTCCCTTGGAGATGTGTAGATCATGGTGTCATGATAAGTTCCTATTCTAGGTTATGGAACTTTGACAGTGGTCTGGGGGTTCTCTTTACTTTGAGTACATTGGTCATATGCTGGAGGATTTCATGGTTATTGCAGTGCTGCAGTTTGGAGTTAGCATGAGATGATAGGTGTTGATACTCATGGATGCATGGAGAATAAAGGTGAGGCTTGAATTCTTAAGTGAATGTTGTTACAACTAAAAGTTCGAGAAGTCTGCACTTTGGTTGAATGTAAATTCAACAAAGATCTTGAAGGAGAATGCTCTTAGGTTAGCCATGATGGCTTGTATATCTTGGATGAGCATGTTTCTCTTTTCTTCTTGATCTGCTCGACAATGGTGTCATTGTGAAAGGTATTTACCCATTATACTTTTCAAGTGTTTTATGCTTTATCTTTCATGATATGAATCTTGAGTTGGTTTAGATTCTGGAGGATTCATAATGAAAGGTTGGACAACATAGTTTATCTCCTTGTGCTTTTGAGGATTGACGAGAGATGGTTATATGGGTAGTTCTGATCTTCTTTGAGGAGCTTACATCCATGTTTTTTTGGATGTTTTCAAGGCTTTTCCCTTTGGGATGTAAAGAAGATCATTCTTGCCACATCTGGCATTTAGAAGTGTTTGTAGAAGGGCATTTTTTCTTATTGATTTGCCGTTTCTCTCTTATCTAGTCTTGTTCTTCTTGATTGCTCTTGTGACTTTAGATGTGAGTTGCCTTTGTGGTGCCAGGTTGGTCACTATTTGTGGTCATGTGTTGTCACCTGGGTGATGACACAAAGGTGCCTGTGCTTCTTTCTTCAGTCAGTTTTGGAGGTGTTTGGAAGAACTGTGGAAGACAGTTGAGAGAAATTTTTCTTGTAGTAGGTGGTTGCAGATGTTGCAGATCAGTGTGGATGTTCCTTGGAACTACATGGTTACATTTCTTTATGCTAGGTTTGGTGGACTTGGTATGCCTGGATCATTTGTGATGGTGCTCTATTTGCACTCATCTGGACAGTGCCCTTGCAATGGGAGTACTTGGATGTGCTTGGTCTATGACTGGTTGACACAGGGTGCTTGTTTGCTATTGAATTGGGTGGGTTTCTTTTGATGGCATGAGTTCACTTTTGGGTCATACCTTTAAGGTATGGGTGGTTGGATGTTTCAGCATGAGCTATGGGTGTTGGTTTTCAGTCACGTGGGTTTGATCAGTTGGATGAGGGTAGTCAGTTCATGGTTGCGTTTTTAGCTGGTCAATTTTTTCTTGTTCTGGAGGTGGTTGGAGTGGTGCTTTGCTATTTTTTGCCTTTGCCGTCAGGAGGATCATTTGCTTTCGTTCCTGAGACTGTTGCTGTTTCACCTTGGTGTGTTCCTGTGTTTGGAGCTGTTGCTTAAGGTGGTGGACATCTTTCTGATGTTGTTGCAGTGGTCTTGATTGGTGTGTGAGAGCATGTGTTGGTCCTTGTTCGGGCTTGTTTAGAGGATGCCTGAAAGTCTTCGGCAAGTGGGAGATTGTTGGGAATTCTGCCTCAACTTTCTGGTGACCCCCTTTGAAGACTTAGGTGAATTCTCTTGTTTCCTTGGCAAAGTCTTTTGTTCTGGCAGAGGCGGAACTGGGATGGAACTTGGCATTGTTCCATTTGCCTTGTTCTGAGTTTGTTCCCGTTCCGTCTCCAGCTCCTCTCCCCGCTTTCTTGGTTCTTCGAGTTTTGTTCTGGTGGAGGCAGAACCGGATTGGAACCTGGCATTGTTCCTTTTTTCATGTTCCGGGTTTGGCTCTGGCTTCAGCTCTAGCTCCGGCTTCGGCAGTCTGTTTCTCTCCGCTTGGTTCTGGCGGAGGCGGAACCAGTTTTGGAAGTTGGCAATGTTTGTTTGCCATGTTCCTATTTCCGTTCCTGTTCTGACTCCAGGTCCGACTCCTGCTTTTGCGATCTAGTTCTTCTGGATGTTTGGATTCTCCTCGGGGTGTTTTCCTCCGCCTTGTCCTAGTTCTGGATTGTTGTTTCTTGCAGTTGGCGGAGGCAGAACCGAAACCGGTTTGGTTCCTGATCTTGGACTTTTGGTAAAGTCCTGTTTCTGTTCCTGTTTCATCCCCGACTCCAACTCCAACCCTTTGTGTTCCCGTCTTGGTTTGACCCAGGGTTGACTTTACCCGATCAGTTTTGTTTCTGATGTGTTCCCCTTTGCTGTGGGTGGACACGGAACCGAATTGGTTCCTGAACCTGTAATTTCGGTAGGGTCTTGTTTTGACTCCAGTTCCATCTCCAACTCCGACTTTGACTCCAGCAGTGTGTATTTTCGGTGGAGTCCTCTTCCGACTCCTGTTTCGATTCCGACTCTGGCAGTGTTAGAAATGACTTGAAGTCTTGGTCACGCCCGATGTCTATTTGGCCGTTTTGGTTGCTTTGTCAGCTACGATTGCTGATGGGTCTTGGATGCGTGGCACCTGGTTGGTTTGTGATTGGATGGATGCCATGATAGTTATTGTGGCGGTTGCATTTGTCAATGAAGGGTGGGGAGCTCAACCATTTTGGTGTTGGCATTGAATGCATGGATGGCTCATTGCAGTGAGATCTGTCAGATCTGACCAGATGCATGATTTGCAGATGGTCTTCTTTGCTCTTGTTGAGTTGGTTGCATAATGGATGAGAGATGTATTATTTCTCAAGGAAGTTTAACGAGTCTGCAAGAGTCATGTATTGTAGAGCAAGTGCGAGATGCGCGACCATGAGGCTGCAAGCATAATGCATGATGCATAATGCGAGATTGCAGTAGTTGGACTTGCAGGTTGGAGAGCCGAAGGTGTGAAGAGATTTGTAGAGAGATGGAGAGGGTGTTTGAGCAGTTTGCTTAGGCAATGTAACTGTGAACACTCTATCTCTCAGATCTGGGCATGGGAATCATTGAAGGCGGAATGACTGGGCTGGCCATGAGGCTGGCTGTGACAGTCATCTAAGGAGCTGAAAGAAATCTTGTGGGTACCTGTTACTTCTCCAGTAGAACAAGATGAAACTCCTATATTGGCTTTGAGCCTGATATTGTATTGTAACTGGTTTTTGTTGCTGAATAATACAATGGCTCGAAATTTTGGAGTGTGGGGTTTTTACCTGAAAGGGTTTTCCCCATGTATATCTTTGTGTCTTCTTTTTGTCTTTTATGGTATCTGTTTATGTTGAATCTGTTTCTTGTTGCATTCACTTCTCTCAGAGGATCAATGGGGGATCAACTGTACTTGTTTCCATTTTTTTAGCATAGTTGGTTATGTCTTTGTTGTGATTTTGAATTGAAATCACTAAGGCACTACTGTCTTAGATGCCTATCTTGATGACAAACCAAATCCATATCCCCCACAGGAGGGACATATATATATGAGGGTTGACGATCCAATGTATAGGGTAGAGGGTTGAGAATAGAGGGTAAAGGGTTGATGACCTGTAGGGTTGAGGGATTAGGGTTGAGGGTACATATGGTTGAAGGATTGGGGTTTAGAGTCCAATGTATAGGGTAGAGGGTATCGGGGTTGAGGGTTTATGGTTTGAGGGTTGAGGATTGAGGGTTGAGAATTGAGGGTTGGATGTTTAATGTATAGGGTAGAGGGTTAAGGGTTGAGGGTTGAGGGTTTATGGTTGAGGGTGGAAGATTGAGGGTATAGGGTTGGGGGGATTAGGGTTTAGGGTTCAATGTATATGGTAGAGGGTATAGGGGTTGAGGGATTAGGGTAGAGAGTTTATTAAGTGGGTTTAAGGGTTGAGGGATTAGGGTTGAGGGTAGAGGGTATACGATTGAGGGTAGAGGGTAGAGGGTTTAAGGGTTTAGGGTTTAGGGTTGAGTGTTTAAGGGTTTATAGGGTAGATGGTAGAGGGTTGAGGGTTTAAGGGTTGAGGGTTTAGGGTTGAGGGTAGAGGATTGAGGGTATATGGTTGGGAGATTAGGGTTGAGGATCCAATGTATAGGGTAGAGGGTATAGGGGTTAAGGGATTAGTGTTTAAGGGTTGAGGTATTGAGGGTCAAGAGGGTTGGGGGATTAGGGTAGAGAGTTTACTAAGTGGGTTTAAGGGTTTAAGGGTTGGGGGATTAGGGTTGAGGGTAGAGGGTAGATGATTGAGGGTAGAGGTTAGATGGTTTAAGGTTGAGGGTAGAGGATTTAGGGTATAGGGTTAGGGGATTAGGGATGAGGGTCCAATGTATAGGGTAGAGGGTTGAGGGAATAGGGTTTAAGGGTTGAGGGATTAAGGGTCAAGAGGGTTGAGGGATTAGGGTAGAGAGTTTACTAAGTGGGTTTAAGGGTTGAGGGTTTAGGGTTGAGTGTTTAAGGGTTTATAGGGAATAGGGTAGAGGGTAGAGGGTTTAAGGTTGAGGGTAGAGGATTGAGGGTATAGGGTTAGGGGATTAGGGATGAGGGTCTAATGTATAAGGTAGAGGTTATAGGGGTTGAGGGAATAGGGTTTAAGGGTTGAGGGATTAAGGGTCAAGAGGGTCGAGGGATTAGGGTAGAGAGTTTACTAAGTGGGTTTAAGGGTTTAAGGGTTGGGGGATTAGGGTAGAGGGTAGAGGGTAGAGGGTAGAGGATTGAGGGTAAAGGGTAGAGGGTTTAAGGGTATAGGGTTTAAGGGTTTAGGGTTGAGGGTTTAGGGTTGAGTGTTTAAGGGTTTATAGGGTAGAGGGTTTGTGGGTTGAGGGTTTAAGTTTGAGGGTAGAGAATTCAGGGTATGGGGTTAGGGGATTAGGGTTGAGGGTCCAATGTATAGGGTAGATGGTATAGGGGTTGAGGGAATAGGGTTTAAGGGTTGAGGGATTAAGAGGGTATAGGGGTTGAGGGATTAGGGTTTAAGGGTTGAGGTTAAAGGGGATTAAGGTTACAGGGTTGGGGGTGAGGGTATAGGGTTGAGGGTAGAGGCTGAGGAGAGTTGAGGGGGTGTGGGGTAGAGTTCAGGGTTGAGTGTTTAAGGGTTTAGGAGGGTAGAGGTAGGGTTAGAAGGAGTTTGAGGGGTTGAGGGTTGATGGATTAAAACGGTATAGGGGTTGGGGATTAGGGTTTAAGTTTTGAGGGTTGATGTTTGAGGTTTGAGGGATTAAGAGGGTATAGGGGTTGAGGGATTAGGGTTTAAGGGTTGAGGATTGAGTGTTGAGGGATTAAGAGGGTATAGGGGTTGACAGATTAGGGTTTAAGGGTTGAGGGATTAAGAGGGTATAGGGATTGAGGGATTAGGGTTTAAGGGTTGAGGGTTTAGGGTTGAGGGATCAAGAGGGATTAGGGTTTTAAGGGTTGAGGGATTAAGAGGGTATAGGGATTGAGGGATTATGGTTTAAGGGTTGAGGGTTGAGGGTTGATGAATTATGAGGGTATAGGGGTTGAGGGATTAGGGTTTAAGGGTTGAGGGTTGAGGGTTAAAGAGGGTGTAGAGGTTGAAGGATTAGGGTAGAGGGTAGAGGGTAGAGGGTAGAGGGTAGAGGGTAGAGGTAGAGGGTAGAGGGTTTAAGGATTTAGGGTTTAAGGGTTGAGGGTTTAGGGTTTAGGGTTGAGTGTTTAAGGGCTTATAGGGTAGAGGGTAGAGGGTAGAGGGTTTTAGGGTTGAGGGTTTAAGGTTGAGGGTAGAGGATTGAGGGTATAGGGTTAGGGGATTAGGTTTGAGGGTCCAATGTATAGGGTAGAGGGTATAGGGGTTGAGGGAATAGGGTCTCACTCTCCCTCTCTCCCACTCTCTCCAACTCTCTCTTTCTCCCACTCTCCCCCTCTCCCCCTCCCTCTCTATCTCCATCTCTCGCACTCTCTCTCTCTCCCTCTCTCCCACTCTCTCCTTCTCCCACTCTCTCTCTTTCAACCCTACACCCGCTACCCTTAAACCATAAACCCTTAACCTTGAGCCCTTAAATCCTAAAACCCTAAAACCCTCAACCCCATCCCTCTTTACTATATATCTCTCCTCTCCCTCCCTCTACCCCTCTCTCTCTCTCTCTCACACACACACACTCACCTCTATCTCTTCTACTATAAGGGTATAGGGGAGAGATATAGAATTAGGGTAGAGGGTATAAACAAAGAGAGAGAAAATAAATCTATTAAAAAACCATCTTTCACATAACGCGAGCACGTTTTGAAGAAGTAGAGAAATGACCATTTTAGCAAGAAATAACGTGAGAGGGTTATAACACAAGCGTGTTTTGTCTTGCACTAAAAATGGTTAAAAAACTCAATATACCCATGATCTCAAGGCCCAAATTCTGCATATTCTCTTGGTTCTACATGTGTGATGACAAAAAGACGCTTTGTGATGATGTTGTGAAGTGTGCATGCATGTTTTTCACATTCCACCACCTTTTTTATGATCTTTCCACCACCTTTGCATGAAATAATAGAGTTTTCACATTGAAAGGCATATAATATCAATTCAAGTCTAAATTACATTCATAAGTGATATACAATTGAAGTTTGGAGGGTAACAAGCTTTTGAAAAAGTCAAATTGTTGAGGAGTTTGAAGAAAGAAGAATCAAAGGCTACATAATTAGGTTGAAATCCTCCATTTGAAGCTCTGGTTTTTTAGGTATGTGAATTCTTTACACATTTTCTTTCATTCTATTATGGCTTTCTTTCATTTTTGTTATTTTGCATATTCCATGTTGATCATTATTTGTTTGTCATTATAACGTTAGGTTGTCAATGCACATTTTAAATTACACAATTATATACACTTGCCAATTACACTTTTAAACTGATGCAAAGAATCCATTGGGATCCACAAGTCATCAAGGGTACTTCTGACCCTAACTTAAATTGGAGAAGATCAACCAACAAACTCAGTTATCTTTTCTTCAAAATCCTTCAATTTCACTTGATTTCATATTTCCACAAAACATTAGAACTTGGCTCCAACTCTTTTTCACACTCAAAAATAGATTAATCGTCATAAAATTGATTGTAACATAGCATAAAACTAATTAGAAACTCAAAACCATTCAATTCCTTCATGATTCACTAATCCACTCTTCAATGCAACTTACATGGAAAAATAACCAAAAATCATGGATTATTGCTACCAACCTTTATCCAGAAATCCAAGACATTGTAATAAACATTTTATTGATTGAAATAAACCAAATACATATTCACAAACCATTGATCCATTAGGCTCTTTAATTCTTGCAGTCATAATATCATTTTGCACAAGGAGTCAACTTTGCTCAAAACAACAAATTCCACAAGTTAGCCTTTCTAACTTCTACCAAGCATTGAGACATATTTTCCAACATCTTTTAAATAGTTTCCAAACATAAACAATCAAACTTTTCACCGTTTTATTAGATTCACTCCTTCTAGCAAACTATCCACCATATTCCAAGAAGGTCACCAAACCCTTAAATCAGGTGATCCATCTTCAGTCATTTTGTATCTTTAAAACCTAAAGGCACAATCTGAATCCCATTTTAACATACCTTCACATATCTTAATGCCAATTAAACTTTTTTTGAAACAAACATCAAAAAACTTGACTAAACGCTGGAGTAATCCTCAAATTAGGCCAAATTTACAAATGAAGTATCCTAAAATCACCACCAAAACACCTAATAACTCCAAACAGTCTTTAGCTAGGTCAAAAAACACCAGATTCAACCAATTTTAGGAATGGAAAGGCTCAAATAAATGTTGTTCAACAAAACCCTTACTTTATGCTTCCATACAAGCTTTCCAAATGAGGGTTTACTAGAAAAGCATACTCCAAACCTTCACATGCTCTGCCACTACTAGAAACACATTTAGAAATGTTTACCCATGATTTAGGAACAAACTTACAATCTCATTGAATGCTCTTTCCTCAATCACCAACTTGTAACCATCCATTTTCATTGGAAAAATTTTGTATTTCTTGAGAGGACAGCAACCAAATGATGGATTCTTGTTTTCCCCTGCACAAAACAACATGCACATGACTTACACAGCCTAAAATTAACCTAATCCACCAAACTACAAAGCCTATATCATGGAGTAGTCATAATGAACCTTCTTAGACTCTCAAACCCCCTAGTGCACCAAAACAACATCTCTTTGAGAAATTTTGTTATTTAACAATTGAATTACCTTGTGTATTGATGTAATTAGGGTAGGTTCTATAACACAACTCAACACAAAATCAACCAACAACAACAATTCACAATTAACAATTGATAAAATTCTCCACTTTCACCAATTCAACAGTCATCCTTGTAGCATAGCTAACTCACTCAACCAAGTATATATTTTAGAGAAGGTCTTCTCATACCAAGACCTTACCCTTCTCAAATCCCCAATAGGGCACACAATAACATATCAATAAGCCACAATAGGCTTCTTTGGTACAACAACATCAAAACTGGATTTCTACACCAATTAGGCCTCAAATTAGGCCTCTTTTACAAAAGACCTTATCTTAAATACTTTTCCAAAACACAAAAATCAATTGGGAAGCAGTCTATATGTTATCAAACCAAGGATTCCACCATTAGTTTTCAGAAAATCACTCACCAAAGTGCCAAATCACAAAACCCTCCTTTACCTAGGAAACTAGGGGTTTATTGAAAAACACGCATCAAACCCTCACACAATCTTATGAATACTTCAAATAGGTCTAAAATGGCATGAAAAAACTCAATTAAAAAAGAAACCACACTCCCCCAACATAAAACACACTTTAGCATATCAAAACCACTCAAAAATTCACTCTAGGGTTTCATGCCCAACACCCTTTTAGACCTCCCTTGCACACAAACATCATTCCCTCACCTATTATTGATGATGCAAACCCATTACACCAATTACAGTAATGAAAATGAGTGGAATGGGCCAATTTACATAATTGAGACCTTCAAAACCCTTTAATCAGGGCACACAGACCTGCAGCAAGAGATTCAATCCAAACTACCACTAGAATTGAAGCTACAGTCTCAAATAAAATGAAAAACACTGTTAACACATGTACCAAAGTCATTCAAGAATATTTATATTCAAAACCTCTTTGTACAGTCCGTACCAAGGCTGCAAAAGATAACGAAATACAAAAAATCTGAAAAAACTATGATTTTTCAATTCAATCTTCCTTCAAATCTTCAAAATCAATATTTGAATCAATGTTCTCCAGCATATATATGATTTTTCCCACAAAAATAACTTTCCTAATGCCTTCAACTGACATTTAAAATGGTATGAGCGTTTTCCTTCCTCAAAATATGCTTTTTACAACTTTACAATTTTGCCCTTTTGGACAATTGGCAACTTACCAATGTTCTTGTAATTTTGAAATCTAAACATTCTAAACACCTAGGAAACATAAAAAATGACTCATTAAAATGGAAAATGGTCTTGTTGACCTTATTTAATGCAAAAATTCCAAAATCCTAAAGCCTAGACAATAACTTCTTGAATTGACAATTTTCATTCAATGGTGGTCTTACAACATGTATGCTTCCACATTTTGTATACACATATATATGAAATAAGTTTTAAGGAAGTAAAATAAAACATCATTTCTCAATCCTTTATTATGGATTTTCATACCACATGGCTTGTCCATGCTTCCATTTTGAGCCTATCTTGCAATCATGGCATGCCACATTACCACATTTCTTTAAGGCATTCCATTGAAAAAAATCATGTGACCTTTGTGTATGCTAGAAATACTCTTGTACAGGATGATTCTAAGTATTCTTTATGAAGCCTTGAATGACATATATTTTTATTTATTTGAATGGATACATTTTTGAGGAACTAATATTCATCTCATTACCATGCTATAGGTAAAATTATCCATCATATCGAAGAAATGAACAAGGAAGAAACTAATAGACGAAGAGTATGAAACCTTCAAACAAAAGGAGAGAGATCGGGTGGCAGCATATTGTGAAAAGAATAAATTGGAAACAATTGACGAAAACAAGTCAATTGAAGAGGAACCTCAACCGTCAAAAAGAGGAAAGGAATTGGCAGTACAAAAGGCACAAATGTGAAAGCATTGTGGTAAGACAGATTCAAATACCGTAGTTGGAGAAACACCCACTACAACAAGTGAATATGAAGGGACACCATTAAGCACAAGTGAATATGGAAGGACACCATCTAATGCAAGTGAATATGGAGGGAAACCATCTACCACAAGTGAATATTGTTGGAAACCATCCAACGCATCTCAAGTTGAGAGTACATCATCACTCAGATTTCACGAAGAAGGTATGACATCATCCCCACGTGAACCTCAAGGTATGTCTTCTACTCCACCCTTGATGGAAGGTACACAATCTAGCCCACCTCAATTAAATATTGATGAAATTCCTAATGTTGAGATATATGTACCTAGGAGAACACCACCTAGAATTTTGCGTAGAAAGCCAAAGTACTTGATTAATATTGATGAGGATATTTTAGAACACATGGAAGGTAAGATTTCAACATGCACTTATAGAAGATATGTTGATAAGATTTGGAAATTCTTCTTTGAAAGGCTAAATGAGATCGCAAGATGTCAACTCTTTGTTGAAATGACGTGGGGTGTAAAGTATAGAAACATCATGAAGACTCTTGGGTTGAGAACATCGAATGGATCAAGTGAAAACACTATTGCGAAGAATCTAATGGATGCTTATGAGAGTGTGGGTAAGACCTAACACTCAACGGATAGTAATGTCACCCGACGTGTCATTACATCAACTTTGGTAAGTTTTCAAACAAAGAGAGCTCGTCTCATTAGAAAGACAAGTGAAAAAATGAGAATTAGTAGAAAAAATTTATCAAGAGCCATTCAAAGGCGGCAAAGAATTGAGGGCACCGATTCAAATAAATTATGGGCATTCTCGGGGAGATTTCCATGAAAAGATAAAGAATTTGTTGAAGCCTTGAGAACACTAATTGAAGAGTATTGGAAGAATAACACAAGGCCACCTCCGAACCAAAGGGATGTGGTAAGAAGGAGAATCGGTAGTCAAAACCGTGAGCCACATCCAAAGCATTTTTTGGATATGAATCAAACCCAATTTATTCATAAATTTCAAAATGATTATCCTAAAATTAGTATTTCTCAAAGATTTTTTGAAATGATTAAACCTTTTTATGTCAAGATAAATGATACACGTACTACTTGTTGTTGTAGACTACATATTGAATTCTCTAACCATTATGATGTTTATCATTCTATATGTTTGGATTTGCATACTAACAATGTTTTGCAGGATTGTTGCATAGAAGCCCCACCAAAATCTTCAAGAGAGTTCTTATCAATAAATTTATGTGAAATAGAGGATGGCTAGAGATTATATAGGACAACATGCTTGGAAGGTTCATGCGAGCATTGCAGTGGCTTGCAATGTATGCCAGTATGTCAACATATGGAAAGCAAAGATGAGGTGGGGCAAAAACTAGTAGAGTTTGGGAAGTATAAAATAGTGGAATATGCTACAAAAGATGGATCTCAAGAAAAAAGGTGTGATTTGGTTATTCAGAAGATTTCATTGTATCAGTATATGTCCATGTTTCATGACAATATACCGTCTGAGTATGCAATGCATACCCATAGAGCCCGATGATTGGACACACAATTCAAGCTATGCAAGGACACCTTTCTAGTTGGCAGCATAGTTTCGGTGGTTGAATTTGTGGAGAACTACACTCTACAACCACAACATGAGGTGCAGTCACAGTATTACAGCTCCACACAGGTTTCAATATTTGTGCACATAGCATTCATTCATGCATCTAATAGTACAAAGGAACAAAGGAAGTTATTGAGGGAGTACCACTTTTACATTATTGATGATTGCACACATTCTCTAGAGTTCGTGCAAGGTTGCTTCTAGATGATCTACAGTGGTTTGGCTTAGAGGGGTAAAGCATATGGTTGGATAATTGTGCAACACAGTTCAAGAACTCGTGCATTTTATACTGGTTGTGCAGGATGCATGTCATTACAAGTGTTCGACATGTGGAACTTTTGTGAGGGTGGGCATGGAAAGGGGGAGCATGATGGTGTAAGAGCATGCATGAAAAGAGCATTAGCACAAGAAGAGTTAAAGTATAAGGACAGTGCAAAGTTGACAGATGCAAGATCAATCATTGAGTGGTGTAATGCTTTGATGGGTCCAGGTAACGAAGGTGCATCTTCAGTTCATAGATTTTTTTGGTTGATGGATGATACTAACATTGCACCATATGAGGACTATTGTACACTAATAGGATCAAGTGAGCTACACTCTTTCCTTATCTCAAATGCAGGTTCATGGAGTATCGATACATGGAAGATGGAATTCTTTTGTTCTTCATGTACAATGCAAGCCTAGAATGATTGTAAGTTAGGGGAGTGGATCGACAAATGGTTGACAAGTTATCTTAGCCCACTTCACATGTATCGCCCTCCGACGGTATTGGAAATGACACAAATGGAATCATCGATAAAATTTGAACATGTATCAGATCAATTGGGAAGTAGTCTATATATTATCAAACCAAGGATTCCACCATTTGTTTTTAGAAAACCACTCATGAAAGTGCCAAATCACAAAACCCTACTTTTTACCCAAGAAACTAGGGGGTTTATTGAAAAAAAATCATCCAACCCTCACACAATCTTATGAATACATCAAAGACATCTAAAATGGAATGCACAAACTCAATTCAACAAGAAACCACACTCCCCCAACATAAAACACACTTTAGCATATCAAAACCATTCGAAATATCATGGAAAACTTAAAGTTTCACTCTAGGGTTTCATGCCCAAAACCCTTTCAAACCTCCCCTACAAAAAAATATCATTCCCTCACGTATTTATTGATGATTCATACCCATTCCACCAATTACAGTAATCACAGTGAGTGGAATGGGCCAATTTACATACTTGAGACCTTAAAAACCCTTTAATCAGAGCACACAGACCTGCAACAAGAGATTCAATCCAAACTACCACTAGAATTTGAGTTACAGTCTCAAATAATATGAAAAACACTGTTAACACATTCCCCAAAGTGATTCAAGAATATTTATATTCAAAACCTCTTTGTATGGTCCGTACCAAGGCTACAAAAGACAAAAATACAGAAAATTTGAAAAAATAGTGATTTTTCAATTCAATCTTCCTTGAAATATTCAAAATCAATCTTTGAATCGATGTTCTCTAGCATATATATGCTTTTTCCCACAAAAATAACTATCCTAATTCCTTCAACTGACATTTAAAATGGTATGACCATTTGCCTTCCTCAAAATATGCTTTTTACAACTTTACAATTTTTCCCTTTTGGACAATTGGCAACTTACCAATGTTTTTTGTAATTTTGAAATATAAACCTTCTAAACATCTAGGAAAAATCAAAAGTGACTCATTACAATGGAAAATGGTCCTTTTGACCTTATTTAATGCAAAAATTCCAAAATCCTAAAGCCTAGACAACAACTTCTTGAATTGATAGTTTTCATTCAATGGTGCTCCTACACCATGTATGCTTCCACATTTTGTATACACATATATATGACATAAGTTTTAAGGAAGTAAAATAAAACATCATTTCTCAATCCTTTATTATGGATTTTCATACCACATGGCCTATCCATGTTTCCATTTTGAGCCTACCTTTCAATCATGGCATGCCACATTACCACATTTCTTTAAGGCATTCCATTGAAAAAATTATGTGACCTTTGTCTATGCTAGAAATACTCTTGTATAGGATGATTGTAAGTATTCTGTATGAAGCCTTGAATGACATATATTTTGATTTATTTGAATGGATACATTTTTGAGGAACTAATATTCCTCTCATTACCATGCTACAGGTAAAATTATCCACCATACCGAAAAAATGAACAAGGAAGAAACTAATAGAAGAAGAGTATGAAACCTTCAAACAAAAGGAGAGAGATTGGGTGGTGGCATATCATGAAAAGAATAAATTAGAAACGATTGACGAAAACAAGCCAATTGAAGAGGAACCTCAATCATCAAAAAGAGAAAAGGAACTGGCAACACAAAAGGCATGAATGCAAAAGCATCGTGGTAAGACAGATTCAGATACCGTAGTTGGAGACACACCCTCTACGACAAGTGAATATGAAGGGACACCATTAAGCACAAACGAATATGGAAGGACACCATCTACCACAAGTGAATATGGAGGGACACCATCTACCACAAGTGAATATTGTTGGACACCATCCAACGCATCTCAAGTTGAGAGTACATCATCACTCAAATTTGATGAAGAAGGTATGCCATTATCCCCACGTGAACCTCAAGGTATATCTTTTACTTCACCCTTGATGGAAGGTACGCAATCTATCCCACCTCAATTAAATATTGATGAAATTCCTAATGTTGAGATGTATGTACCTAGGAGAACACCATCTAGAATTTTGCGTAGAAAGCTAAAGTATTTGATTAATATTGATGAGGATATTTTACACCACATGGAAGGTAAGATTTCAACACACTTGTAGAAGATATGCTGATAAGATTTGGAAATTATTCTTTGAAAGGCTAAATGAGACTACAAGATGTCAACTATTTGTTGAAATGACATGGGGTGTAAAGTATAGAAACATCATGAAGACTCTTGGGTTGAGAACATCAAATGCATCAAGTGAAAACACTATTTTGAAGAATCTAATGGATGCTTATGAGAGTGTGGGTAAGACCTCACACTCAAAGGATAGTAATGTCATCTGACATGTCATTACATTGACTTTGGTAAGCTGTCAAACAAAGAGAGCTCGTCTCATTAGAAAGACGAGTGAACAAATGAGAATTAGTAGAATTTTTTTATCAAGATCCATTCAAAGGCGGCAAAGAATTGAGGGCATCGATTCAAATGAATTATGGGCATTCTCGGGGAGACTGCAATGAAAAGATAAATAATTTGTTGAATCCTTGAGAACACTAATTGAAGAGTATTGGAAGAATAACACAAGGCCATCTCCGAATCAAAGGGATGTGGTAAGAAGGAGAATCGGTAGTTAGAACCGTGAGCCACATCCAAAGCATTTTTTGGATATGAATCAAACCCAATTTATTCATAAATTTCAAAATGATTATCCTCAAATTAGTATTTCTCAAATATTTTTTGAAATGATTAAACCTTTTTATGTCAAGATAAATCATACACGCACTACTTGTTGCTGTAGACTACATATTAAATTCTCTAACCATTATGATGTTTATCATTCTATATGTTTAGATTTGCATACTAACAATGTTTTGTAGGATTGTTGCATAGAAGCCCTACCAAAATCTTCAAGAGATTTCTTATCAAATTTTTTATTTGAAATAGAGGATGCTCAAATATTCTACATGACAACATGCTGGGATGGTTCATGTGAATGTTGCGGTGGCTTGCAATGTATGCCAATATGTCAACATATGGAAAGCAAAGATGAGGTGGGACATAAAATAGTAGAGTTTGGGAAGTATAAAATAGTGGCATATGCTACAAAAGATGGGTCTTAAGAAAAAAGGTGTGGTTTGGTTATTCAGAAGATTCCATTGTATCAATATATGTCCATGTTTTGTTATAATATACTGTCTGAGTATGCAATGCATACCCATAGAGCCTGATGGTTGGACACACAATTCAAGCTATGTAAGGACACCTTTCCAGTTGGAAGCATAGTATCAGTGGTTGAATTTGTGGAGAACTACACTCTACAACCACAATGTGAGGTGTAGTCACAATATTACAACTCCACACAGGTTTCAATATTTGTGCACATAGCATTCATTCATGCATCTGATAGTATAGAGGACCAAAGGAAGGTATTGAGGGAGTGCCACTTTTACATTATTGGTGATCGTACACATTCTCTAAAGTTCATGCAAGGTTGCTTCCGGATGATCTACAGTGGTTTGGATTAGAGGGGCATAGCATATGGTCAGATAAATGTGCAACACAGTTCTAGAACTCGTGCATGTTCTACTGGTTGTGCAAGATGCATGTCATTACAAGTGTTCAGCATATGTGGAATTTTTGTGAGGCCAGGCATGGAAAGGGGGAGCATGATGGTGTAGGAGCATGTGTGAAAAGAGCATTAGCACAAGAAGAGTTAAAGTATAAAGACAGTGCAAAGTTGACAGATGCAAGATTAATCATTGAGTGGTTTAATGCTTCGATGGGTCCAGGTAATGAAGGTACGTCTTCAGTTCATAGATTTTTTTTTTATGGATGATACTAAATTTTCACCATATGAGTAATGTTGTACACTAATAGGATTGAGTGAGCTACACTCTTTCCTTAGCTCAAATGCAAGTTCATGGAGTATCGATACACGGAATATGGAATTCTTTTGTTCTTCATGTACAATGCAAGCTTGGAATGATTGTGAGTCAGGGGAGTGGATTGAAAAATGGTTGACAAGTTATCTTAGCCCACTTCACATGTATCACCCTCTGATGGTATTGAAACTGACATAGATGGAATCATTGATTGAATTTGACCACATATCAAATCTATTTTAACTAGGTAATATACCTACTTTCTTAGTTGTTGAAATTCCATATTGTTATCTTACTTTGTAGTGTATTTGTAATGTTGACTAATTTCAAGAGATTTGCTGCACATATCAATGCAGGGCATGTTTATGCAGTTATTGTAGATGAAGAAAATGAAGAGGGAACATACTATTACTTGTGTCGTTGTGTTGAGGGAAAAAATAAATTGGAGGCCCTAGTTATAGATGGAGAAAACATCGAATACTCTACAGGCTCAGTTGTGGTTACTAGAACGTAGCTTAGAAGGTACCCACATAAGAGTGTTAAACATTAGTTGTTTCAAGACTTTGACACGCATCATAAGATTCTTCATTACTCAAACCTTTTCATGGAATCCAATGTTCATTTGACCAAATATGGGGGTAGATCTTTTGGAAGGTCTATGAGTCTGACCATGAGGCAATACTTGACACAATAAAGAGTAGAGCAAACCCGAATGGTTCATTGGATTAATTTGTAAGTATATGCACATTGGTTCTTATTAATTTTATACTTTTATGCACATTAATTTTTTTGATTATAATTCTATCATCTTCTTTTATTTTTCCTATTTTTAAGTAACTTGCTAAACATTGATTGGTGTCCCCTTGCAAAAAATGCAGATTTATGAGCCATCCAAGAGAATCTCTACCAGAAAAGCAATGCAACATCCTTATTTTGATGATCTTGACCAATGTCAATTATGATTTTAAGCCATTAAAAAAGTGCGTGTGAAGCTTGGTGAGGAAATTTCAAGTTATTCATTTGAAGTTAACCTTATCATGAGCACCTATGATGTAGACATTATAAGAGCATCTCAAATTTCAAGATATTCTATTCATGAGAGGTGTTGCGTGCAATAGGTATCTCAAAATTCCCAGTGAAGATGTATGGATAAGAGTGACTAATTTGAGAGACTACCATGCCTATCTGTAAGTCCCTTCCATCTATTTTCATTTCATTTCCATTTTGGATGCTCTTTCTTTTTCTTCTTTTACTTTGCGTATATGTAAGTAAACTACTTAAAATTGATTGGTCTCTCCTTGTAGAAAATTTTGATTTATGAGCCATCAAAGAGAATCTCATCCAAAAAAGAAATGCAACATCCTTATTTTGATGATCTTGAGAAATCTCAATTCTATTTTGAAGCCATTATAAAAGAGTGTGTGAAGCTTTGCGAGGGAATCTCAAGTTACCCATTTGAAGTTAACCTCATAATGAGCACCTATGATGTAGAAATTATAAGAGAATATTGAATGTATGATTGAAATTGTAAAAGATCTACGAGAACAAAATACTTAAGGCATTGTAATGAGATTTACTGAAATAATGAAATTTGGTGCAAGGGCATGAAGGTTATTGAGCAAATTTGGTTCATGGAAGTCTTAAGTTAGTTTTGTGTTTTGAGTTTTGTCAATTGAATAAGGTCATATTAGATAAATTTATAATGTAATAAGTCATGTTAGCTGGTTTTGGTGTCATTTTGGAGTTCATGTTGCATATTTGTCAAAATGATGTAAAATTGTAAAAATTGAAAAGTTGTCTGTGAAAATGGTGCAAAAAAATGTAAACTTGAAGTGATTCTGATAGCAATACAGTGACGCAATAAAATCACTTCCACAATAGAAAAGGATTCCAACATCCTTCCTTCCCTCAAAACTCAATCTTGACTTATTTTCAACTTTGCACCTAGTCACTTTTGTAGGTCTACAGATCTATTTTTCCCACCTTAACTCTCAAAATTCCTTAACAACCTCTACAAAAAACCACCATTTTAGGCACCCATTTAAGCCTTCTTCAACATACATCAAACCCTCATAAGGCTCGTTTGGATCAACTTTCACAAAACAAGCAACCCCCCTTTATTCTTCCTATCACATGCAAACCACCAATGGGCAACATTAACCAGTCTACCAAAACACCAATTCCTCCACTTTTAGGGTGTGATAAGCCCTCTAACATAACAAAACCCAATACCCTCCTCATTCACAAGTTAGGCAAGGGTTTATTGAAAACCCATACTCCAAACCTTCCCACAATGAACCAAAGCCTGAAACACCTTCAAAAAGGTCTGCACAAGCTTAAAAGTTGAAGAGATATCATTGCCCCCAAATATTTCTTCAAACCCTAGCACTAAACCACCATTTTCCACTAAAAAATGCACTATTTGACATCTAGGGCATCACCTAAAACCCTCTATTCGCTTCCCTTGCACACATGTTTTATAACCCTAACTCAGCCTCTCCATCGAGTTACAGAAGCATACAGTGGGTGGAAGGATTACTATGACGTTTTAATGCACTAAAAACCCTTAAAATAGAGTATACAGACTGATCCTTAGTAATTGGCTTCTAAAAATGCACAAAATCACTTGAAATCCAACCAAACCAAAACTAAAATGGAGTTAAGTCTTCTGCCCACTTAATTCTATCAAAAAGAGAGCACAATCGCTTCGAGCTACATTCAATTGACTCGATCCCTTAAGGGTCCAAAGTGCAAAAAGACAACAATCTTTGACGGGGTATTACTTAGAAACCGTGGGACTTATGAAATCTCTGTCTTAACCTATGAGATCACGTTGGGCCCATCTACAATAAAATCTCTCAATTTTTTTTTAATCTCGGAGTGGTTTTCCCGTGATGTCCAGTTTTCACTTGATGGAAAAAGTGTCAAATGCAAGTAGTGCAAAGTTGCAAAGTGGTGCAACTTGCATTCTGCAACTCGTGTGACCAAACAGACTGTTCCAATGCATCCAAAAAGGTATTTTTATGCTATGCATGGTCCTCTTTCACACCCAAACACGTGAAATCACTCTGAGCTACGTTCAACCAAATCAATCTGTTAAGGGTCCAAAGAGCAAAATGGCTGCAAACTTCAACATGTTGTTACTCAGATACCATGACGCTTAGAAACTTCTTGTCTGATCCTAAGAGATTGCGTTGGGTCCCTCTACAATAAAATCTCTCATTTTTTTCTATCTCAGAGGCATTTTCCCGTGGTGTTGAATTTTCACTTGGGGAAAAAGTTGTCAAATGCAAGTAGTTGAAAGTTGCAAAGTGGTGCAACTTTCATTCTGCAACTCGTGTGACCAAATGAATTGTTCCAATGCATCCAAATAGGTATTTTTACGCTAGGAATGGTCCTCTTTCACACCCAAACATGCAGAATCTCTCCGAGCTACATTCAATCGGATCGATCCCTCAAGGGTCCAAAGTGCAAAATGGCTGCAAACTTCAACATGTTGTTACTTAGATACCGTGATGCTTAGAAACTTCTTGTATGATCTTATGGGATCACATTGGGCCCCTCTACAATAACCTCTCTTTGTTTTTTCTATCTCGAAGGTATTTTCCCGTGGTGGCCAATTTTCACTTGGGGAAAAAGTTGTCAAATACAAGTAGTCGAAAGTTACAAAGTGGTGCAACTTTCATTTTGTAGCTTGTGTGACCAAACAGACTGTTTCAACGCATCCAAATAGGTATGTTTATGCTAGAAATGGTCCTCTTTCACACCCAAACATGCGGAATCGCTCTAAGCTACGTTCAACCGAACCGATCCCTTAAGGGTCCAAAGTGCAAAATAGCTACAAAATTCAGCATGTTGTTACTCGGATACCGTGATACTTAGAAACTTCTCATCTAATCCTATGGGATCATGTTAGGCCCCTCTACAATAACCTCTCTCAGTTTTTTCTATCTCAGAGGCATTTTCCCATGGTGGCAAATTTTCACTTGGGAAAAAAGTTATCAAATGCAAGTAGTTGAAAGTTGCAAAGTGGTGCAACTTTCGTTCTGCAGCTCTTGTGACCAAAAAAACTATTCCAATGCATCTTAATAGGTATTTTTACGCTTGAAATGGTCCGCTTTCACCTCCAAACATGTGGAATCACTTTGAGCTATGTTCAACCAGATCGATCCCTTAAGGGTTCAAAGTGCAAAATGGCTGTAAACTTCAGCATGTTGTTACTTGGATATCGTGATGCTTAGAAAATTATCATCTAATCCTATGGGATTGTGTTGGTCCCCTCTACAATAACCTCTCTCAATTTTTTCTATCTCAGAGGCATTTTCCCATGGTGTCAAATTTTCACTTGGCGAAAAAGTTGTCAAATTCAAGTAGTTGAAAGTTGCAAAGTGGTACAACTTTCATTTTGCAGCTCGTGTGACCAAACAGATTGTTCCAACATGTCCAAATAGGTATTTTTATGCTAGGCATGGTCCTCTTTTGCACCCAAACACGTGGAATTTCTCCTAGCTACGTTCAACCAGATCGATCCCTTAAGGGTCCAAAGTGCAAAATGGTTGCAAACTTCAGCATGTTGTTACTCGGATACCATGATGCTTAGAAACTTCTCATCTAATCCTATGAGATCATGTTGGGCCCCTCTACAATAACCTCTCTCGGTTTTTGTTATCTTAGAGTCATTTTCCTATGGTGTCCAATTTTCACTTGATTGAAAAAGTGTCAAATGCAAGCAGTGTAAAGTTGCAAAGTAGTGCAACTTTCATTTTGTAATTCGTGTGACCAAAAAATTTGCTCCAACATGTCCCGATAGGTACGTTTACACTAGGAATGGTCCTCTTTTGCACCTAAACACATGAAATTGATTTGAGCTACGTTCAACTGGCTTGATCCCTTATGATGACATGGAAAACAATCGAAAAGAGAAACACACACATGACGGTTGAGAAGTCTGAGTTTTCCACAAAAAAGTGTATGATCATTGGAAACTGAAAGTTAGTGGTTGTTGAAGAGTTTGAAGGAGAATATCAATCAAATATCTATGTTTCTTTGTTAATTTATGTGCATTTTTTTCATTTCTAACCTATGTACGGGTCCGTACAACTGGAGTTTTCTCTAAGATGATCTCAATCTATTGTAGAATGGTTTTAGATTTGATTAGAATCCATTCTTGTGGAATTATATTATTTTCCAAGCAAATTAGAAGTAGATTTTTGAAACAGATCTGAACTTGCTCATACAAGGGTTTGAGTGTAAGATGTTGAAATAGGCCATTCCACCTATTGTCTAGGCTATGTCTCAATGGAATGCACCTAATTTAAGTAGGATAAGGAGTAGGAATAATAAAATAGCATTGGTAAAGGCATTGGAAGAGATCACTAATGCCACCCTGTTGAAAATTCAGAATTTAGGTCTTAAAAGCAAGGCTAGAAGAGGTGAAATAAAGAAATTGCTTGAGAATAAGTTAGAATAGGTTGGAAATAGAGTGAGGTTGTGGAGATTGATGTGTTCAAAAGGTCTGCAAGCATAGGGGAGGTCAAAAGTATGTTATGGCATGATGCCCTAGTTGGGAAAAGAGAGGTTTGAGGGAGTAAAAGTGGGTAAAGTCAGGGGGCAGCATAATTTGGTGGTCAATTAAGTTTGTGCAGGTAGAATGAAGAGTGTTGGAAGAGGTTTTGAGGTTGTATGAGGTTCGGGTTCGGGTTCAGGGGTTTGGTTCGCCGGTTTGGCCAAAGTTTTTTGGAGGGGGTTCGGTTGATTTTGGGTTCGTTAGTACAAAAAATATGTAAAAACATTATATATATATATATATATATATATGCAGCCTAGGAGCATGATTTAAGATTAGAATATCACATAACATCATATAAACAACAAAACCACCATAAACTTGAATTCCATTTAAAACATGGATGATAAATATTCATCGTTGAAACTTGAATTGTGGCAGCTTGATATACAAAGTCTATTGTTCAATTTGTATGATTTTGAAAAAAAGAAGCCAATTGAGTAGAGTTATCAACATTCTTCAAAAATCATAAGAATTTTTTTAGTACACTAGCCATTTTGATGTCTTCTTGCAGTCTCAAACATTATTTTGTATCATTGTTACATTGGTCTTGAGAGTGGTAGCTTAATATAGCTCCACAATACAAAATCTGGTTTACCTGTGTAGTGTAACAATGGCATATATTTTTCTTTGAAAGAACCAAAGGGTGATTGCGCAATTGAAGTGTAATAACACATATATTTTTGTAATATCAAGGATATTTTTAAAAATATTTTTATGAATCATTTCATGCAATACCAACTGAAAATGTGCTTTTTTCTTTTACATAGAGTTGTTTAGCATCAATCAATTAATATTCAAGACAAACCATGAAGGAAAACAATGATCAATGCTAGGGCTAACCAATTAATAAGTATACATGTGAATAAGTCAAGCATGTACATGTGAATAAGAGAAGCACAAGTACTTAAAAACGTGTAAGACTTTAAGTATACACACGAATACATAGTATACACAAATTAATACAAAGTATATGCATGAATACAAGGTATACGCATGAAAACACGCAAGTCACAAAGCATACATTGGAACACACAAAATTCATAAAGTATACACGTAAGTTGTAAAGTATACACTTGAATACACGTAACTCATATCTATTGAACCATGAATTTAGAATGCAAATATGGACACCATTGATAAAAATGATTTGTATTAACCAAATAGCCATGTAGGAATACATAAATATATGTCGATATAAGTATGAAATATAGGTACAAAATAGCCATATAGGCTTACGAGAATGTCATATAGGAATACAATGTCAAATATATCCAATACAAAATATGTACAAAACTGCCATGTAGGCATACAACAAAGGGCTCTAGAATCAAAAGTCATTGCTCTCCATGCTCTTGAAATAAACTCTTTCCCTTTTCTTGTCGATCAAATGGCCATACATCTATCACTCATTTATGTTGTGCTCAAGGAGTGTTCTTGCTACTCCTCCTAGTGTTTAGTTCTTGGTGAAGTTTTATCTGTTACAATAAGAAGTAAAGACATTAATATATAGAAATTACATTATAAAAGATGATATATTTTAAAAAATAATCACTTACCACCATCTGATGATCACTCTCCATGAGCAAAATATTCGCATGCCCAGGTTGAGGCATGCTAAAGCCCTATATAAACCATCCAAATAGAAATTAAACCATGAAGCAATAATGGTTTTCGTTTTCACTAGAACTAAAATCTATAACAACGAATGTAAATTGAAATTTAGTAATTTGCCTCATACATCCCTTGTTAGAGCCATCGAGGATTCTATAGCAGATAAAACATCGATCTCCATTTCCTTCATCACATTTAGAGGTGTTTCCGCTTGCAACAATTGAAAATAAAACAACAAGTTATTCAATCACGAAAACTACATTAGTGATCCATGTCATGACTTATAATGTATGAGATAATAAATATTTTTTTTGAGTACTTATTAAACTATATATTTCTCACTATCATGCTTACTATTTTCCCTGTCCATATCTTGTTTGAAAGTATGTGTTTTTAGGCTTTTACCCATAGCAGCAAGCTGGTGAACCATTTGATAAAATGCTTTCATAGACATGTATGATAACTGTGGTGGCATAGAGAAGGCAATGAACTATTTGAAAAAATGCCTCAAAGAAATAGGGTCTCGTGGTGATGGAATGCCATTACAAACAAATTCACATCATGGCATTCCATCACCATAAGACCGCATTTCTTTTAGGCATTTTTTCAGACAGTTCATTGCCTTCTCTGTGGTATTATTGCTTACTATTAGTGTTTGATAGAAATTTTTCCAAGCATTCATAGTTTGTTGGAAAGCACCTATTTTAGGCTTTTAGCCATAACAACAAGGAAGTGAGTAGTTTGATAAAATGATTTGGTACACATGTATGGAAAATGTGGTATCGTAGAAAAGGTGGTGAGCTGTTTGAAGAAATGCCTCGAAGAAATATGGTCTCATAGTGATGGAATGACATTCCATCACCATGAGACCACATTTCTTCGAGGCATTTTTTCAACCTACTAACTGCCTTGTCTATGCGATTGCTTACTATTATGCTGTGATAGATTTTTTCCAAGCATCCATAGTTTGTTGGAAATCACCTTTTTTAAGATTTTAGCCATAGCAGTGAGGAAATGAACTGTTTGATAAAATGCTTTGGTAGACATGTATGGAAAACGTGGTAGCATAGAAAAGGTAGTGGGCTGTTTGAAAAAGTGGTGCAGGTGTACCTTTACAAGAGCATGCCTCCATGAGGAAAATTTAGGATTTTGAGGTTGTATAGGTATTTTCATGATGTAATAAGGCTTAAATATCCATTTTTGAGTTTTTAATGGTCTTTGGTAGTCATTTTAGGCATAAATTATAAAGTTGCAGAATCTTAACAAAAGTTGTCAATCAATGTTGTAAAAATGCAAAAAGGTTCCAACTAGAGAAATATGAAGAACCAAGGTAGTTGTAGAGGCAAGCTTAGGCACTTAGGAAGTTGAAATGATTGGTAAAGTTTTTAAAATATTTTATTCATCGTTGTAAGCTATTGTTGAAGCATTTTGAAGGAGAAAACTGTTATACTGCTATTTTGTGTGTTTTCCTCCATCATCTGCTAGTGTACGGTTCTGTGCAGGTCCTAGTGCATCTATAATATGTGTTAATTGAAGGATTTATGTGTTGGAATCAATTTAAAACTAATTTGAGCATTTGATATTGAGTTTCAAGCTTTTGGTGGCCTGATTTCTCTAGGCGATCAGAAAACAGGGGCTAAGGGTTTGATTGCCCAAATGAACTAAAAAGCCCATTCCACCTTTTTTTAGAAACTATTTCTTGGTTTAATGGACCAGTCTAGAGTAGGAGTAGGTGTAGAAGGTAAGGAATTGGTTTGGTGAATTTTTTGTGTGAGTTCTCCTCGCTGTCCTAGTGAAAAACCAGTTTTGGTGTCTTTTAAACAAGGCAAGAGTGAGTGAAAAGAGGATAGGGGTTTAGAAGTGGATAGAATCCCCTAAAAAATATGAGAGTAGGTGAATTGGAGATTTTTTAGAAGATATGAGAGGTTGTAAGTGGTCAGAGAAGTGAATAAGTGAGAAACCCTAGGTGAAAGAGGGTGAAAACTAGTGAAAAAGAGCGATTTTGTGAAGGAAGTGTATGTAGATCTTTGGGGTAGCACTAGTTGAGGATGAAATGAGAATGTATAGGCATAAATAATCTTGATTGAAGTGATTATAAGCTTGTGAGAGGTCAGGGCATAAGAGTTTCAATAAGCCCTAATTGATTGCAAGGAAAGTGAGGGTTTTATGAAAAGGGGTCTAAATGAGTGAGAGGACACCCGAAAGTTGAATAATCTAAGGTTTTCTTGGTTGTCTTTTGACTGTTTGGAGGTTTCAAGTGTTGGTTATGTTTTTGGAGAGGTGTCTCTTTGAAAAAGAGGCCTAATTGTGGCCTAATTAAGTGTTAAAAGCCAGATTTGGGACAGTTGATCCAAAAGAGTAGCAAGTGAGTTTTAGATATGTGAGAGCAGGCCATAATGGGTGCCTAGTTTGGAGCATAGACAAGACAATGAACTATTTGAAAAGATGCCTCAGTAAAATGTGGTCTCATGGAATTCCATGAGAAGCAAATATAATTGGAAGCTACTCCTAGACTTATTACTTATGCTATTTGAAGTAATTGCATCACTACTTATGTTGACTTTCTAAACAACTATATTGTAGTTGAAATTTTTTCATCTATCAACATCTAGTTATTAGTTATGGAATGTGAAGTAATGCTTTGAGTTTGAATGATGTGCAATGCAACGTAATCAACGATATGAATATAAACTACACAAATCTATTATGTATAATTCATTAGTTAAACTATTTATTCTATTACTTGCGTGAAGGTTTGACTAAATCTACTGGCACTGGGAGGTGTTCCCTCAAAACCTCCAATATTAGCCTATTCAACATCCAAAATCACATATTAAAACACCATTTGTAAAATAATGCTATTACATTGTAATAAATTTATAATTATTTATTAGTTACATACCCCACCGATAGGTGTACTGTAGAAATAAGTAGGTACATAGGGCTGGTGTATCTAGTATCAACACTGTGACCCTGCAAGTTTATTAAAATAATTAAACTAAATTAGTTGATCTTGCATTTCAAAATAAAAATTTAATAAATTAAATTCAATGAACATGCTAACTTTTAATTGACTATCAATTCCATATGCGTCATGCAAAATGTCAACTTCCCTCTCCATCTCCATAGCTACAAACGGATCTTGCGCATTAGCCTCTTGAGTATCAGTGGGGTCATATGAACAAGCCGCCTCACAAGATTGATACACATGGGATCGAAGCCCACCTATCGAAGACTCCCCTAGATGGCGTTGTACAAGAGGGTTAGCATGCTGGATGATACTCTATGTCAAAGATTTGATGGCCTGTAGAGTCTCTATGTCAACACTCTCCTTTGTGTTGGAAGGGATGACGATGTGCTCATGAGGCGGCCTAGCGAGAGGTCATCTCGCTTGCCACATAAGATTCGACTGTGTAGCAAGTCTATCTTGTGCCAAACCCCCACCTCTTCCCTAGAAGCCCCTCATATCAAAATAATTTGAGATTTTGTTCAAGATGAACTCAGTGTATAGTTTCTTGAGGAAATATTATGGGACTTCGCAATTGTTGCATGGTGGGTCATCAAAAACCATGTACCACCTATCCCAAAAATATTTTGTAATCTCTTGGTGGTGGCACCAATGAATAGGAAACCTCTTCACATTGAGGGAGATATTTCCATTTGACCGTGGGCAGTGACTAATGCACACAAATCTAATTTTGTAATTTTTAAATCTTTTACTTCTTTATATGATAATTTATCTTGGTAAAAATCCCTAGCCGCTTGCCTCCTATCTACCAACCAGATAATTTTTTGCTAATTGAATCCAATTTTTTTAACATACCTTGTAGTGAAGTTGCCAGGGTCATTCTTTTTGTAGTTGAACCATTTGGATTACTCAACCTCTAGATTAAATCCTCAATTTGTTTTTTATTGTTCTCAATTTCACCCATTAAATTTTGTTGAGTGCCAGGAGGATATTAAGGGATTGGTTGAGGAGGTTGTTGTTGTGGTTGAGGATTTTCTTGTTGAGGATTTTCTTCTTGCTGTGGATTTTGAGGAGGGTTTCCAGGTTGATTAACATCTCCTATAAATTCAAAACATAAATATCAAATACAACCTAAAACTAACAAATTCAAAAAAAAAAATCCTCACCTCTTTGACCTCCTCGTCGATGTGGCAACATCCTAGTGATGAATCAACAACTATTGATGAAGATATTTGAAAAAAATCTCCTCCTAGAATGCAAGCACGAAATTCTGGGGGTTTTGGCCGCGGGCAACCAGAAAAAATAGTCACAAATGAAAATGAATTTCGACATCTTTTTTTCTTTTATTTTAACATGCCATAACGCAAGTGCGTTATAACACACTCGCGTTATAATGCGCTCATGATATGGGTTTGTGGTGGCCGAGCCTTAGGCTCGACACACCAAGCCATAACATGAGCGCATTATAATGCAAGCGTGTTATAATGTGCTCGTGTTATAACATGCTCACGTTATGAGTTTTTTAATTTTTTTTAAAAAAGTGGCCACAAAATTGATACCCACCTTCATGCACCCACCCGTCATCCTCTAGAAAACAAGATTGAACATCGGTTAGAACAAAAATTAGGAAACTAATTGATCCCATCCAACTAATTAACCCAAGTGACTGAAAATAACACCCACAATGAGTGCTAATCCATCCAATCACACATACTTCTAAGGTATTTGCATCAGCAAACTCGTGCCACCTACATAGTCAACCCATCAACTACAAATACAAGCTCCATGTGCCCACCAGTCAAAGAAGATCAAATACATCCAAGAACTCCCACTACATGGGTAATTGTCACACCCTAAATTGTAAGCTACTACGTAATAGTACTGCATAGGGCTGAATGATTGTAATGAGAATTCAATGTTTGAATAAAATATGTGTACCTTGTTATCAATATGAGTGTTTTGACATTTGATGATTGTCTCATTTTAATGTAGTTCTATTGATGTAATTCATGGTGGATTAATGCATATAAATTTATTGAATTGTTAATATTCTAACTTATGAGATGTTATGTATACTACTTATGTTGTGAACATTTGAATCTTGTGAATGTATGTCAGTGGATGCAGGTATATCTACCATTCCTCCAGGTAGAGGGGAAATATCACTCAAGAGAGGAGCTTGGTCAGTTAATTGGTAATGTGAACTATTTGGCATACACACACATCATTGTAGAGTGAGAAAACTGAGTCAGTTATGTTAGATAAGTCATCCATAGTCATAGATTGGCATTAGGAGTCATGTCTTCTTCTGTACATTTTATGAGTGATGTTTATCTGTTTATTTGTCTCATTGAATTAAGATCAGTACGATGATAACGCATATGAATTCAAGTGAATAGGGAGTGTACATATATAAATGTATATAGTATATACATGTATCCATATATATATACATATCGATACAAGCGTATGATTGGAAAACGGATATGCTCATGCGATTGCATTGATATGGTATGCATACATATACGTTCATATTGAGGTATATATAGATGTATATACATGTATATATACACACAACCTATTATATGTGGATATTAATCATATTATATTATTATTGCCCATCAATTTACATATACATGTATATGTATGTGTATATATATATATTAACATATCATATATATCGACTGGCTTATGATATGTTTGCAAAATTATATATGTGTGTGTGTGTGTGTGTGTGTGTGTGTGTGTGTACATGTAAATATATATTTATTAATATTATATATAAATATATATATTAAGGTAAGATAATGTACATAAATATATATATATATATATATATTACATTAAGTAAATAAATAAATAAATAAATAAATAAATATATATATATATATATATTACATAAAGTAATAAAATAATTATATATATATTTATATAAATTATTTGTTACCTTAATACATATAAATATATAATATAATATATATATATATATATATATTCATTTAAAATTTAATGAAAATCAATCTTTGATTTAACTATTGTCTCACATTTGAAAAATTGAATTATTTTTCTAATGTTGATACTAGCATAAATAAATTGACTTGTTTCTTATTCTATCATGGGAAATTGGGTTCATACTAAACCCAGCCGAATATTTAAATTGACAACCATGGGAAAATCAAATGTAATAAAGTTACGTATTTGGAAAAATAAAAATAAATCATTCTTTATAAAGTTAAATCAAAATATTTGATATTTCAAACTATTGGGAACCTTGCCATAAATATGAAATATTCAGTTGAGAAAGAAACGTATGCTTGTAAAAGCACACGACCATGACCAAGTCTAGGAATTGGGATGCTGCTCGTATTGTGTCGAGTACAACCTGGAAGTAGAGTATGTGGTGTGCAAACAAAGAGGGACTTTTTCTTTGTGATTATCAAAATTTTCTTTTACCTGTTGAATAGTGCCATTTCCTGTAGGTGTTGATTCTTCTTTATTCAACATATGCAAGTTTGAAACATTCCTCAATTTTTTGTCAGTAATGGAGGTCAACTCACCTTCGAAAATGTTGAGTATGAGGTTTAAATTCATCATTTATCATTTGAAATATTCAAATGCACAGTCCTGTCATTTAACATGTCATTTGAAGTGGAATATGATGGGCAAGGGAGCTCTATATATAGCCACCATTCTTCTGGATTACTTATTCATATTTTAGTATCATCATCTTTGTTCTCACTCATACAAATTATTCAGTTATGTTCATTCATTCTGTCAGGAGTAATTTTATCATTTCTTGAGAGCAGAATTAACTAGGAAGTTAATTTTGTACATCAATTTCACCTGAGAGTTCATATCTTTTGTCAAGATGAAACCATTAATCAGTTGGATTACCATTTTCTGAGAGATAAATTTAGAGAGAAAAAGAGAGTTGTGGAAGGAAATTTGACGAGTGCTAGCCAGTGCTGAGAAATAGATTGAGATTTCACCAGTTGGAGAAAAGTGAAAAACTAGGCATGGGATATTATTCTACTATCCATCTCATCTAAGAATCTTTGAATTACTCTGGAATTGTATTTACTATTTGTGTTTAGATAGGGGTTTGTTTTATGAACTACTGTTGTATGTTGAAAAAGGGTGTTTTTCTATAGTTTGTACATTAGCTTCTATATAGTGAATATGTTATTTTAGAGCATAGAAGATGCATACTTGTTAAGATAAGTGTAATAGGAAAATACTGGGTTTGAAAGGTTAAAATATGGATACTTATGTGATTGCATTAATTGTATGACCTCCATTGAAGGAGAGTGCTCGTTACCTTAGTTATTAATACTAGAACTGTGATGAGAGCTTGTATCAAGTATAGTGCAGCCAACTAAGTTATTAGGATAACTCAGAAAAGCTAGCTAAACTCCTAGGATAATCATTCCAGTATAGGATGGAATAAAGGAAGTACTTGTGATGCTGAATTCATCCCAGTAGGATTATTTGATGTAGGATGTCTGAGGTACGGATTACAATTATAGGACAAAGACCTATGCATAGTGTAAGATAGCCTTAAGTCAAATCGACCCTGAATAGTGTATGTGACAGTTGACCCTCAGTAGAAATACTATATGAACACTTTGGCCAAAGTAGTGTAATAAACAAACATCCTCTTAGACTGGGCGATGATTACACTGTCAGTTCACCATCATCCTGTATTACATATTAGATCAAGAGTTTTTCAGATGCACATGTTCTATATATGTAGGAAACACAACTATGCTCAGTTGGTAAATAGTATTGGTTACCCTACCAATCTCTTCGTTGAAGGGAGGGCCATCTATCGAATGATAGATGTGCGGGGGACCGCATTATAAGTCCGTGGTTGCCGGAAAAGCACCTGAGTGATGTTTCTCCTCCTTACCAGGCTATTGAAGCATCAAGATTTGAAAGGTGGATTCCTTGATCTTCTTACCACTATTTTTTCAAAAGCTCAATGAGCTATGTATGTATTATTACTCTGATGTTCATTTGAAAAGAAGAAGTTTTCTTGTTGAAATATATTGTCTTGTTCATTTGAAAAGGAAATTTTTCTAGTTGATAAATAGAAAGTATCTTGTATAATTATCAATGAGAAGAAAATAAATGTTTTATAGTAATTTCTTTGTTACATGTTATTTGTGTATAATGTTGTAGATTAATAAAAAAAAAATTGCGTAAGGGTCAGGTCGTTACATGTGGTATCAGAGCTACCAGGTTTAACATTGAAACCTATGAGCTCATCAACTTTCCTTTCCTTTATTATCTAATGTTGTGAAAAATTCTTGTGTCAAGATGGTACATATTAGATTGACATCTCACAAGTGCGTAATCGGGAACTGACGTTACCTCAGGGCCAAGCAGGAAAAAGAGGCCATCGTTAGGACCATCAAAGGAACCAACTATGATAATGCAATCTGGTCGAGTGATACTGAGACTTTTAGCCATGCACTATCTCAGATTAATGATGTGAAGAGGAAAATGAGAATGGAGGTCATGTACAACTACTTACCCGCCATCTCACTTGAAAAGTATGAATCATTACCACTGTCTAGGGACATTCCATCTGAAGAAAGCACAAGTCTTTCATTCATTATTAGGGATCCTAGAGTTCAACCATTGGCTGAAGTAATATCAATCTCGTCAAATAAAGAATTTGAAGGTTATACACCAAGGACACTACCGATCGAGAAATGGTCCCATGAACAAATGTCTGTGAAAGATGTAGAGAAATTTATTGATGAACACCATATTGATAATACTCCTCACAACTATGTATCAAACATTAAATCCGAGGGTTACTATCCATTTTGGGATAGATATAAACAAATGAGGGACAAATTGAAAGATTGGGAACAACGATTTTCTCAATCTATAGGATACACACCTTTAATTTATATGTCTGAGAGTGAATTTGGTGGATACTCTCCCCTTGACTACTTGAATAGTCGATCAATGTAACCAAAAGGATTTTGAATCTTCATTTATAAATAAAACTATGTGTTTACGAGAAAAATACTTGTCTTTTATGTTCATGTGAATGTGTTTTTCTTCATAAAAGTTACTTGGTAAAATAATTAAGGCTAACATGAATAAAATATTTAGGTTAATAGAAAAAAATATAATCATGGTTAGAATGTATGAGAGAACATGAAACATACTTGGAACCAGCCAAGAAGGAGGACAAGGAGCTATAGGAATGGAAGCTCGGCTAGGTCAAATCCTCGCGAGGTTAACCAACTTGGAACAAGAAAAGGATAAGGGTAGGCTGGAGAAGGATATATCAGAAAAAAAATTTGAAGGAGAAATTTCTTCTCACGAACAAGATAAAAATTGAAATCAAGATAATGAGAAATCCCCCACATCGTCTTTCGAAAGGAGAAAGATGTTGGTAACTAATGAACTATCTAGGAATATGAAGAAAATATACCCACCAAAGTTTGATGGAAGCACTGGAGGGGATGAAGTGGAAGTCTGGCTAGTACAAATGGAAAAGTACCTCAAAATAAGAAATTATGATGAAGTAACCAAGGCATCATGGGGAGCATACTAGTTAGCAGGTGAAGCCTCTAACTGGTGGATGAATAAAAAGTTGGAACTCAATATAAGTTCATGGAAATTGACTTGGGAGGAATTTTTGGAAATATTCTACAAAAGATGGTTACCCCAACTCTTTTATGATAGAAACTTATGGATTTCCAGGAATTAAAGCAAGGAACCATGACAGTGCATGAGTACTGGGAGAATTTTACTCGTCTTCTTCACTATGTTCCTATATACCATAAGGATGAGCATTTCCACATCAGGAAATTCATCTTAAGGATTAATGGCAGAATTGGTGGAGAGGTAGACATGCACGGTCCAACCACCATGGACCATGTATATGAAAAATCCATCAAACAGGAGCATAAGCTGAGGGAAGATTCTAACCGATAGGAAAGGAAGGAGCAAAAGAAGGAAACTGAAGTTCCCATTAAGGAAACTCCTAAGAAATAATAACTTGTTCAGAATACTGCCAAGTCCAAAGGAAATAGATCCTTTTACAATGGAAAGGATTTCAAAAGAGATCGTAAGAGAAACAACTCAGGCCCTGGTAATACCGGCAAGACTAGTGAAAATACTAGTAAATCTGGAGAAGTCATCAGGAAAAGAGGACCACCATCCGATTGATTTATATGTAAAGGAGATCATTATGAAAGGGAATGTCCCAACAAGACCTCTAGATCCCAACCTTTCGACATTTCATTACCTAGCCAACAAGCTATGTTTCAACAAAGGATACATGCTATAGTAGATGATCGTAAAGTTGGCTACCAGGTGAGGCCAATTGAAACACCAGGTACTTTATTTGATTTTCCTATTTCTGTTCTAATTGATATGGGTGCCACTGAATTTTTTTAGTTTACCTAGAATAGAAAATAAATTAACTAGGAAGGCAGGGCATATGGAAAAGACATGGAATGTTGAATATGCAAAGAATACAAGAGAAAAGGTGGATAAATGTCTATTCGAGGCTAGGATAGAGTTTTCCAATTTTGTTATTGAAGTCAACCTATATGTCACTCCGCTAGGATCATATGATGTTATCATAGGAATGAACTGGTTATGGAGGCATAGAGCCATAGTTGACTGGAATGCCAAAATAGTTGAGTGTCTAGATGACCAAGGAAACCAAGTTAAAATCCAAGGGATACTTAGAGATGTAAGAGTTCTACAGATAACAATAATGCAACTTAAGAAAGCTGAGAAAAAAGGGTTTAAACTCTTTGCTGTGAAGATTGATGAACTTGATTATGGAAGTGAAGAATTAGAATACCAAAGTCAAAAAGAGTTAGAAGATGGAGAAATTGTAGAAATCGAAGAATCAAATATTGAAAAGTATCTAGTTCTAAGAGAATTTTTTGACGTATTTCCTGAGGAGTTACCAGGATTACCACCTAGAAGAGTGTTTGAATTTTCAATTGATATAGTCCCTGAATCAAAACCTATATCCAAGGTACCTTATAGGATGACCACTACGAAACTTATGAAACTAAAGACTCAATTAGATGAATTGTTGTCCAAAGGACTAATAAGACCAAGTGTCACACCTTGGGGAGCACCTATTATATTTATCAAAAAGAAAGATGGAACCTTGTGGTTATGCATCGAGTATCATATGTTTAACAAAGCTACGATTAAGAATAAATATTCATTGCCACACATAGATGATCTGTTTGATCAAATGAGAGGTGCAACCATATTTTCAAAAATAGATTTGAGGTCTGGATATCACCAGTTGAGATTTAAAGATGAAGATATCTTTAAGACAACATTCCGAACTCGCTATGGACATTACGAGTTTACTATTATACCTTTTGGTTTAACAAATGCACTAGCAACATTCATGAATCTCATGAATAGTGTGTTCATAGATTATCTTGACAAGTTTGTGTTAGTATTTCTAGATGACATCCTAATTTATTCTAGAAATGAAGAAGAACACTATAAACACTTAGAATTGGTTCTACAACAGTTAAGAGAGCATAAGTTATATAGCAAGTTGTCCAAGTGTACTTTATTCCAAGAAAGAGTAAATTATTTAGGAAATGTAATGTCAATAGATGGAATTGCAGTTGATCCAACAAAGATTGAAGCAGTAATTCAATGGCCTATACCCAAAAATATGTCTGAAATGAGAAGCTTTATGGGATTGGCAGGGTACTATAGAAAGTTTATTGTAAAATTTTCTAAAATTGCTTTTCCTATAACTTCTTTGCAAAAGAAAGGAAAGAGGTCTGAATGGAATGAGAAGTTTCAAGAAGCATTTGACCTACTCAAAGAGAAACTAACCACCACACCAATCCTAAAAGTACCTGATCTCAAAGGAAGTTTCATGGTTATCACCGATGCATGCAGAGAAGGGTTAGGTGGAGTACTAATGCAAGATGGACAAGTGATATCATATGAATCAAGGAATATGAAACCATATGAAATGAATTATGCCTCACATGATTTATAATTGGAAACCATAGTACATGCCTTGCAAATGTAGAGACATTACCTACTAGAAAATCCTTTTGAGCTAAAGACTAACCATAATGGATTGAAGTATCTTTTTACTCAACCTAATCTGAATGCCAGACAAAGGAGATGGTTGGAGTTGATAAAAGATTATGATTTTAACATCAATTACATCAAAGGGAAAAAAAATTGGGTAGCTAATGCACTAAGTCGGAGATATCACATTGATTCCATTATAGCAATCCAGACCGATTTTAAAGAACAAGTACTCCAAAAATGTAAAGAGGATGAGTACTATCTTCAAGTTAAGCAAGCACTTATGGATAAACCTCAAGATTATAAGTATGAAGGTTTCCAATTTGAGCCTAGTGGATTTCTTAGGTACAAGGGAAGAATGTATGTACCTGATGTGAAGGAGTTAAGAAATTTGGTATGGAAAGAGACCCATGAAGCATCTTATTCTAGACATCTAGGAGTGACAAAAATGATGGCTAATATAAAACCATTATACTTCTGAAAGGGAATGAAAGGAGATGTTGCTAGTTATGTAGCAAAGTGTCTTGAATGCCAAAGGGTAAAAGTTGAGCATCATCATCCTGCAGGTTTTTTATACCCACACGACATACCTGAAAGGAAGTGGCAAGTTATAAGTATGGATTTTGTGCAAGGACTACCTATGTCGAGGAATAAGCATAATGCCATACTAGTAGTAGTGGATAAAATTACAAAGGTGGTACATTTCATACCAAGAAATTTAACTGATGGAGTACCAATCATAGCAAGGAATTTTGTACAAGAAGTGTTTAGATTGCATGGAATTCTAGAAAATATTATTTCTGATAGAGATGCAATAATCACTTCTAGGTTTTGGCAAACCTTGTTCGCCGCACTTGGGAGTCAATTGAATATAAGTTCAACATATCATCCAGAGATGGATGGGAAAACTGAAAGGGTAAATCAAGTATTGGAAGACTTACTTAGAGTGTATTATATGGCTCAACAATACAAGTGGGAATATTATTTACCTTTAGTCAAATTTTCTTACAACAACTCATATCATTCTAGTATAAGGATGGCTCCTTTTGAAGCCTTGTATGGTCGAAAGTGTTGAACCTCGATAATTTGGGATAAATTTGAGGATCAAGTAAGTCTTGGACTACAAATTTTAGCAGAAATGGAATAACAAGTGAAAGTTATTAAGAAAAGGTTAGCAGAAGCTAACAGTCAACAAAAAATTCATGTAGATGCCAAGAGAGTTCCCCGTAATTTTGTTATAGGTGACAAATTACTTTTGAGAATGAAGCCTCATAAGAGTTCCATCAAGTTTGGAAAATATTCCAAGTTGGCCCCATGATATGTAGGACCCTTTGAAGTTCTTAAGGAATTAAATTTTGTAGCTTATCGAATTGCTTTGCCCCAGCTCTTGCCAAAATGCATAATGTCTTCCATGTGTCCTATCTTAAGAAATATCTTCCAAGAGATAGTCATTTGATTGATTGGACTGCCTTATAGGTAAGGGACCTCAGAGTAATAATTCTCAAGCCCGTAAAGGTGCTAGAAATGCATAAGCTTCACTTACGAAACAAAGATTTCTATGTAAATTTCAATGGGAACAATACACAGATGACTCGGTGACTTGGGAGGATTACGCGGAAATTCAACAGAAGTTTTTAGACATTATCAAAGCTTTTGAGAATGGTGAATAAAAGTAGAATTAGATTTATGTTTTGAATAATACCTTGGGTCATCGAGGATGATGAATCATAAGGGGGGAGTACGTTACTTTAGACATGAAAAATATACAAATTGATCCTACACACCTGATCCTGATCTTACTAACATCGTTTCTTCCTAAATCACCCACTTTACTAACTAATTTAATTGAATGATCTTTATTTGATTAAATTCATCATATTTCCTCTCTTAATTAAATAAATCAAATTTATCAGATTAAGTCATTCTTCTCTATTAATTAAATAAATTATTTTATTTATTTAATCCTATAATCTCTCTTTTAATTAAATAATCAACTTTATTTAATTAAATCTCTAAGGTCATCTCTTTAAATTAAATAAATTAATCTTTATTTAATTAAATCCAAAATCATTATTCCTCTCAACTTTGATTTATTTAAATCCTAGAATCTAAATAAAAATTATTAAATCATCTAATTTTTACTTAAATTAATCAAATCATGATTAATCCTAATCCTAATCACTCCAATCCTCTATATTTTGCAACTTGCACAATAAATAAATTTATTTGATTTATAAACTCATCAATTTCCATTCAAAAAGGCATCTTTGGTGGAATATTCTTCCAATTTGAAAATCCCTCCAAAAGGGATGAGTACTTCCAAAAAGGCATTTAATGCCTCTTACATGTCCTTAGCGTTGAGCCAAGTGACATTAACTCCATTTTTTCCCCCTCTAAACATGTCATTTCACTAATTTCAAATTCCATCTAATTGCATTTATGTGCACATTCATCAAAATGTTCTCATTCCTCCTCCAATCACATGTGGACAAGTGGCCTTCTCTCATTGGTTGGTCTTTTGTCCCACATTCATCTATTTGTATTATTCTTCCATTCTTCAAATCTATAAATATAGGGCTTCTCCTATTGAATTGATCATCCACAATCCATTCAAGCTTATTATACTCAATTTCACTTGCAACTTCATCCATTTTCATCATAGTTTCATAGTTTTACCAAGGTTTTGTCAAATTTGCATCAAGGAATCAAGAATCATCATCAAAGCTCATCAAATCACACTAAGGAGTTGGGAAATGGTTATTTTCTACACATAAATGACACCAATTCCCCCATGGGATTGAAAGCAAGCTCATTCAAATAGGATTTAATTGCTTTCATTATTGTGTTTCTCATTTCTTTTCCTATTTTGATGTTTCAATCTAATTTCATGGCGAATGTTGCTTCTATCTTGCATTTGGATCTAATATTTTGTTTGTATAGGTATAGAAACACCATTCACATTTTGGCGCTAGAAGGAGGGTGAATCTGGAGAAATTCATCACGTTTTTCCAAAATTTTATGCTTTTTTTATTTTTTTGCTGTCTACAGGGAACTCCGCCGCTACCAGTCAAGCGACGCTATATTGCATGGCTCCAAAATCCAAAGTCCACCACTGGAGTCTTCCCACCAACAAAATTTTAATTTCAAACCGAGCCGTTGACTTTCGAAAATCCAAACTATGTTGCTTGCTAAACAGCGCTGCAATCGCAGTCACTATTTTTGTAGAGAGCACCTCTCTCAGTCTTCATCGGTGCTATATTTCACCACTCACCATTCCAAAATGCATTGCACCTGTGGATTGCACCACTGCAGTTGGGTAAAAGACAAAATTCTGGTTATTTTGACATGTGCTTTTTGCATTTTTGTTATTCTGTCTTCTAACTGGTTTTTTAGTCTCTGTTTTGTAGTATTAACCAGTTTTTGCAGGTTGGCTTGATCAAAGTGAAGAAAGGAAATGAAGACCAAAGGTTTTCCATGTTATCATTAGCTCATTGTATCAAGTGTTTTTAAACACTTTAGGGAGGAATTATAATCCCTCTTCTAAGGATTTGCTACATTCTTTCTTTTAGGATTACTAAATTTCATTTGGGCTTAAAAAGAACAAGATAAAGGGTTAAAAGTAATCATAGGCAAACTAACTAGATTTTGTTTTGGGCCTTAATACATGAACAACCAAATCTCACACTTCAAATTTGGTGCTTAAAAATAATTCATATCATTTCTTTGTGGTTAAAATGAACATCTGCATTCTTTGCTTTATAATCCCTTATCCAAGTTAATATCATTAAAATGACGTATGCACTTATCTCGCGGTTCATTGCTATCTTGAGAACCAAAATTATTTTTTGTGATATTAGGTTGTATAAGTGATTACCTCCACACTTCAATTTGGATTCTTAAAATTTAACAAACTTTGCGAGTGTGAAGAAAAAGTATTGTGTGTGCTCCCACCTAAATGCGATAGGTGGTCGAGCTACAAATACACTCCTTCGCTATTGTTCACCCTTAGAGAGCCTGCCTTGGTGGTAAAAAGTACTCACCCAAAGGGAACGACTCAAACCGGTAACGAGCTAAACTCCAAGCTTCTCCCAACCAGTATATAAATTTGAATGTTGAGGAAAGCTCATCATTACAGGAACTCCTACAAACAAGCAAGTGATACTCTTTGTATGATTTGATCTTGCCTCTCATGTGGCTTTCTGAATGGGTGCCTTGATTAAAAGACAAAATTGTGTAAAATCCAAAAAACTTATCTATTTGTTGATGCAAGAATGTTTGTTCTGAAGACATCCCACATTTTTACGGCTCTTTGTAGAAATGATAAGTATTCCATGAGAGTTTCATGGGTACTGATGCTTGGCTGACCTGAGAAACAAGTGCACTGTAAGGGGGAGCCTGAGTGGTGAAGCATCTAATCATCCACTCAGAGTAAGCGTAGCTGGATTCGTCCAAGTGGGAACTCAACAATTATTTCCTCTTTTATCCATAGGGTTGTGAATATTCTTTGAAATCAAAACACTTTGCTTGGATCTAAAAACATTTGAAAACAAAAATTCACAAAGTTCTCAAAAATTTCAAACCCTTTAGGGGGAGCAAATACCTTTGAAAAATCCAAGTGCTCTTGCTTACCCTAGGGATTTCATCCTTAGAGGTTCCTAAGTATTTGGATATAATCATCATTTGTTCTCACTAAAGTCAACATTAGGAAACTTTTGTCTTAATTTCCTTGATTCTCACATAAGGGAATTTGTGGGATGATAAGAAGTTAGGACATTATACATCTAGTTTGAAACTTTAATCAAGAATTGTTTGTGGTAAAAGGAAGTCATTAAACAAAGCTAAGAAAAAAATGAACCCCACACATGTGTTCTTCCAAATGATTTCCTGAAAGATCAAGATCCGAAAAGCAAAGTCCAAAGGTCTTAGTCAAAAATCTCATAAGAAACCTTTGTCTATACTCTATGAATTCATAGAAAGATTGACCTTCAAATTTTACAAAAGTGCATCAAGAAACAATCCTAATTTGTATGAGTTTTATTGTCAACAAAATCTAGGTCTCTTTCAAAAATTTCTTTTTCTCACATAGGAAGTAGTAAGCATGTTCTTCAATACCAAGGTCTTGTAGAAAAGAGTCCTATCTATTTCGAATCTAGGATCAAAGTCATCATTCTCATCCATCCCTCAACATCAAAATCAAAAATCACCTCACCAACAACTCTTGGAAATCTTGAAAACATCATTTATGCTAGACTTCTTGGAAAAACCTAAATCATCTTGTTTGGTTAGATATGTGTAGATGAATCCTTCTCCACATATTTGGTCAAATTATCAATCCTTGTGAACAAATTTACCCCTTGATAAAATCCAACATCCCGAGGTTTATAAGTTCATTATCCATAAGGAAAATTAAATCAAAATCATGTTGTTTGACTAAGGGTGTCTTGATGAATCCTTCTTTACACACTTAGTCAAATTATCATCTTGTGCACAATTCTACTCTAGGACAACATCCAACCTCTTAGAGTTTACAAGTTCACTATCCAAATCAAACCTAATCAAGTCCTAAAGTCTAGTATCTCCTTCAAGATTCCTCAAGAGTTCAATCATTCACATCATTCATCCTCCATTTATCTCATCTTCACCTTTGATCCTTAATCTTACTAGTTGTTCTCTTTTTGTACCTAAAGTTAGATCAAACTAAAGAATTAGAGGTTCATCTCACACATTCTTGAATTTTTTTCCCTATTTTATAGTGCAAACTAGATCGCAACACAAGAAGAACATGAAAATAAACAAAGAAACATCAACTTCGAGTGACCTAAGCCAAACCGCTCCTAAGATGAATCGCATTGTGTCAAGCAATCCCCTAAGAAATTTCCCTCTACCATCACAAAAAACTCAAGAGGAGGGTCAAGTAGAGGATATCCTCGACAATATCTTGGGGATGACACAAGATTAAATCCTTGAGATGGTTCAAAATCCTGAAAATCATAGAATTGTCAATGCTATGATGAGGTTATATCCCTCCCAATACATGCTTGAATTGGAAAAATAAGTGGCTAAACTCCCTTTCAACTATTACGTAATCACCCTTGTGGAGAAACCTCTCGGGATCATGCCTCCAATCCCACCCATACCCCCATATCAAAGCATCACTTAAAGCATCCTGCAAATCACATCATCCATTGCTCCAACTCTACCAATCGTTAACAAGGGAATCTCATTGCTTCATGCACTTCAAGCACATCCCCTCGTGAACAACCAATAATTTGATGCAAACACCATATTGGGCCAATCCGTTCCAGTAAATTCATTACACCCATATGTTCCACTTGCATTTTATGATCCTACCCATTCATCCTCTTTTCATGCAACACCATTTTATCCTCTTGACACTTAAACCTCTCTCCCTATGACCTCACAAGGAGAAGGTGATTTTTTTGGAGTAGGGGGAGTCTTCGATCCCTCATCATCATCTATTCAAGGGAATGTACCACCCATATTTATATCATTTCCACCTCTACCACTTACATCTACATCACCCCTTGGGTCGGGTCTTCCCCCCTTACCCATCATCAATCAACCAAATCCAAGCAACCCCCCATCATAAATCAAAGCATCATACCGAATCCTCCTGTCTTTCCATTGATATCACAATAATAGGTGGCAACCATCCAAGCAACCCCCACCATCAACACATCGACCATCCCCCAAGTGTCTCAAAACATGGTCTCCCAAGGACCAAGCATCTTAATCATGCCATCCACCACTCAAACCCCAGTCATCAATACAATGGTCCCTCTCATCACAACAATCAACACTATTCCTAATCCACCACCACCATCGTCAAAACCCAACATGGAAAACTCATTTAGCATCATGTTGCAAGCAGCTCGATAAGTCGCCTATCAAAAGGAACTTCAGCAAATCCAAAATTAACAAGCTACACAACTAGTTGATTAGCAAGCACAAGCAAAATTAGTGGCACAACAAGCACAACAGGCACAACAAGCTGTCCAAGGCAAAGCTTTACTACAACAACATAAAGCCACCCAAGCTGCATAAGAAGCTCAAGCTGTGCAAGCGATGCAAGCTGTACAAGCAGCACAACAAGCACATGCTCAAGCTCAAGCCCAATATCAAGCTCAACAAGCGCAAGTGCAAGCTCAATACCAGGCAAAATTGCAAGCAGTCCAACAAAAAACATATCAACAATCCCTGCAAGAGTATCAAGCACAACAACAAGCTTTTTTGGCACTACAACAACATGAACAACAACAAGTGTTGTTGGAACAACAAAAAATGTAGGCATTACTCACTCAACAAAGCTTGCAACAAACTCCCACCAACGCTCCACTCATCAATCAAACACCTCAACCACCTCAAAACACATTCACTCCACCTCCCATTCTGCAAGACGATGTGACAGAATAAATCAAACTTCTCTCGTAGCAAGTGCTTGATCTCCAATCGATAATAAAAACAAGGACACTTGGCAATCTGTGTCCTTATCCTTTTGACAGGAGCCTTGCATTGATACCATTCCCAAAGGGATTCGAAATCCCCAAATTTGACAAATATCATGGGTTGGGAAACCCTAAAGATCACATCAAAGAATTCGAAGTACATTGCATGGAAGTCACGTACACTGATACATATCTAATGTGACTATTTCCTCGAAGCTTGGTTGGTCCCGCCATGGAGTGGTTCTCTCGTTTGCCTACGGGCATCAGAACATTCCAAGAAATCGAACACATTCCTCAAGAATTATGCATTCAACATTGGCATGGATGTTAGTCTAGAGGAAATATTGGTGGTCAAACAAGGAAAGGGGGAATCATTTGCCTCCTTCCTACAACGATGGTGATCTAAGGCCAATCAGAGCAAGTGGGCCATGTTAGAGGAGCAAAAAATCTGCACCATCATCGCCAATTTGGAGAAGACCTTGGCATTCCATCTAAAGATGTAGTGCATCACCACATATGACCAATTGATCCCCAAGTTGCTCAACATTGAACAGACCCTTATTGCACAAGGGGGACACCTACATATCTTGAACATCAAGATAATCACCCATCCACTAGCTATAACGAAAAACCTCGCATGTGGGTGAAAAATGGGAATGTCACTAATGATGGAGTGGTCGATGTCAAGGTCATGATCAGTGCTCCAAAATAGAATTCCCAAACATATCACCAAGAACAAAACAATAATGACAACAATTCACAAAACAATGTGGTATCACAACAACCACCCCACAATCAAGTCAACAATCTAAATAATCAAGGAGGACCACCTCTGCGAAACAAATATCCCCCCAAGAGGAAATTCATAGCCCTTGGGGAATCGATCGAGTCCATCATGAAGAAATTAGTCAATGAGAACCTCAATAAAATCCCTACTTATGATAATTATCAAGAGCCCCAGGTGAAACCACCATGGTACAATAAAATTTTCCTTTGTGATTATCATAAAATTAAGGGGCACACAAAAGCCAATTGCATGAAACTAAAAAATGTCATCCAAGACCTCATCAACGGAAAGATCATAAATGTAGAGCAAACAACTAGCAATCAAGATCTAAAAATCTACATGAATCCGATGTCAAACCATAATCAAGGAAACAACAAAGGGAAGAAAAAATATGCCAATGTGAACCATGTATATGATCAAGTTGTCGCATCCCTGAATGAAATGGTCATAATTGTTAGCATCAAGGGAGCCAAAGCTGATTGTGGAGTCACCACATGTGGCATAAAGGTCACCATTGTCGGGTCATCACAACCACCTAGGACATCCGACTCAAATCAGAAATCCATTCCTAATGGCTACAATTTCCTAGACCAGTTAAAAAGAACCCTTGCTTAGATCTCCATCATGGAGATATTGAAGATTTAAGCCGCCCATAGAGAAATCCTTGAGGAAGCATTGGATTTATCTACCATCTTCACCAATCTTGATACAGAACAATTCCAAGCTATGATTCGAAATCCCCAAATTTGGCAAATATCGTGGGTTGGGAAACCCTAAATCACATCAAAGAATTCCAAGTACATTGCATGGAAGTCACGTACAATGATACATATCTAATGTGACTATTTCCTTGAAGCTTGGTTGGTCCCACCATGGAGTGGTTCTATCATCTGCCTATGGGCATCAGAACATTCCAAGAAATCGAACACATTCCTCAAGAATTATGCATTCAACATTGGCATGGATGTTAGTCTAGAGGAAATATTGGTGGTCAAACAAGGAAAGGGGAAATCATTCGCCTCCTTCATACAACGATGGTGATCTAAGGCCAATCAGAGCAAGTGGGCCATGTTAGAGGAGCAAAAAATCTGCACCATCATCGTCAATTTGGAGAAGACCTTGGCATTCCATCTAAAGATGTAGTGCATCACCACATATGACCAATTGATCCCCAAGTTGCTCAACATTGAACGGACCCTTATTGCACAAGGGGGACACCTACATATCTTGAACATCAAGATAATCACCCATCCACTAGCTATAACGAAAAACCTTGCATGTGGGTGAAAAATGGGAATGTCACTAATGATGGAGTGGTCGATGTCAAGGTCATGATCAGTGCTCCAAAATAGAATTCCCAAACATATCACCAAACACAAAACAACAATGACAACAATTCACAAAATAATGCGATATCACAACAACCACCCCACAATCAAGTCAACAATCTAAATAATCAAGGAGGGCCACCTCCACGAAACAAATATCCCCCCAAGAGGAAATTCATAGCCCTTGGGGAATCAATCGAGTCCATCATGAAGAAATTAGTCAATGAGAACCTCAATAAAATCCCCACTTATGATAATTATCAAGAGCCCCAGGTGAAACCACCATGGTACAATAAAATTTTCCTTTGTGATTACCATAAAATTAAGGGGCACACAAAAACCAACTGCATGAAACTGAAAAATGTCATCCAAGACCTCATCAACGACAAGATCATAAATGTAGAGCAAACAACTAGCAATCAAGATCTAAAAATCTACATGAATCCGATGTCAGACCATAATCAAGGAAAAAACAAAGGGAAGAAAAAATATGCCAATGTGAACCATGTATACGATCAAGTTGTTGCATCCCTAGATGAAATGGTCCTAATTGTTAGCATCAAGGGAGCCAAAGCTAATTGTGGAGTCACCACACGTGGCAGAAAAGTCACCATTGTCGGGTCATCACAACCACCTAGGACATCCGACTCAAATTAGAAATCCATTCCTAATGGCTACAATGTCCTAGACCAATTAAAAAGAACCCCTTCTTAGATCTCCATCATGGAGTTACTGAAGATTTCAGCCGCCCATAGAGAAATCCTTGAGGAAGCATTGGATTTATCTACCATCTTCACCAATCTTGATACAGAACAATTCCACCCTGAATCTCCTCACATTTTTTTATCAGGACTTCCCCGCCTAGCCATCTCACAATCATGCACTCCACCTCAAAGTATTGGTCCACAAAAATAAGGTCAAAAGGGTCTTGGTGGATGGGGGCATAGGCCTCAACATTTTCTCCCTCAAACTCATAAATAACTTGGGATTCTCTGAATATTCCATTGAAAAAGGCAAGGGTATCATAATCAGGGCTTATGACGATCAAGACAGAGTGTCTCAGGGAACTATTCAACTCCCTATTCAAGTAGGGCCAGCTATTATGGAAATCACCTATCAGATGCTTGAACTTGATCTTCCTTATAACATTCTCCTGGGGTGCCCATGGATCCATGGGATGGAAGTAGTTGCATCGACCTTCCACCAATGCATCAAGTTTTCATACCAAGATCAAGAGGTCATAATCTATGGTGATCTTGAGCCTTTCACCTATTGCAAGAACCTGGAAGAAAAGTACTATAAAGTTCCTCAAGTCCCGAAGAATGATGAAGGCCCCTCAACTCCATATATAGACCCAACCAACATAGCCTCCACTTCTGGGACAAAGACACCTGCCATCCCTGACATATTTGACATCAAGCTTATAATCCAAGACAATGGGTGTGGGGAATACAAGATGAAGAAGGAGCCTTTGAGGTCAGGGAGTTACCTAAATCCCCTAGATCTCATGGACAACCACAACCCGCTAATACAACAAATCAAACCTTCAAAGTGGATCCCTCTCGATTCAAAAGATGGGGTCATCTAGGCCAAGAAGTGGTGGATGAGTGAGACGTATCTAGTCTCCTCTATCAAGAAGAAAGACCTGCACCAACACTTCCCATGGATAATGCCAACAAAGGACTTCAATTAATGTTGGGTATGGGCTATAAAAAGAATGGAAGTCTGTGAAAAAATAATAATGGCTGAGTGGAACCTTTCATTGTTGAGAAATGAATGAAAAATCTTGGCCTTGGGTGTACCCCTCTGAGTGTAACCATATGTGGAAGAAGTTCTCCAACTAAAGTAGTCAGGACTCCCCCTGAGCTAATGACAACCGCCCTTCAACTACCAGTATCTATAGGTTTTCCCTTAGATAACTTCACCTTTGACATAATTGATGTGTGTAGTAGTGATGAGGATCCCATAACTGATTTACTTATGTTGTTCAAAGATACCTCCCTATGCATGATTAGCACTTTATCTTTTGAGTCGGACCACCAAACCCATGAAATAAACTTAGTATACCCCCAACTCATTGATTATGACCAACAAGGATCATCGATTTTGGACACATTAAAAAATGATGAGGCGCTCTTAGAATTCATGGAATTGTAGGATACAGTACCATATGGAGATCATAAAGCTAGATTTACATTATACTGGATACTCAAGTCTATTACGGGGTGACGATTGAATCCTTTAGTCACAAAAGTCAGAAATTGAGAATAATCTCAAGTTCTTTGAGTGAAAACCACACTCTGACACTCTCTGACCCAAAATTAGTAAAAATAAAGGATGTATCCAATGGTGAAAACCTCTATGAGGCACCAGAGGATGAAGGATTCAATCTTCCTCTCTCTGCTCTTCATCAAGAAAAATTAGAGGTCCTAGTAGAACAATGAAATTTAGTCAACTTGGGAACAAAATAACTACCACACATAACCTTCTATGTTGAGTCACTTCTCACAAAAGAACATGGACTCTTAGCTTCATTCCTAAAAGAAAGAAAGGTAAATTTTGCATGGACTTATGCCAACATGTCTAGGCTTGATCCAGAGGTGGTAGTTCATCACTTAGCTATATATCCTAAAGCAAAACCTGTGAGACAAAAGCTAAGGAAAATGCATCCACAAATAGCTTTGCTGGTCAAAATGGAATTGCAGAAGCTCCTGGATGCAGGGTTCATATGCTTGATCGACTATCCAAAGTGGGTGTCAAACCTGGTACTTGTTTCAAAGCCCACTAGGGGCATCCACATGTGCACATATTTCAAAGACTTGAACAGAGCATGTCCCAAGGATGACTTTCCACTCCCCAACATTGATATGATCATGGATATGATGATCGGACATGAGATGCTATCACTAATGGATGGGTTCTCAGGATATAATCAGATCATGATCGCTAAAGAAGACCAACACAAGACAACATTCACTTGTCCATGGGGAACCTATTGCTAGAACATGATGCCATTTGGGCTAAAGAATGCAAGAGCAACCTACCAGAGGGCTTTGGCACTAATCTTTCAAGATATGATCAATAAAACTATGGAGGATTATGTGGATGACATATTGGCTAAATCAAGGAAAAGACGAGACCACATATCATCTATGAGCTCCATTTTTGACAGGTTGGAAAAATACAAGGTTCAACTTAATCCCCAGAAGTATATCTTCGGGGTGCAATCAGGCAAGATCTTGGGGTATATCATGTCAATGAGAGGAATCAAGGTAGATCCCACCAAAGTTAAGGAAATCCTCTAAATGGAAGCACCCAAGACATTGAAGCAGTTAAAAGGCCTACAAGGAAGACTCTAGTCTATCTGCCAATTCATAGCACAACTAGCAAACAAACAAATCCCATATTCTCATCTACTCCACAAGGGGGTAGTATACAAATGGGATGAGAAATGCGACCAAGCATTCAAAAAAATCAAGGAATACTTACTCACACTACTAGTTCTAATACTGTCAATCCCAGAAAAACCATTGATCTTATACATATCAACAACAATGACAGCCCTCGATGGTCTCTTAGCCCAGCATGATGAAAATGAAAGGGAAAGGGCTATCTATTACATCAAAAAGACCATGGTAGGACATGAGCTAAACTACACACCTATTGAGAAATCTTGTCTAGTAGTTGTGTTTGCAGCTCAAAAGTTTAGACATTACATCCTAGCACATCAGATCAAGCTCATTGCAAAAATAGACCCACTCAAATACCTACTTTCCAAAGCAACTCTAACATGAGAGAAAAATAAGTGGGTTATGATCCTAACAAAGAATGACATTGAATATGTAGAATGCAAGGCCATCAAAGGACAAGAAATCACAAACGAACTGGTAGAGGCACCTATATATGAAGAGAATCTACTTGTCTCAAAGTTCCCCAATGAATCAATCTTCAACCTTAGTGTAGCAGATCACTAGAAGATGTATTTTGATGGATCCTACACACAACATAGGTCGGGAGCAGGAATATTCTTCATCACTCCACAATGAGACTGCATACCTAAATCCTACAAGTTGTCATTCCCATGCACAAATAACATTGCAGAGTACAAGGCTCTTGTCATAGGGCTGAGAATCACAGTGTAATGGTAGATCATGGCTCTTAAGGTATATGGATACTCACAACTCATAATCAACCAAGTGAATAATGAGTATCAAAAAAAGGATGAAATATTGACTCCATATAAGAAATTGGTGGAGAGTCTCAAGGAGTCCTTTATTGATATTACATTTGAACAACTACCTAGAGCAAACAATAGAGCAACAGATGCAATGGCTATAATTAGATCGCTCCTAGAGATCCTACATAATGTCCCAAAATAGAAATTCCTCGTAGAGAAGCTTCTCGTACCAACATTTGAGGTACCAGAGTCCGAATTCGTGTGAAAAATTGTTGGTCCCAAAGATCCCTGGTACCATGAAATTTACACCTACCTGAGACTAGGACCCCTTCCCGCTAACATAACCCCGAACCTGAAAAGAGATTTTGTCAAAAAATCATCTTGTTTCGTCATCCTAGGAGATACCCTATATCATAGGAGCATCAAAGGGACTCTTTTATGCTGTGTAAACACTGAGGAAGCCTTGAATTCTTTAACCGAGGTACACAACGACATTTGTGGTTCACACTCAAGTGGTATGACTTTTGGCTAAGAAACTGCTGAGGACAGGATATTATTGGCCCACAATGGAAAGAGAAGCACATGAATTTTTCAAGATATGTTTACAGTGTCAATAGCATGGGGATCTCATCCATGCACTGGCTCAGGAGCTCCATCCAATTATCACACCTTGGCCCTTTTCATAGTGGGGGCTCGATCTCATCGGTAAAATCACTCCCACCTCATCCAATAACCATAAATTCATCATCACCGCCACATAGTACTTCATGAGGTGGGTCAAACCCATTCTCATGACCTACATAATAGGAAAGTAGATATCTAAGTTCATCCTGAACTACCTTATTTTCCAATACGATGTCCCTCAAGCCATTATCTCAGATAATGGGGCACCTTTCAAAAATAAGATGTTCGTGATCTTTGTGAAAAATTCAACATCCAATGTTATCACTTTTCCACTCCGTATTAGCCCCAAGGCAATGACCAAGTAGAAGCTACCAATAAAACCATCCTGAAGATCCTCAAGGAAATAGTCAATGACGTCGATCGTGAATGACATCTACAGCTAAATCCTGCCTTATGGGCCTACCGCACAAGCATCCACACACCAATAGGTTTCACCCCCTTCTCTTTGGTCTATGGATCAGAGGTCATCCTCCCAATTGAGATTGAGCTCCTTTCCTTGAGGATATCACTGCAAAATATCATTACAGATGAGAAATACCGGGTCTCACGACTAAATGAGCTAGAGCTACTGGATGAGCATTGCATTGATGCCCTAAACCACTTGCAAGTCTATCAGAACCGCCTCAAGTGCAACTACAATGAGAAAATAAGGAGGCAGACCTTACAAGTCAGTGAGCTAGTACTAAAGGAAAACCAGAAGAACGTGCCAAATCTAGAGAGAAAGGGGAAAATTTGAGCTTAATTGGTTGGGACCATTCATCATCATGGAAAGTTACAAATCAGGAGCCTACCAATTGTCAACGCTCGAAGGGGAACCTCTGCAGGAGCCCATGAAAAATTCCCATCTCAAATTTTTTTATGCCTGATCTTTTAAGGGTAAAACCAAAAATACAAAAAAATATAAAAATCTAAAAAAATTCGACAAAGGATTGAAAACAGTAAAGAAAAAATCATCCTCTAGTGAAAACCACTTTGGTGGTGCTTTGGACAAGTACCTTGGTGAAAACCTGGCAAACAGGTGCCAAGTGTAAATAAAGCACTCTTCATCCACCAGGATCTTCACGGCTTATTCTTCACACTTACCATTCATCCATCACATTCCATTGATCTTCCATCCATCCATACATGTCTGTATCATAGCTTGATCTTGTGTTCGTATCATGTTCCACCTTAGTACTACTTGGCATATTTCAAAGGTCAGTTTGTCCTGCCCAAATCGAAGTAGTCTATCATATCATGTTGGGGGCATGTTCCTTTACCTACATCAGATCAGATTTGTGTATATTCTTGCGATCTTCCTTAAAATAAAAAAATAAAAAAAACATTAAAAAATCCTTCAAAAAATCCATAACATCCAAATCATATCAAAATCCAAAACATGTCAAAAATCTAAAAAATCAAAGCAGTGCGTCATCTTACTCATCTACGTCATCTCTAAGATTGAACGTAGGCAAGGTTGATCTTTGATCATCCACCAAGACACCCTAGGTTAGTCATTTAAGTGCCTGTCGCAATAAAATGGCAATCCATTTTTCCATCTGTCTCATAATTAAGTCAAGTCTGTGTCAATCAAACTACATGGTCTCTACGTATATAACATAGGCAAGGCTAATCTGTTGATCAACACTTGAGACCCCCAGGATAGGTCTTTAGGTTAGTCTCTTGGTCAAAATCTCAGAAAATACCAAAAAAGAAAAGAAAAGTTGAAAAAGCTCAAAATCCCAAAAAATGCTTCAAAATATTTCAAAACATCAAAAACATCCATATATTTGAAAAACCCAAAATGGTGCATCCATCTCATCTCGCTTTCACCTGCAATAATCATTTGCTCATAATAAATCATCGTTGCTTTCATCCTTTGGTAAAACAATCAGAAGCAAGTCTAGCAGGTTCAAAAGTGAACACCTAATCGTCAAAGTCTCAAGTCTAGGTCAGTAAGTTAGCAAGTTAATCAGCTAGGAGTATCAATAGCTTATCATCCAATCAATCTCATCATCACCTAATAACATGTCCTAGGATGCATCCTTCCTATAATGGACATCAACATCATGCACCACCATAGTTTAGTCTTGGCTAGCGGTACGAAGAAAAATAGCTTGTTTGTTTACTTTATCTTGGTATTTTTTGACTTATCTTATTTTTTGCTCATTCCAATGACCTCTCGATGATGCCTAATCAAAATGGTTTAGAGAGAAAGGAATGGGGCAACGATCATTATCTTTTTATCTACTATGCTTGTTGGATATTCTTGTAATATAACTTGGTCATGCATGCTTTGTTTGGTTTGTAGTGAAGGTATTTTAGATGTCTTGTTGACCACATAGGAAGGATTTCTTTTCTATGTTTTGGTTTGAGATGTTTGGAATATATGAACTACATGCTGAATAGGGTTTCATATGTCAGGTGTGAACAGGAGTAATCCTATCTGATTGTTGAGTCAAAGTCCATCACAGTAGGTACAATGCCATCCTAGTTATTTATACCTTGATGCATCATACCTATGTGTATTATCAAACATAAAGTAAATGGCCCTTTTAAAATCCCAATTCCTGATATTATCATCATGATCATTATTCAAGTAGGCTTGTTGGATCTTCTTTCTTCTATCTTCTTTCCATACTAACATGGTACCATGATAGTTACTCAAAAATATTTCATCAATGCATCCACCAATCATTAGCATAATGCATATCATATAGGAAACATAGATGCATTGCATTTCATCATTAATATAGATTTATTACTATTATTTTCATTCCATCACAGATAAGTCATCCATGGCATAGTTATCGTATCATATCACATCATAAATCATTACATATTCACATCATATCATAATAACCTCATTACGTATAATAATCACTTACATTTCATGCAATAATCATTTCACATGATCATATTACTTGCATTACATTTGCATCCACAAATCATTAAAAAATAGGAATCATTGCATCACATAATCATCTCACATATCACATCATCATGAAAGATTACATTTATGCCATTACATTTACATTTTTTGCATTATCATTATAATCATTTCATATTAACACATGGCATTCATTATCACAGGGGCATTATTAACTCATCCATTGCATAATCACATATCATATCATAAGTTATTATATTATCATATCATTAGGAATCATACAACATTATTTCATAACGTAATATTGCATTCATTATAGGAATCATTGCATTACATCATCTTTTACATATCACCATTGCATATCATATATCATAAATACCATAATAATCTCCCATCATTACATTCATATTCCATTACATAAAAAACATTACATTCACATATCATCACATACATTTTCATAGTACATCACATAATCCATTTAAGACATAATGTAGAAAATCATTTGCATATCATAACATGTTGCATCCATACATCGTCACCATAAAGTGCATAGAAAATATACAAAAAGAAATACATCCATAATCATGTGCATCCATAAATATTCGTATCACATCACTGCATCACATAGGAAAAATCATAACATCTGCATATCATAAAACATAGAAAATTAAATGCATCCATCCATCATGCATAAGAAAAATAGGACATCTCATAAACAAATCGAACCATCTCATATATATATATCATCAAAAGTGACTGTTATGGTACAAAGGTCAGGATAAAATGTGTATAAATCAAAGTATACAATACAATCGGGGCAATAAAAAATCAGAGTCCATGGATCAAAAATGAATATTGTCTCTGATCAAAATTTGAGGCTAGCCTTGTTGGCTAAACCCCTCACCCTCCTGCCTCTTGGGATGATCCTCAGGCTGCCTCATCCCTGTCTGTTGGGAATACTCTACCACCTGAGCTACTACTAGTATTTCCTACCTATAATGGAGCTTGTAATACTTTGCTTCTCTCACTGCCTCTCGATATACTCGTGTGGACATTGTCCTACCTTGGGATGTAGAGGCCATGCTCTCAAGCTACCATCTTCGGCCTATCTCTTGGTCCCGCTCTAATCATGTGTGATGATCTCTCTCAGTAGTAAGTTCGTGGACTTGCTATCTAGCCTCATCCCTCTCAACCGTGAAAACTTGCACATGTGCCTACAACTATTGAATCAGAGCATCCCTATGATCTGGCTGCACTCATGGTGGTGATGGGGGTTGTTGTTATGGGATCTCTCTCTCGCCATCTCTGGGCTGCTCCCCGGGTGGTGTCTGTTGTGGCTGCTCCTAGGGTGGTGTCTATTATGGCTACACTTGGGGTGGTGTCTTCTGTGGCTGGTGTGGAGGTTGCCCACCTCCTCCCCTGTCCCCATCCCCTCTGCTTCCCTATCCCTTCCCTAGGCCTGCTGATCTGCCTCTGTGCCTCCATCGTGCAGGCACTGCACCTGGATCTGTAAGTTTGAGGTGTGGTCTAAACCAACCTGTATAGGCCTGTGCAACCCCTCCATCCTCCTATCATTAATCATATGGCCATGGTCTGGCCACCAACTGCCTAAATGATGTCACTACCTCATCAGCTAGGATGGGTTTACCCCATGCAATCTCCCTCGTAGTATGAGCAAAGATGGCCATGTATTGGTCATCGAGATGGTCCTGTGTATCTCTAAACTGTCTCGCCACTCTATCTGGCAGGTATCTCTCTATGATAGTATGCTCTCGGCCCTGCATCAGTCTGTCCTATCAAGCAAAAAATAGCTGGTGTACATCATCAAACCATGGACCCATGCAAGGCCAGGGCCTCCAGGTAAACACTGTCATCTCATCGCCAACCCTCCGCCAATGGGTGATACCACCTGTCCCTATGTGTGTGAAAGTAATCTGGGCCTCTCCATATCGCTAGACAATCGGATCATCCAACTCTAAAGTGACCACTGTGACCTAAGGGTGAAGCACTGCAATGTGCTCCCAAGCCCAGACATGCAATAATGTAACACCGGCCCCAATGAACCTACTGTCTAAGTAGGTGAACTCATGCAGGTCTCGATAGAGTGAGGTCAACATCACTGGCCCCCATGCAAGGAACTCTCTATAGAAAAGCAGCCACTCCCATGCTAATCCCCACCCCAGACTGAAATATCAGCCCCACTGATCTAGTGCCACAAGCCCTGATATAATGGCAGCAATAATAAGTCTAAAAGTGGGCACTATGCCCCAGTATTGCTCCAGATCGATCTGTCCCTCAAAGAAGATAATCTCATCGAGCTCCATGACCTCAAAGCATGCATCCCTCCCAAAATAGATGACCCTCTTTCCATGGATGGGAAATCACAGGATGCGACAAATATCCTCCAATATGACTATGGCCTCACCAGTGGGCAAGTGAAACAAAGATGTCTCACTATGTCATCTCTCTGCTAGGGCTGTCATCATCCCTAGGTGTGTCTAAATGAGATGGGCATAGGCAATATGCCAAAGTTTGATAGCCCCAAGGTGCTCCTGGAACAACTCATTCAACCCATCTAACCGACTAAGAAATGGGCACCTGTGCTCCCGAGAATGCAATATCCCAAGGTCCTCCTGCGCAAGAAAAGCCACAATGTCAAGTTTTGAAAAAAAATTGAGATCCTACCTTGAGTTTTTGCAATTCAAACAACATATGCGACTCTATTTGCAATTGCGGTGTAATTTGCAAATTCCAAACTATGCCACCACGACACAGTTTGACTGTGCCCCCAGACTCTAAATTCCAAATTGGCTTGCGGCGGTGCACTTCTCATGGGTGCCTGACTTTAGCCCAAACCCTAATTTGCTAAACTGCACCGCAACGATGCTCATTGCACATGCAGCACACTTTTAGGTCATGCGACGTCGATTTTGCATTCTCAATAGTGCTATATAGCGTTGCTTGACCTAAAATTGACTTTAACCCTATTTATTGCACGTAAAAAATTGAAATGAAAGGTTAAGGGAGGATCACATACCATTGGTTTTGCACCGGGTGGTCATTGGTGCACTCGTACTCTCTCTGACATGTGTCATGGAAGCAATCTTTGCGCCATCGCAGATCAATTCTTAGAGCTCAAAGTGCAAAATTTTCTAAAGGCTAAGTGTGAAAATGACTTGAAAGTGACCCCTTAGGGTCTATTTAAGCCTAAAAATTGAGGTTTTTTGACCTTGTTTAGCTATCTAGTTAAGGTTTTGGACCCTCGAACCCATTTTTGCTCGACTGAGGGCTGTTTTACATCATTTTTGGCATTTTGGCACATTTTTAGGCATCCCAGACTCTTTTTGGACCCGTCAGGTAGCTTGTCCTTTTTTTTCATGAGATCACCCAAAAATCTAAATTTTCGTTTGATCTCTCAAGGGGGCAGTATACCAGCATAATCCTTCTCGATGGGGCAGTAGTGGGGCATCTAAAGAAAAAAAGATTTTTTTAAAATTTTGATTTCAGACAGTTTATTTTTTTTGAACCAACGCAACAAAAGCATTACTTCAAAGAGGGGCAAAATGTAGACACAAAAAATATACAAATTGATTCTACACACCTAATCCTAATCTTACTAACATCGTTTCTTCCTAAATCACCCCTTTTAATAAATAATTTAATTGAATGATCTTTATTTGATTAAATTCATCTTATTTCCTCTCTTAATTAAATAAATTAAATTTATCTAATTAAGTCATTCTTCTCTATTAATTAAATAAATCATTTTGTTTAATTAATCCTATAATCTCTCTTTTAATTAAATAATTCACTTTATTTAATTAAATCTCTAAGTTCATCTCTTTAAATTAAATAAATTAATCTTTATTTGATTTAATCTAACATCATCTTCTTTAATTAAATAAATTAATCTTTATTTAATTAAATCCAAAATCATTATTCCTCTCAACTTTGATTTATTTAAATCCTAAAATCTAAGTCAAAATTGTCAAATCATTTAATTTCTATTTAAATTAATCAAATCATGATTAATCCTTATCTTAATCACTCCAATCCTCTAGATTTTGCAACTTGCACAATAAATCAGTTTATTTGATTTATAAATTCATCAATTTCCATTCAAAAAGACATATTTGGTGGAATATTCTTCCAATTTGAAAATCCCTCCAAAAGGGATGAGTACTTCCAACAAGGCATTTAATGCCTCTTACGTATCCTTAGTCTTGAGCCAAGTGATATTAACTCCATTTTTCTTCCCTTTAAACATGTCATTTCACTAATTTCAAATTCCATCTAATTACATTTATGTGCACATTCATCAAAAGGTGTTCATTCCTCCTCCAATCACATGTGGACAAGTGGCCTTCTCTCATTGGTTGGTCTTTTGTTCCACATTCATCCATTTTTCTTATTCTTCCACTCTTCAAATCTATAAATATAGGGCTTCCCCTATTGAATAGATCATCCACAATCCATTCAAGCTTACTATACTCAATTTCACTTGCAACTTCATCCATTTTCATCATAGTTTCATAGTTTTATCAAGGTTTTGTCAAATTTGCATCAAGGAATCAAGAATCATCATCAAAGCTCATCAAATCACACTAAGGAGTTGGGAAAGGGCCATTTTCTACACATAAATGACACCAATTCCCCCATGGGATTGAAATTTTTCTCATTAGAATAGGATTTAATTGCTTTCATTATTTTTTTCTTCATTTATTTTCCTATTTTGATGTTTCAATCTAATTTCATGGGGAATGTTGCTTCTATCTTACATTTGGATCTAATATTGTGTTTGTATAGGTATAGAAACACTATTCACAATTACACCCCAAATTGTAAGCTACTACGTAATAGTACTACATAGGGCCGAATGATTGTAATAAGACTTCAATGTTTGAATAAAATATGTGTACCTTGTTATCAATATGAGTGTTTTGACATTTGATGATATTCTCATTTTAATGTAGTTGTATTGATGTCATTCTTGGTGGATTAATGCATATAAATTATTGAATTGTTAATATTCTAACTTATGAGATGTTATGTATACTGCTTATGTTGTGAACATTTGATTCTCGTGAATGTATGTCAGTGGATGTAGGTATATGTACCATTCCTCCAAGCGGAGGGGAAATATCACTCGGAAGAGGAGCTTGGTCGGTTAAGCGGTAATGTGAACTATCTGGGCATAAACACACATCACTATAGAGTGAGAAAACTGAGTCAGTTATGTTAGATAAGTCATCCATAGTCATAGATTGGCATTAGGACTCATGTCTTCTTTTGTACGTTTTATGAGTGATGTTTATCTGTTTATTTGTCTCTTTGTATTAAGATCATTATGATGGTAACACATATGAATGTAAGTGAATAGGGAGTGTACATATATATATGTATATAGTATATACACATATCCATATGTATATACATATTGATACAAGCATATGATTGACAAATGGATATGCTCATATGGTTGCATCGATATGGTATACATACATATACATGCATATTGAGGTATATACAGATGTATATACATGTATATATGTACACAACCTATTGTATGTGGATATTAATAATATTATATTATTATTGCCTAACAATTTACATATACATACATATATGTATATATATATATTAACATATCGGATATGTCGATTGACTTACGATATGTTTGCAGAAATATATATATATATATATGAGTGTGTGTGTGTGTACATGTAAATATATATGTATTAATATTATATATATATATTAAGGTAAGATAATATACATAAATATATATATATTACACAAAGTAATTAAATATATATATATATATATATTTATATAAATTATTTGTTACCTTAATACATATAAATATATGATATATAATATATATATTCATTTAAAATTTAATGAAAATCAATCTTTGATTTAACTATCATCTCACATTTGAAAAATTGAATTATTTTTCCTAATGTTGATACCAGCATAAAGAAATTGACTTGTTTCTTATTTTATCATGGGAAATCGGGTTCATACTAAACCCATCCGAATATTTAAATTGACAACCATGGGAAAATCAAATGTAATAAAGTTACATATTTGGAAAAAGAAAAATACATCATTCTTTATAAAGTTAAATCAAAATGTTTGATATTTCAAACTATTGGGAACCTTGTCGTAAATATGAAATATTCAGTTGAGAAATAAACATACTTGTAGAAGCACACGACCATGACCAAGTCTAGGAATTGGGACACAACTTGTATTGTGTCGACTGCAGCTTGGAAGTAGGGTATGTGGTGTGCAAACAAAGAGGGAATTTTTCTCTGTGATTATCAAAATTTGCCCTTACCTGTTGAATAGCGCCATTTCCTGTAGGTGTCGATTCTTCCTTATTTAACATATGCAAGTTTGAAACATTCCTCAATTTTCTATCAGTAATGGAGGTCGACTCACCTCTGAAAATGTTGAGAATGAGATTTAAAATCTGCCACTTATCATTTGAAATATTCAAAAGCATAGTCTTGTCATTTAACATGCCATTTGAAGTGGAATACGATGGGCAAGGGGGATCTATATATAGCCGCCATTCTTCTGGATTCATTATTCATATTTTAGTATCATCATATTTGTTCTCACTCATACAAATTATTCAGTTATGTCCATTCATTCTGTCAAGAGTAATTTTATCATTTCATGAGAGCCGAATTAGCTAGAAAGTTAATTTTGTGCATCAGTTTCACCTGAGATTTCATATCTTCTGTCAAACTGAAACCATTAATCAGTTGGATTACCATTTTCTGAGAGATAAATTTAGAGAGAAAAAGAGAGTTGTGGAAGGAAATTTGACGAGTGCTAGAAAGTGCTGAGAAATAGATTGAGATTTCACCAGTTAGAGAAAATCGAAAAACCAGGCATGGGATATTCTTCTACTATCCAACTCATCTAAGAATCTTTGAATTATTTTGGAATTGTGTTTACTGTTTGCGTTTAGATAGGGGTTTGTTTTATGAACTATTTTTGTATGTTGAAAAAGGGTGTTTTTCTATAGTCTGTACATTAGCTTGCATATAGTGAATATGTTATTTTAGAGCATTGAAGATGCATACTTGTTAAGAAAAGTGTAATAGGAAAATACTGGGTTTGAAAGGTTAAAAGATACATACTTGTGTTATTGCATTAATTCTATGATCTTCATATAAGGAGAGTACTCGTTACCTTAGTCATTAATACTAGGACTGTGATGAGAACTTGTATAAAGTACAATGTGGCCAGCTAAGTTATTAGAATAACTCAAAAAGCTAGCTAAACTCCTAGGATAATCATTCCAGTACTTGCAATGCTAAATTCATCCTAGTATGATTATTTATTGTATGTTGTCTGAGGTACGGATTACCATTATATGAATAAGACCTACGCGTAGTGTAAGATAGCCCTAAGTCAAATTGACCCTAAATAGTGTATGTGACAGTTGACCGTCTGTAGAAATATTGTATGAACACTTTGGCCAGAGTAGTGTAATAAAAAGAATCATCTTAGACTGGGTGATGATTACACTGTCAGTTCACCGTGATCACGTATTACATACTAGATCGAGAGTTTTCTGGATGCAGATGTTCTAGTTATGTAGGACACACCACTATGCTCAGTTGGTAAACAATATCGGTTACCCTACCAATCTCTTCATTGAAGGGAGGGCCATCTATTGAATGATAGATGTACGGGGGACCACATTATAAGTTCGTGGTTGGCAAAAAAGCGTCTAAGTGATGTTTCTCCTCCTTACTAGGCTACTAGAGCATCGAGATTTGAAAGGTGAATTCCTGGACCTTCTTACCACTATTTTTTTAAAAGCTCAATGAGCTATGTATGTTCATGTATGTATTATTACTCTAATGTTCATTTGAAAAGAAGAAGTTTTCTTGTTGAAATATATTGTCTTGTTCATTTGAAAAGGAAAGTTTTCTAGTTGATAAATAGAAAGTGTCTTGTATAATTATCAATGAGAAGAAAATAAATGTTTTACAATACTTTCTTTGTTACATGTTATTTGTGAATAATGTTGTAGATTAAGAAAAAAAAAATTACGTAAGGGTCGGGTCGTTACTATAATGTTGAATCTATAAAATATCCAAGGCATAACAAGTCTACCAATCACAACACATAGAAATTATATCCATGTAGTACCAAGGACCATCCACAATGATCTACAAATCTTGGAACCAACTGCTGGGTGATCCCACAATGCTGGTTTACAATTTTTGGGAGATTATGATTTTTGTTAAAATCACATATTTTTAAAAAATATAATGATTTAAGCCTTAGAAAGTTCCATTTGAAGGATTCCAATTGAAGAGGGTTTGATCAAACCACCTTAGATCAAACCCCCTTAGATAGAACCTCGCTAGTTTTAAACCATAACTATAACAGAGTCTCCTTTACACCTATCAAAATGCTGATAAAAAACCACTTTTGATTTACCTTTTGGGGGATCAAATGAATTCAATTAATTTAATTTTTTGTAAGTATGTAGTCCTTATTATAAGCTTCCCAAAAAGTATAATTTTAAATGAATTTAATTTTATTATTATATTTATTTTTTATTTCTTGTCAATGTAGGTTTTTCACCAAAAATCATTCTGCACATGTGGAAAAATAACAGATTATCAATTTTTGTTTTGAAAAATATGAGTGCACCAAATTTTGAAGTCCTTGATCCAACAATTGTTTTTTGAATTTTGATCCATACAAAAAAAGTTGTGTTATACGGTCCGCCTATGTCTGAACTGTAATTGGTTTGACTTCGAAACTTGATGAAAGAAAAAATATTCAATAAAACACTATGAAACCAATTGGAAGCACTAGATATTGTAGTTACAAATCTAAATTCGAAAAAAATTAGAATTTTATCCTTCATGGAAAAAATATATGTGTTATACGGTGAGTGTCACTCCTTGAAAATGGTGTTTACTGAAAAAACTAGTTTTCAAATGAGATGGAAAAAGAAGTGCAATGTGATTCCAAAAAAATAAAAAAAATATATTTAGAATCTACAGAAAAAATTTCACAAATAATTAGTTTGCATCATATTCAAATTACTCACAGTTTAGCCGCTATAGGTGTTCGAAAGTGAAGATTTAGTTAGAAAAATTAGTTCAGTGTCCAGTTTGGCCAAAAATTGTAAGCCAGTATTGTGGGATCACCTTGCTGCAAGAAACATATCTCTCAAAAATCTTCCATAGCTCTCCCATGTTCTCCATATTTGAAAAAAGAAAGAGATACAAGAACCTTCATGTTATCACCCAAGTGATCAAGAATGACCAAAAACTAGTGATCACCATAGCTCCACATAGAGATCTCACATCTAAAGTCATATGAATCTGAACATATAGGAAGAAGAACAAGACTAAAGAGAAAAATATGCAAATAATAAACATGTAGTATGCCATTCTACATACACATCTAAATGCCAATTTTGTCAAGTAAGATATCCTTCTCATCCCTAATATAAAATCCATAACAACATCCAAACCCGTTCAACCTCAAGAGATCAAACATAACATATACATCATGCATCTACATGGATGTAAGCTTCTCAAAGAAGATCAAAATACTCCATTTTCTATCTCGGGAAATCAGCCAACTACCATCCCATATGATCATCATACATAAAAATTAAAACCCAAGGAGATAACCATGCTATCCATTTCTCACAATGAATCCTCCAAAACCATCTATTAGCAACTCAAGATCCATGTCTATGAAAGAAAGCATAAAGCACCCGAGAGAAACAATGGGCATTACCTTCCAAGTGATAAGTCATTGAGTAGACCAAGAGTGGGAATGAGAATGCTCCTCCAAGATATGTAAGCCATCATGACTCCTCCAAGGGAAATCTCCTCATATGTCTTTGTTGAACTCACATCCAGCCAAGGTGTAGGCTTCTCAAAACTTCTACTGAAATCTCATCAAGAGTAACCATCTCAAAATCACTTCTCTCATCTCAAGAGAAATATAGCTTCACCTCATTCTCCATGTATCCATGAGAACCTACAAACAAGAATCTCATGCTAAACTCCAAATGCATCATTGCACTATCATGAATTTCTCAAGCATATGACCAATATACTCAAAACATAGAGAATCACCAGACCACTGTCAAAGTTCCAATCATCTAAATCAGAAACTTATCATGACATCATGATATTACCATACCTCTTAGGAGATCCCATGCTCCAAGTGAGCATACCATGGTCTCAAGAGCAATGCATCATGCCAAAACTCTAATCTAGAATCAAGAGTATGCCATGACATAAACAAACAAACTCAAAACCAACATCACCTATCAAGCACGACCAACACCTCAACCCAAAGACCACAAGAGTCCTCCAATATGGCTCCAAGATGTTACACATCTTCAAATAGTGTCCATGCAAATGCAAAAGAACCCTTCTACAACAACAAGATCTAAGAGTTCATCATAGTAACATATACAACACTAAAGAAGATCATTCATCCATGGTCATTGCTAAAGCTCCCACTGAACCGTGACAACCGAGCTCTCCAAGCATCATGACCAAACATCTTCTAATCTGAAAATCATTCAGGTCCACACACATACAAGTGTATTGTTAATCACACCAAGTGAAACCAATATCTCCAAATCAAGGAAATACACAATGCTACAAGACCCCAACACTAACTATCCAAGTACTCTTGTATCATCCATCCTCTCATCTCAAAGCAACCACACCAATGCACAAGTGAGCACTGACAAGGCCAGCTAACAAGTTTGCATCATCATAGAATCAAACCTTGTGGATATAGATAGTCCACTTCCGATTTGTACCACAACAAACATGTAGGTAAATACAACCCACAACATTGCACAACCCATAGATCTAATCAATATAACATGCAAACCCACTATCACACTAGAAATTGCAAAACTGAGATCTCAAAAAGAATAATCATATAGACAACATTACTCAAGCACTAGATCATACACAAATCTGATTCACCAATTATGTACACAATGAGCATCATAGTCAAGGAATCCATGAAAGAATTACCACATAAATTTTGAGTGACTAATCACGTACCAACACTCCCATGTAGAGAAATAATCTTACCTTCTCACACCATGCACGAAGTATGTATGGAAAAATGCAACTATCTCGTAGAGTAACACCCCAAAAGACAAGGTTTAGGAAATAGTTTAACTATAGCTCCACAAAACCACAAGTTTTTATTGACTGTGTAAAACCTACAAAACCACTATGTTTGAGAAACACTCAAGCGCATCTACACCCACTCCACATCTAGAAGACTTAAAAGTATGAAACAAAATACATCATAAGAGTTAAAGTGCAGAATAATGGATTATTATAGATGAGCATTACCATAGCTTTTTTTAAGGAAAATCTACAAAACCTTTAGATCCAAGGAACATGATTCTGAGCCATGCAAGTACAAAGAATCCAGAAAAAGAAAAAGTAGCTCAGGAACTCTAGACCCATTTCAAGCCAAATCCATAACCACCAACATGCACATGCATTTGAGGAAGACAAGCTATTGCAGAAGCTTCTAGTTCATCTAATGATCAACTCCATAGCCTATATGCAATCAAGGTATCAAAAAAATGCCTTCCAATACCAAGAAAAAAAACCCAACATAAGCACATTACTCCATAGCTGAAAAATAACCCAAGCTTATCCATATCATCAAGGAGCCTCTTATACACACCCAATATGAAATATTTACTACAACACAAGCACAAAGCAAAAATCCCACCCCATGCATCAGGATTATTCTGCTGTCAACTATGAGCTTCAAATCACATCATTTGAATATGACCAACTCCATTTTATCTGTCTTCACCATCCTTCAAGTTGCGTGTTGTCTCCTAAAACTAAAACACAAAAGAAAAACACTTCCACTCACCAAAGGATCAATCTTCAGCCGATTCCTTCAGATTTCCTCAAGATTTCTAGACTAAGAAATCTTCATAGAAGGAATAACTAGAACCAAAAACACCGAGAATTTCTACATGCAAATTCTAGAAGAGAGATTTGATACCAATTGAACGGAAATTTGGTTCATCTCAGAAAGAACATCCAAGATTAGTAAGTGTATTCGATAACATTCATTTTTTAGAAAGCTTAACAAACACATACTACTATGCCATAAAGCAAAATCAATCATAGTTCATTTCCCACCATTAATCCTTAGAGAAAAGTTCATGCAATTTAAGGTCTTTCAAGATCAACCAATTTCAACAACATGCATTAAATAGATTATACAGACAAAATTATTAAACATGTAAGATGGAATAGAAGACATGAACACAAAGATTTATGTGGGGAAAACACTTTCGGGTAAAAAACCCCAGACTCCAAAAGCATAGATCCATTGTGTTATTTAGCAACCAAATACATAGTTACAACACAATTTCAGGCTCTAAGCCTTTACATGGAGATTTACATCCTATTCCATCTGGAGAAAATATGACAGCATAAACCCTCTGAATCCAATCAAATCTCTCACTCTTTTCCAATGCACTATGACATTACATACAGACTTCTCAAGTGTTACCAGAAAAATTGATGTTCCAACTTACATACTAGACAAACGGTCACAAAAAAACTTAACTATCACCTTCTATTGTCGTTGAAATCCCATCGAAATATCAAAGGGACATTCATGTCTCTTTGAATTCTTGTTGTCACCCTAATACACCTATCATTCCATCAGAGTGTCAAAGAGACACTATAGTAACTCCTTTTGATATGGTGAAGTATCACCAATGAAGTCTCATCAGAATGTCGAAGGGACTTCCATTGTTGTCCTGCCGATAATGATATGTCTCTTTGATACCAACACACCAACTTTGCAAATATCCTATCAGAATGTCAAAGGGACAAGCCTCAAGGTCCCACCGATATCATATTGTCTCCTTGATACAACTCCATTGGAATATTGAAGGGACCATATTTTAGGTCCCACCGATATCCACCTATCTCCTAAAAAATTCTCTTCCCATCATTCATCAGAATGTCAAAGGGACTGCAAATGAGCTCCCTCTAACATTGACCTATCTCTCCAATGTCCCTTCTTGCAGTCCATTGGAAAGTTGAAGGGATTGCAAAACAACTCCCTCTGACATTGTAATGTCTCTTCGATGAATCTATTGGGATGTCGAGGAGACTATCCACTAAGTCTCATTGGCATTCACCTGTCAACTCGATGAACTTTTACTACCAACCTGTGAACTCGAATCCTGAAGCCCGAAGTGCTTATCGAGATGTTGAGAAGACTCACCATTTCGTCTCATCGAAATTCACCTGTCAACTCGAAGAACCTTCAATCAATACCTCTTACACCAATAAGTTTGAGACACCTTTTTCTCAACACTTTGTCTATTGGCAATGGAAAGACAACTGCTTTAACTTTGTCTAACATGAAAGGAGACAAAATTTTCTCATTTTCGTCTTGAAATATTAACTTGGGGATTGCCTTTAAAAGTTCTTCTCTTTCACTTACTAATTGGGCATTGACACTCTTATTACCAGATAATAAATTAGAGAAGAATTTTATCCCTTCTTTTTGAATCTCTTCTTCCTTTGATAGTAATGCCCTTATGTCACTATCATGTATTGTAAAAGTAAAGTTTTTCTCTCTCTTTATTTGGGCCAAGATATGATTTTTTTTTCCTTTTCGTCTCCATCCTTCAGCCACAATTCCTTTTATTTCTGCCTCCAATACACTTATTCTCTTAAAATCAATTCATTCCATTCCTCTTGCAATTTTTTCTGCTCCTCAAATACTACACTGTCTAACCCATGAGAAATATTTTTTCATTTACCTTTGAAATTTTTTTATACACCAAGTTTTTCTACACAAAAATATTCTTAAACACCTACAGATTCCATATCTTAATATGCTGCTTCATATGCTCAAGCTTCTTACACAGCTCGAACATTCTGGACCCTTTACAATAAGGTGCACTTATCCACCATTTCCTTAGCATACTAATAAAGTTTGGATGGCGGAACCACATGGCTTCAAACTTGAAAGTAGATTGCCATTTTGATCTAAATGTCTTTGGTGTTAATTCTAGGGATATAGAAAAGTGTTTTGATGCATTTAAAGGCAAAATTTCTGATGTTAACACATAATCACCCACAACCCAATTTGGTGAAATTAGAAATATGTCTAATCTTTCAGCTATCTATAAGAATTGTTTCCTTCTATTTGTCCATGTAAATTTACCATTTGTTGGTATTATATCCATTAGTGCATTATCTTGAATAAAACACTAAAAACTTCCATTACATTTTTAGACGGGCATATGCCTCCTTTTTTTTTTTTTCTAAAAGGGATGATATTGCATTAAAGTCACCAGCTAAAATGACTTTGTCTTGGCCCAACTGATCCATCATTTTCTTAAATTTGTCTCACAATGTTTTTTTCCCTACTATATTATTTGGACCATATACATTTAACAACTAGTATGATAGATCAAAATGTGTGATTTACTTTAATTTCTAGTTACTTTCACATGTGACATTACTTATAGTCACCGTCTTAGCATTCCATAAGGTTATAAGCTCCCTAGAGGCCCCTTATGATGGTGAATGGAAAGAATTCCATTTGTACCACTTCTTACTGATGTTTTCATAAGACTCATTTGATATTTTAGTTTCTTGAAGAACTACTACATCCACTCCACAAGCATCCAACTGATGTTTGATTTGAGCCCTCTTGTTAGAGGCGTTAATGCCTTTGACATTCTAGGAAATGATCTTCATTACACTTTAGGAGAGCAACATGCTCTCCTTGGTTTTTACTGTTTATCCCCTCCTCCCAATAATTGTTCATCCATCATGGACTAAATCATGCCTCAATTTCCTCCTGTAGATTAAAACTAATAATGGTTTCCTTCTTCTTTTGACAGGAGTTTTTTTATTTGATGATGGGGACAAGGGAGTCTATGATATGGAATTTTTTTTGGAAAAGTCAAACATTTCCTCCTCTCCCATTACCTTTGTTGCAATTTCCTCTATTAATTGGTCTTCCATTGTTGACAAAGCTTCAACTACAAAACTCTCCAAATCCTTGTCAGAAGTTAACATATGAGGATACTTTGCAAGTGATTCTTCACTACTTACACCGAACATTAAACTTGTTTTACCTTTTTTTGCTTGGATCCCTAAAGTATTTGTCATTTTCAACATAGATTTATATCTCCAAAAGTGAGAAGGCTAGAAAACTATTGAATTTGTTGCATGCTAACAGGCTTGATCTCTGGAGCACTCAAATGTAGAGACATGTGGAAGTCTCTAAGTGGGGATAGAAATTTTTTTTTCCATCCTACTAGGAGTGAAATAATGAAAGATTTACTATTTTTATGAGGCATCCTCCTAGTAGTAACCTAAGTTGTGCAACTTGCTAAAGATGTAGCTGGATCTGTTTTTGAAGCTACCTGTTGAATGTCATTACCATTGACTTGTTCGAGAGACAAATTTCTGAGTATGCTTTTATAACTCTCTACTGACTCCTGAGTTATTGAAAAATTTTCAACTAATGGGTTCTCCTTAACCTTCCCAAAATCATTAACCATTGAAAAGTATGAAACTCCCAACTTCTGAATGGTAACATTTACATTGCTTGTGGATCCTTTGTAAAAAGATTTTGAACTGGACATACTATTATTAATATGCCAACCCTGAATAATATCATACTCTTTATTTGAACACGTAAAAGTTGGAAAATTAATCTTTTGTCAGCATATTTTACCTACCCCCACATAAGCTTCCTACATCTAATTGACGTGCCAGCATTTACTTTGGTAGGTAAATTTGAAATTTGAATTGGAACATTATTTTTGAGCTTGCAATAGCCCAGCGTATACTTACAATAATTAATGTGTTAGGTGGATTTGAATTTTGAAATTGAGCACTCGTTCTCATGAGCTAAAAACATGTAAAGAAAAAAACAAGGAATGTAACTATCATTTGTAAGAAGCAAGTTTTTGGGATTGGTTGAATCTACAATAGTAGAAGAATGTTTTAGAAGAAGAAGGGAATGTTCAGCACAAAATGGGATACAATAGTAGAACATAAAGGAATATTATCAGACGTTGCATAGTGACATTATTAGTTAAAGAATAGGTGTGAGTGTAGCACCATTTGTAGTAGAAATCTATCCAAATAGTCTTTTATTTTGTATTGTTGAATAGAGAATGTACTCTATAGTTTGTAATTTTGGAAAGAAAATGAGGAATATATGAAAAGTTATTTTCTACGTGTCATACTTTTTGTTGTGTTGTCTCTGTACATTTTCTGGTTATTGTTTGTTCTATCCATCGTCTAGTTCTAATTGTGACTGTGTGGCTGCACCCCAACTTGCCAACAAGTGGTAGTAGAGCCCTATTTTTCTAGGTAGTTAGTTTATTGTGGTTATGTTTAGGAAAAGCCCTAGGTTATCTAGGCATTAGTTTATTTTCTCAAACTTGAGAGAAAAATGGCAAGAGGTGAGAGGAAAGGTTGGAAGCAACCACCAAATTTTGATGGGAAAAACTATGATATATGGGATAAGAAGATGAGAACAATATTAGTTGTAAATGACCTATGGGAGTATGTCACAAATGGGTTCAATGATATCATAGACCAAGCAACATTTGCAACCCTCTCAAATGCTCAAAAGAATCAGTTGAAGAAAATAGGATGAAGGATGCAAAAGCCCTCAGTTTGATTGAGGCAGCCTTGATTGAGGCTATTTTCCCACGTATTGCAGCAAACAGATTACTCTAAACAAGCTTGGGACATATTGCAAAATAGTTATAAAGGGACTAAAAAAGGTAAGGCTAGTGAAGTTGCAACTGCTAAGGAGAGATTTTGAGACCCTATAAATGAAGGATGGTGAGTCTATTTCAGATTTCCATACTAAAGTTTCTACCTTGATAAATCTGTTTAGAATTAATAGGGAAACACTAGAAGAGAAAAGGATTATTGAGAAAATCCTAAGAAGTTTTCCCTCTAGATTTGATCCTATAGTCATTTCCATTGAAGAGGAAAAGGATTTGTCCAAGATGACTATAGATGAGTTGATGGGTTCACTACAAACCCATGAGCAGTGGTTGAATAGATCTACTCCTTCCCTAGAGAAAACTTTCAAAGATCAGACCAATGTAAGAGGTCGAGGAAGAGGAAGAAAAAATAGAGGTAGAGGTCAAAGAGGTACAGGTAGAAACAATTATAGAAGAGGAGGTTTTGACAACACAGAGGAGTTGAGCAACTCATAGTTAACAAACCAAAACTAGAAGAAGAAGAACAGTTCAAATAAGAGGTATGACAAGAGCAATGTCCAATGTTATTACTGCCACAAGTATAGACACGATGCTAGTGAGTGTAGAAAGAAGCAACATGACCATGGAGGCCAAAATGCAAATGTAGCTAATGAGAACAAGGCTAAAAATGAAAAAAAGTCCAATATATTCATTTTTTCCAACCTTACTAAGTGTAGCAATGATGAAGTATGGTACTTGGACATTGGGTGCAACAACCACATGAGTGGTAACAATTTTTTTTTTGCCTCCATAGATATAAATATAAAAACAAAAGTCAAAATGGGAAATGATGAGAAGGTTCTCGTCATTGGAAAAGGTGTAGTCAACATCCATAAAAGAATGGTGAGAGGCACCAAAACAAAGATATCTATTATGCATCCAACATAAAGCATAACCTATTGTGAATTGGACAAATGGTCCAGAATGGTTACAAAATTCTGATGGAGAATGGAGAATGCAAGATATTTGACAGAGGAGGCAGTAAGAAAGTGATGGTTATAGTACAGATGACAAGAAATTGAATAATTCCTTTTAGGATGCACATAGTATCTATGACAGACACACCATATGTACAACAACGACAATGTACGTCAACACTCACAGCAGTCGCACAACAGTCGGTAGTGGAACAACAGTTTGCATTCAAGACAGTCATCAAAGACCTATCCAAACTTTGGCATCTAAGGTATGGGCACTTAAGCTTTTCTAGTTTAAGTTTATTGTATAGGAAAGGAATGGTTAGGGGTTTACCATCCATTATAGAACCTGATGGCAAGTGTGAGGCTTACATTTTAGGAAAGCAACATAGGCAACCTTTTCAATCCGGGTATTCTAGGAGAGCAAGAGCACCTCTTGAATTAGTGCACTCAGATTTGTGTGGACCTATGAAAACCCCTACCTTAGGTGGAAACACATATTTCATGAAATTTATAGATGATTATAGTAGAAAAAATTGGGTCTATTTTATGAAAAATAAATCAAAAGTCTTTAAGAAATTTAAATGGTTTAGGGCAACAGTTGAAAAGGAGAGTGGTAATTTTATCAAAGCCCTTAGAACATATAGAGGGGGAGAGTACATCTCCAAATAATTTTGAATTTTTGTAGGAATGGGGGCATTCACAAATAATTTACAACTAGGTATACTCCACAACAAAATGGAGTGATCGAGAGGAAAAGTAGGACCATTCAAGATATGGCAGAAAGTATGTTGAAAGAAAAAGGATGCCACACATATTTTGGGGTGAAGCTATAGAAACAATAGTCTATATACCGAATAGGTGCCCCACAAAGGCTGTCTGTGATAGGATTCGCAAGAGGCATGGACAAATAGCAAATGGAGTGTTGAGCACTTAAGGATTTTTGGGTGTGTGGCATATGCACTCGTTCCAAAAGAGAAGAGGTAGAAATTTGATGACAAAGGAGAAAAATGCATCTTCATAGGCTATAGTGAAGAGTCAAAAGCCTACAAGTTGTACAATCCCATAACCAAGAAGGTAGCAATCAATAGAGATGTTTTTATTGAAAATGAAGCATGGGATGGAATGGTGGATGACACCATGGGTATTTGAGTCATAATACCCCTTGAAGATGAAGAAGCTCCAGAAGATAGCAACTTAAGGGGGAGCTTAAGAGAGTAGTAGCTTAAGAAGAAATCACCACAAAGCTTTGGAAAATAACAACTCCAATGATGTGCAATAGAATAGTAGCTCTGTAGGTGTCAAATAGAAAAATAACTCTCAATAGAGACAACAGAGTAGCATCTCCAAAATTTAGTAGAGTCGTAGCTTCGACAGTCAACAACACAGTAGCTCTAGAGGCCAGAGTAGCAACAGTTTGGAATCTAATTCAAACCCTCTACTTCCATCATTGATGCCATGAAAGAAAAAAAAGTGTGAGGGAGATTTATGACAGCACACAACCTGTTGATTTTGATGAGAATTTAGATTTTAGATTATTCTCCTATAGTGATCCAACACACTTTGAGGAAGTGGTGAAAGAAGAGAAATAGTGTAAGGCCATGGATGAAGAGTTGGATGCTATAGAGAGGAACCAAAAATGGGAGTTGACCAATTTACCCAAGGATAAACAAGTAATTGGAGTGAAGTGGGTCCACAAGACCAAGTATACAACTGAGGGTAAAATTGAAAGGCATAAAGCAAGGCTAGTTGTCAAAGGGTACAAACAACAACCAAAAATAGATTATGATGAGACATATGCACCAGTTGCAAGGTTGGAGACAATGCAAAAAGTCATATAAATTGCAGCACAACATTAATGGAGGTGTTTCAGATGGATTTAAATTCATCCTTATTGAATAGAGTGCTAAAGGAGGAAGTGTATGTGGAGTAGCTGCTTGGTTATGAAGTCCCGGGACAAGAGGACAAAGTGTATAGGCCCCAAAAATCTCTTTATGGGCTAAAACAAGCACTTTGGGCGTGGTGAAGTAGAATAGACTCTTATTTGTTGAGCAATGGCTTTAGAAAAAGTAGTAGTGAGCCCACACTCTACATCAAAGTAGCTAAAGGTGATATTTTAATTACTATTTTGTATGTAGATGATCTAATTTTTACTTGTAATAGTGACAAAAAAATCTATGATTTCAAAAAGGTGATAAAAAATGAATTTTAGATGATGGATCTAGGTTTGTTAAAGTGTTTTCTTGGGATATAAGTTCAAAAAACACAACATGGTATTTTCATTTCACAATCCAATTATGCCAAATAGAGTTTAGAAGTTTTAAAATGGAAAACAACAAACCTACCCCCACACCAACAACAATAGTTTTGAAACTGCACAAGGATGATAGAAGTAAGGAAGTGAACCCAAATCTCTACAAGATATGGTTGGAAGTTTGATGTATTTGACATAAACTAGGCCTCATTTGATGTATGCAATAAGTTTGATATCTAGGTTTGTGGAGAAACCTAAGGACACACATTGGCAAGCATAAAGAGGATTTTGAGGTATGTCAATGGAACAATAGGTTATGGCATCATGTATGGTGCATCTAATGAATTTAAGTTGGATGGTTTCATGGGTCCAGTGATTGGGAAAAAATGTGAATGATAGAAAGAGCACATCAGGGTATGTCTTCAACATGGGATTGATCATCGAGTGCAATCTCAAGGGAATCTAAGAAGTAGCCCATTGTCTCTCTCGATACAAAAGAAGCTGAGTACATTATAGAAAATGAAACATCATGTCAAGCTATTTGGTTGAGGAGGATCCTTGCAAATTTACAACAACAATAAGAAGACATCACATTCATACATTGTGACAATGTCTCTTCCATAGCATTGACAAAAAATCCAATCTTCCATGGACAAAGCAAACATTTTGAGATTCGTTATCACTTCATAAGAGAGTTGGTAGAACAAGGTGTGATTGAGCTTCCATATTGCAGATCCAAGCAACAGCTCGCTGACATCTTCACCAAGGCATTACCAAAAAACAGTTTTGAATGCCTAAGAGATAGGCTTGGCATTGTGGATAGCTTCAAAGATCAGCTCTGAAAGGAAATTGCAAAGTGACATCTAACTTGCAAATTAAGGGGGAGTGTTGGAAAATTAATATTTTGTTAGCACATTTTACCTGCCCCCACATAAGCTTCCTACAACTGCTTGACCTACCAGCATTTACTTTGGTAGGTAAATTTGAATTTTAAATTGGAGCATTATTTTTGAGCTTGCAACAGCCCAATGCATACCTGCAGTAATTAATATGTTAGGTGGATTTGAATTTTGAAATTAAGCGCTCATTCTCATGAGCTAAAAACATGTAAAGACAAAAACAAGGAATGTAACCATTAGTTGTACGAAGCAAGTTTTTGGGATCGGTTAAACCTACAACAACAAAAGAATGTTTTAGCAAAAGAAGGGAATGTTCAACACAAAACATGAGACAACAACAACATAGAAAGGAATGCTATCAGACGTTGTGTAGCGACAACAATAGTTAGAGAATAGATGTGAGTGTAGCACCATCTGTATTGGACATCTATTCAAATAGTTTAAGTTTATTTTGTATTGTTGAACAGAGCATGTACTCTATAGTTTGTAATTTTGGAAAGGAAATGAGGAATATATGAAAAGTTATTTTATATGTGTCATACTTTCTGTTGTGTTATCTCTATGTGTTTTTTGGTTATTGTTTGTTTTGTCCATCATCCAGTTATAATTGTGTTTGTGTGGATGCACCCCTTCTTGGTAATAGTAAGATCACAACTTAAAGTAGGATCCAATTGAGTAAATGATGAGCTTTTAGGAGAAGATGGCAAGGGATAGTTGATGTTTCCCATTTGAATACATTCCTTGTCCATCTGACAATTTCTTGTAGGATGAAAAGGAAAATGATAGTGGGAACAAAATTTCTCTGGATTATGAAAAAATATTTAATCTCTTGAGATTTCAAATTTTATTTAGATGTTCAGTTCTACTGAATATTTATCAAATAATTTAATGTCAATCTTAACCAGATACATCTTCCTTGAATGTCACCCTTGAATATTGAAATGTGGGTATCAAAAATTTCCTCTTATTTGACCCACAATCCACTCAATGATTTTTGATCTGAAGTAATATTTAAATATCTCCAAGAAACTTTGAAGTTTAGGACTACATAATAGCTTTATAAAGTTTTCAAATATGTCAGATTGTATGAATCTTCTAAGTTTTGGAATGAGTAGGCAAAGAAAATTTGTATTTACAAGATAATCTTCATCGAGAACCCAGACTTGCCGAGTTATATAAATTAGTTCTAGCCGTTTACTTAGCAAGAAAGTCATACGTAACTTCGAAACACATACAAAAATTAAACCTTATTCAATAAATTCAGTAGTTATAAAACATGGTAGAAGAAGGAGGAATCAAATATTAACACAGTATTCAATAAATATCTAGAAAATCGTTTTAGGTCCAAGAGAGTTTGGGGGAGAATACAATTTAGAAATTAAAATAGATTATGAGATATTGGATTCGCTGAAGCATTTCAAACTACTTAAAAAGAAACTTGGATACGGAAACAAGAAGGAACCAAAAATTGCATACAACCTAGAGGTGAAAACTAATTAAATCTATTTATAAAGTTCACTTAAATTTGAAAAGATTCAAAGGAAAAATGATAAAAATTATAGACTCAATTCTAAAAAAAAATTTGGAAATGTTCAACCAGATTTTAGAATAACTTAACAAGGATGGAATCCAAAACCAAAGAAACAACGAAATAATTAAAACTAGTTTCAAGCTCGAGGATTCTGTGTCAGCCATGCCAATGTCAAGTTGTTGGGACAAAAGTTATCACACATGAAACATTAGTATTAGAAGGAAAAATATTATCATGTAACTTTTTTTGAGAATGTCGAATAGATAGTAATCTTGAACATGCAACAGTTCACGCCCAATAACTTATTACACATGGAATATTAGTAGAGCCAAAAGGAAAAATATTCTCATAACTTTTTTTGAGAATGTTGAACAGATAGTAATCTTGAACATGCAATAGTTCATGCCCAACCACTTATTACACATGGAATATTAGTAGAGCTAAAAGGAAAAGTATTCTCATAACTTTGTTTGAGAATGTCAAACAGATAGTAATCTTGAACATGCAACAGTTCAAGTCCAACAACTTATTACACATGGGATATTATTAGAGCTAGAAGGAAAAATATTTTCATAACTTTGTTTGACAATTTCAAACAGATAGTAATCTTGAACATGCAACAGTTCACGTGTTGCATGTTTGCCCATTTTTCATTGAGAACTTAGATTTGGTGGGCAAGATTCCTCGAACCTCCATAAGCCTAGACAACTGCACATATATCTATTTTTATCATAGATAATATTATTTATCAATTTAACTTTCTTAATAGTAATTATTATTGATAGTGGAACATATTTTAAAAATAAGAGAAGATTTTTTTTGATAAATTTGATTTTCAATTATTAAAGTATAACCTAGAAATAAAATATGTGAACACATTTAAAAAAAAATAGTAGACAATGTAATAAAAAAACTTGTATAATGAAAGAACATAATAAAAATATATGTGCAAATATTTGATAATAATATGTCAATTTGAGGGAGCAACCTTGTAAACCACTTCGAGGGGGCTACCTCTAATAGTCTTCAATAAGAACACAATACTAAATATGATAATGAATTAACCTCTACCTTCTATATATATATACCATACTTATGTCATAAATATCACCATGGTTGACATAACTACTTATATATGACCATAAAAATGATCATATAGCTTAAATAAGAGTTAGGGTATCCACAAGATAATTTTTTGTAACCCTATGCACACTATAGGATTAAGGGTGTAGCATGTCTCATTTTTTCACACAACCATTGGTCTTGATGCTAATCAATTATGGGTTCTTTTGCATAAGATTTGTATGTAACAAAATTGAAAAATAAGAAAACAAACAGCTCGAGAACACAAGCATGAGATAAAATTAAATTTATATTTTACTTATCTCATTATTAACCTCTACTCAACTATAGCTTCAACTATTTGGATGTGGATTTAATTCAATAACATAACACTGTGATTCGATTGATGGTAGATTTTGACAAAGTAGACTTTCATAAAGAGTGTGATATAAAAATAATGAAAGACTAGAGATATTTATATATTTTTCAAGGAAATATTAGATGGAAGATGAGGATAAGATCAAAGACCTAAGCTAACTAAAGAAGTTGTAGAGTGAACTCAACAAAAAAATGATAAAAAATCATTGTGAGGTGATGAGAGGATAATAATGTTTTTTTTATTGAATTAATGGATAAATGTGATGATGAAGTTTTCATTTGAAGACAGTTTATTGATGGATGATGAAGAAGTTTCTAAATTGAGGTAAAATCAACTAATTATAGAATGAGTTAACTTATGAGAAAAAATAAAAAATATATTTCAAAATGGATAATTAGTTCTCATTTAAATAATCATAATTTTTTTAATTAAATGGATGAATTGTAATTAATTAATAAATGATAATAAATGGTAAATTAATGTGATAAATTAATAGCATTATTAATGAATTATGATGATGATGATGATGATGATGAAAGGTAGATGATTAGGATAATTAACTACTAATGCAATAGTTAGAGTTTGATGATTAGGTGAATTACAATTAGTGTCTACAAGATCTTCATCTTCTCATGTGGTAATATTGAATGACAAATATTTGTATTTAATAAGGTACTTTGTGATTCTCCTAGTCCTTAGTTTCTTTGCGTGTGTTTGTAAAATTAACTCAAACTCCAAGATGGGTCTTTCCTTTGCATCAAGCTCAAATAAAATTCTTTGTGTTAGAATTTTACATTGATCCTCTTTCCTTTTAATATTATTTTTTCCCCTTTCCTTTTTCTCCTTGAGACTAAAGGGTACCTCTTTTTGGTTTTGAATCAGTTCTTCCAATTATCTAACCTTTTATTGCACCTTCAACAAAGAGGTGCATGGTGGAAGATGGTACCATAGCATTGATTGCATGACTTGAATATAATCTCCTTTACAAGGTAATACTTTTTAAATTTATCTAGGTAACTATGATGCATAGAAATATATCATTGAATTGACCTCTCCTTTTTATTATTCCTCTCCTTCTTCTTTGACTCCTTCTCAGTCTCCTCCTTTTTATTTTTATTCTCTTCCTTCTTTGTTTCCTTCTTCTCTTTTTTTTTTTTATTCTCATCCTTCTTTGTTTCCTTCTTCTCTTCCTTATTTTTGTTTTTGGTAATAGGTTCCAATATCTCATATGAGTGGTAGCCATTTAATTATTTAAGTGATGATCCATTTTTCAAATTTGAGTCAATCCCAAAAGCATCATGTCCCTTGGAAAACACATCTTCTTCCCAAATCTTATGATGTGAAACTACTCCCTTAGATTACATATAACTTACAAGGGAATCAATTCCTTTTATAATACTAAAATCACATGTGCAATCTTGATTTTTTATTTCCTTATAGGTTTAATATTTTTATGATTAATATCCTCAATTATTATATCACCCTTTTCTAGATATTTTTTGGGTGTAATAATATTCTTTTTGCCTCTTGTGGTAGGCCTTTCCGTCATGACACCAATTAGTTTTCAAAATAAATTACTCAAAACATATCAAAATAATTTGAAATTCTTATTGTAACTTACTTGGGCCTAGATCTCACATCTTAAAAAAATCTCTAAGAAATTTATTGATTTGCAAACTTGGTAGAAAATTTATGGAAACCCTAATTTCACTATAACATACTAAAAATAGCTTTGCATTTGTCTAAATTAGTTTAAATTGGGTGGATTAACGTATCCTTATTCAACCCTCCAAAAATCAAGAAAAGAATCATTGATTTGTAGCCCTAGAAGTGAAATTGGTTGAGACCCTAATTATAATATAACTCCTTTAATTCTACTCCAAATGACCTAAAAATAATAAAGAATCTTTTTTTTATATAGATAAATGGAATGGGGGCCTATATATATTATATATAAGAGAGAATTACAATTATATCAAGAAAAGACCAAAATGCCAGATAAGTTCTGAAGCATCATACTAAACACATGCTATTTTCTATCAGCTACTCAAACTATACTATCTATCATTATTACATTGCAACTTCATAATATATTTATGCCTTTGCATATATCTAGAAACATCACCATGACTCTTCTATATCAGAATTTTGAAAATGATCACTATAAGCAAAAACTGATAATTTGCAAGAAAACTGATAATACTAAAGGATCTTCAGTATATCCTTGAGTTAAAAAAACAAAAAATAACCAATTTGAGAGATGTATGTACTTCACAATTTGACCTCTTGAGCTATAAAAATTGCTTGGATTTTTACCCATCAAGTGCAAAGATCATGCTCTAATACTTCTTGGAATGAAACAACTTCTACAATAGGATAAATAATAGGAAATATAAGCTACAAATACTTGATAATAATATACCATTTTGAGGAGGAATCCTAGTAAACCACTTAGAGGGGGCTACCTCAAATAGTCTTCAATAAGAGTTCACAATACTCAATATGGTAATAAAATAGCCTTTACCTCCTATCTATATGATATTTATGTCATAGATTCCCACAATAATGACTTAAGAATCTATATATGATAATAATAATGATTATATAATTTAAATAAGAGTTAAGTTAGTCAAAATTTAATTACTTGTAACTTTATGTACAATATAAGATTAAGGGCATAGAAAACAAGCATGGTACTAACATACACAACCCATATTTGTTCTTTGGGATTATTGTACTAGTATTATTAAACTTCTATGGGATATACAACTTACTAGTCTATGGTACTAAGATCATTATTCCTCTTTATTTAGAGTTTATTTCTCTATGATACCATCAATGATACTACATATAGAGAATACCAACTACAAGAACTAGAAACATGATGACTTTTGTGTGTATACATTAAATTATTTACATATATATCAAAAAAATTGAAAAAGATATAATAAAGGTATTTATCTAATGTTATTTTGAGCTCAAGGTAGCTTGGTCCTCCAAGAAAATCTTCAAATTTCATATACAATTGGAACATTATAAAGGAAATTTAAACTCAATTAGCTTGATCATTCATTATATCTTTTAAATATGGCACAACTACCTTTAGATTGACCACTATTGATATCGCAAACTTTTATGAAATCATTTTAATATATTGTGCATCTACATTATTACTATTCATGAGTTACTTCCCCCGGTCTCTCCATCCCTAGAGGCAACAATGGGGGCATATATGAACTTTATCCATTTATATTCAAATTCTTGCATGTTTATGCTCACATGATCTTATCTTATGATTTTTAATAAATCTTCTTGTGCTTACCATGTTTATATCTTGTACATGGAAAGATTAAAAATTCTTTTGAGGTCATATTATAGTATCTCATGGATGTCAAGGCAATTACTTTATGATCAACACTATAGCAAGGCATTACATATGACTTTAATGATTATCATTATTATCTTTACTTAGGGGTTACACTAATGCTATTATTTTTCATAATTATTATAGGATTTCTAGCATGTTAAATTGTTTATATCATGTAATCTTATCTTACTTGTCCATGCCAATGATATTTCTTGCACGTTCGTGCACATTCTTGACAATAATTAGTTTTCCCAATACTTATCATGTTGATTTCTACCTACAAGATTTTATCTCCAACAATTTTTTTGATTCTCCATAACCCATTCTAGGAGTGATATTGGAGGCAATATGGAATTTTGTGCTATCATGTGCATCTTTTACTTCTCTTTGATGGTGTTGCATGATACTATCTGTATGTTGCTATATGATAATTGAAATTTTCTTGGTTTATTATATTATCTATTCTCCTCCAAAATTAATTACATTTGGTGCATGAAACTAATTGTAGGGGTATTCAATTTTGTCATATTACTTTTTCAAAGTCGTTCATAGGAATTATCACATGCTTATTCAATATCCATTTTTTGAGTTTAGTGTCATCTTACCTATTGAATGTACCATCTAGTTGCTTATGCAATATAATGTTAGCTACATCTATATACTAATAGGTGATTCCATTTACTTTATTTTGCATATAGTTTCTTGTGCTTGTATGTTTTTAAATCAAGCACTCATCACAAGGGAACATGTGCAAAAATGGTGCCTATTTCCATATATGTATTCTTTTTAAGGATATCTAAATACTTGCTTGCCTATTTGCTATGTGATTTTTTAATTGACATAAACTCCCATAGTAGTTCACATGCAAGTCAAAGTGGGGGAAAATTATGGTGGTGAAAATTGCATACCTTGCATTTTTCTCTTACCTTTTAGACTCAACTTGACCCATTCATCACAAAGACAATAACTAGTGTGCAAAATGATGTTTTTTACATGGAAGGTGGAAAATAACTTGATCTTAGCATCCTTTCCATATGCATCATTTCTCAAGGTCCAAAAATGATTCTTAATTTATTAATTTCTTGTCTTGAATCAATTTTGTGATTTTGGAAGTGATCTAGGTCACTTTCACTTGTAGAGATGATCTCTTTATTCAAAAAATTAAATCCAAAAAATTGAACCTAGTTGTTTTTCCTCCAAGTGATTATTATGAGCAAACTTGAAACATGAAATAGTTGAATCTCATGCTAGGATGTTGTATTTAAGAAAACTCTAATTCATTTAGAAGATCTATCAAAGATATGGAATCTTATAAAAAAACATCATGGAGGCTAAAATGAATCATCTAGTGATATCAACACTACATCATCACTCTAATACATACTACATAATTGTGTGTTCTCATCCATCTTGTTCAAAGCCATTGATTATGTATCCTTACCAAGAGTTTCACACAAAAGAGTAATTATCTTTGTCATGTACAAACACCCAAACACACAAATTAAGTTTTTATATGAAAAGTGAAAAACATAACTTCAAGACAAACTAAAAGTGAAAATTTAAAAATTAGCAAAGATGAAATTTGTGAACTTAATTCAAATATGACACTAACAAAAGGAGCAATTTATTTTTTTACAAATTTTGGTGTGCTTGTTTATCAACACCTAAAACTTTGGAACATGGACATATCACTTTGCTACAACTAGTAGAGTTAAATTCTGCATCAAGCCAACAACTAAGTACTTGAATTTATCCTTCAAATCTCCAACCACTGATTTCCACATATTTATCATTCTCTAACTTTTATTGTGTAGAGAATTAGTTATTTCTTTTATGATGATACACAATGACAATTAAAATCCATACTCTTAACACTTACTACACTATTATTAGTCCCTCTCTATCTAGGTGGACACTTATGTTTTTGTCTCAATAGAAGACATTATTAATCTCTTCAACACTTACTACACTATTATTAGTCCCTCTCTATATAGACAAAGACTTATGTTTTTGTCTCAATAGAGGCATTATTAATTTGTTGTTGGTATGCACATAGGGATGCGTGTAAGAGGAAAGATATTTTTCAAAATTTTCAAATCTAATTTCTTTTTTTGATTGCTTAGCTATATTTTTTGATTGATTAGTTATATTTTTATGGGGTTTTTGGTTTTTTTTCTATTTATAAATTTGAAAGAAACCTTCGACAAATAAAAAACAAGCACATAAAATTTAAGGTAATATTTTCAGGGATCATATTGGTATTAATATAGGGGAAACGTACTAGTAGCCACTAGGGCTAACTTCACGCATTCGTGCAGAGTGCAAAATAGGTCCAATTTTAAATTATTTTTTTCGGTCTTCTTCGTAAGCGAGTTAGGACTTTAAAAAGAAAAATTTGGCTTGTGGGTATTTAAAATACATTTTGTAGAACCCGTCAAATGAAAAGTGCTAAGAAAAGGTGTTTTTAAACCTCCACCCGTTACATTTTCATGACTTTGCCCATACCCGTTCATTCTAAATCCAATATTTTTTTATAAAAATTCCTATTTACAATTATCAATTAACCTATTTAAAATTACGTTTGTATGTGGGCCCGGTCAAAATATCAGGTGGGTCTGCTAGGAGGTGGTCACTTTAATCTCAACCCACCACATTACATTGTTAACCACGTGCCCCATATGCTTCATCAAGCCACGCGTATGACTCTACCTCACCACCTGCACTTGTTAACCACGCGCCCCATTTGTCTTCATCAACCCACCTTTAACTTTTAACCTAACCCCGAGTTGTTGGGCAACTTTAAGCCCTAAACTCATCATCTCCCATAGTTTTTTCATTGTTGTCTCCTCTCTCTCATCGTCGATGCGAGCTCGTGCGGCCATGGCGAATTCGTCCAACACCCAAACGCTGTAGGTAACGTCTCCACCTCTCTTCACCTGCAATTTTTTTTGTAGAACAGTGGGTTTTCGTTGGCGTCGATGGTGTTTGAGTGAATTTCTTTGTATGGCATTAAGATAACTGATTGTAATCATTTCGTTTTATATGTGACTAGTACAAAATTGATCCCTCATGAATTATTCTGTCAATGCCATCCAGGGTTTGCTTGGGTTTGACTGTAATCATTTTGTTTTACATGTGACTAGTACAAAATTGATCCCTCGTGAATTATTTTGTCAATGCCATCGAGGGTTTGCCTGGGTTTGACTGTAATCATTTTGTTTTACATGTGACAGGTACAAAATTGATCCCTCGTGAATTATTCTGTCAATGCCATCAAGGGTTTTCCTGGGTTTGACTTAATTATTTTGTTTTACATGTGACTAGTACAAAATTGATCCCTCGTGAATTATTCTGTCAATGCCATCGAGGGTTTGGTTGGGTTTGACTATAATCATTTATTTTTACATGTGACTGGTACAAATTTGATCCCTCGTGAATTAATCTGTCTATGCAATCGAGGGTTTGCCTGCTATGATTTTATTTGATATTATTTTATGAAATAATCACATGTAATGTGACTCAAACAGAACATTGACAGAATTTTGACCAAGTATAATAATGAAATTTTATGGGTTTCCAGTTTTAACCCCAAATTATTGAGGGGTTTCAGCATATGGGTTAATGGGTTTACAGATTTTGTTGATTCTCTTCAAATCCCCACATTATCATGATGACACTTGATGGGTATACAATTTTTTTCCCAAATTATACTATGGTTTTAAGATTACATTTTGTAGGCAAGCAATATATATTGGTGTATATAGTCATGTCGTGTAGGGTTTCATTATATAAAGTCGTGCAGGGTTTCATCACAATTGCCTTCGTAGATAATGATATTTTATTTTATAGATAAGTGTTACCAAAGGGGGTAACTCCCATGTACATTCAGATTTGGATTTTACAGGTCAAGAACGAAATTACAAACCCTGCTCATTCTATGAGCAAGAAAATTGCTGCAAGGATGTCTCCCATCTTGGCCAATCGTTGCAAGTGGACCTCGTTGAGCCAAGCCAAGTCGGATCGCATGAAGTTGGAGAAGGCGTCCATGTTGGCATTTTTGACTCCTGCTCTAAATACTTCCCATGCATCAATAGGAAGTTATCTGCTGCAACCCAATGGGCACTAGCTGCATCTTCGTCCACATCATCCTCTTCGGATTCTGCCTCCTCCTCATCATTTTCCTCCTCATCTTCTACTACATTCAGTATTGCTGGGTCGAAATAATACTTTAGGAAGCTGACCCAACCCTCATAACTTAGGTTCAGAATGGCATTGGCTACAGCCTCGGTGTTACTGATTTCTATGAATCCATCGAGTCGCTCAACCACAACTTCCCTGGCCTCGGTTATGTCCACTAATGCGCATAATATGAGCTCATAGATTCTGTCGTCGCACCAGTGCTGATCAAGAGACAAAACCGCATAGACTAGGTTGACAACTGCATTCCTTATTGTTGGGTCTAGAATGTTAAAAAGCCTTTTGCACTGGGCCATTCTTGACTCCTTAGTGCAATGGTAGTCGACTCCGAACATGAATACCATCCTGCTTTTCTGGAAAACTTGGGGCTTCTGTGAAGAGATGGAGGTGGAGATCATACTATCCAGCTATTAATAGTCTTAATCCTGTAACGATAAGGATTGCTTGAGAACCGGGCCCGTTGATTCATGCCATACCAATTCCGAACTAAATCCGTCCTTAGATTTTGCACATGTGAATCCAGTCCTGCTTTGGGGTTCGCAAGGTTTTTGGGATGAGTGTTTGTCAATAAAAAAATCAGAACACTTTGATTGCAAACAGAATTTGCAGACATTGATATGTTATTATCACATTGTATGTATATATTTACAGACAATGATATATTCTTATGTCTTTGTATGTATATATATTCATATATACATACAATCTGATAAGAATATATCATTGTTTGGAAATTGTAATCTGACAAGAAATCTGTGGGAGATGATGAGTTTAGGGCTTAAATATGATATATTCTTTACAGATGGGGCACGTGGTTAACAATGTAATGTGGTGAGGTTGAGATTAAAGTGACCACCTCCTAGTAGACAATGATATATTCTTTACAGACAATGAAATGTTCTTATCAGATTGTATATATGTATTTGCAGAAAATGATATATTCTTATCAGATTGTATGCATGTATATATATACATACAATCTGATAAGAATATATCACTGTCTGCAAATAGTGATCATTGTATTTGCAGACAGTGATATGTTCTTATCAGATTGTATGTATATATTTGTAGACAATGATATATTCTTATCAAATTGTATGTATATATATATATATACAATCTGATAGTAATATATCATTGTCTGCAAATTGAAATCATTCTATTTGCAAACAATGATATATTTTCATCAGATTGTATATAATTGTCGATCACTAGTTCTTTCTTAATGATTAATGTTTTATTAACACTATAGCTTATACCATCAATTATCACAATCTAACCACATTGAACTGCACTCTTAGCTACTCTAACAAACACTAACATACAATCTGATAAGAATATATCATTGTCTGCAAATTGTGTTCTGACAAGAAATCCGCGAGAGATGATGGGTTTAGGGCATAAAGGTGCCCAACAAGCTGCGGTTAGGTAAACTCATACGCATGGTTTGATGAAGGCATATGGGGCACGTGGTTAACAATGTAATGTGGTGAGGTTGAGATTAAAGTGACCACCTCCTAGCGGACCCACGTGATATTTTGATTGGGCCCACATACAAACGTAACTTGAAAAAGGTTAATTGATAATTGTAAATAGGCTTTTTAAAAAAAATTACGCACCATTGAAATTAGACAGGAGTGACCACTGCAATATGAATAGACCGGTTATTTGGCAGGAAAATTGAGATTTTAAATTCAATCACCACAATTCAATGCATTCAATATGTACATTCAAATGATTTTATAAGAGGGAATTTCCAGTGTCATTTTCAGTACGAATTCTTCTATGCTTTCACTACATATCCTCTACAAAATTCAGCTCGGTACATATAATGAAATCTAAAAACATATTATAAATCATATAATAGATTGAATTTATGCAAGCCACCTATTTTATCAAGCACACTCCAATGTTTTTATAAGAGGGAATTTCCATGGTCATTCCCTCAATATCCTCTACAAAATTCAGAGCTTACTAACGCAAACTATGCACATTCCTCTTAAAAGGAAGCTTATTCATGTTGGTACACCTAGAATAACTAAATATATGTTTTTATTTATCAGCTTACTAGATTTACATTAATGTTGTATGTTTCATTCTTCAATATACTCTTTTATATTTATGTATTGAGTGTTTGCAGTATTTTGAGGCATACAAATTATTTAGTTTTCAATCAGTTGTTCAAATGAGCATTATCCATTATGTAATCATATCACATCATTGTATGATGTGATATAATTTTTTTTCTTCCACTTGCTATATGTGTTTCAATAGTCAGATTACATATATGTATATGTACATGCATGTACATGTACATGCATATACATATACATATACATGTACACGTACATGCATATGTATATGCACATACATATACATATACATATACATATACATGTACCATGTACATAGCAATTTATATACACTGTTATTTTCAGCTTCATACTAAGGATCAAAACATTGTGGATTTTAATGCTCCAATCAAAATTCTTATTGTCATGCATGCAATATTGTAAGGATGATTTGATGTGGGAATGTTACGAGTACCGAGTACTACCCCCGTTTATTACAATTGTTTTGCAGGCAAGCGGGAGTGTCAAGAGGTGAACCAAGTATGTGGATTATCAACATACCATGGAAGTTGTGTTTGTTAACACAATAAACTCTATAGGGACATTTTGCTCTTAATGCTTTATGATATGTTTATATTTTATGTTGTATTGTTTTCATACATATTTTGTTCTTACAAATGCTAATTTGATTTGAGGAATATATTTAACTACATTGGTCTCTTAATGGTAGGCATGTGAGGATTTGTCCCCAATCAACAGAAGGTATTAAGCATTAATGATAGGTAAAGTCTTTGACTTTACTTTGGCAATGACCTAGTAATACAAAAAACTATGTGATTTTATATATATGGCTGAAAGTTAGATGAACAAACTATTAGGGTAATTATAATATGAAGTAAGATATTAATATTAGTATTATGTTTTATTGCAAATTTATTGTGTTAGAATGAAATAAAAATAACAATATTATTATGGAAACTTTAGGGTCACGTGTAACTGGATTTGTTTGAAATAATATGAAATCTATGGAGGGTTAACTTAGAGGCTAATAGAGCAGCTAAGAGTGCATTTCAATGTGGTTAGATTGTGATAATTGATGGTATAAGCTATAGTGTTAGTAAAACATTAATCATTAAGAAAGAACTAGTGATTGACAATTATATACAATCTAATAAAAATATATCATTGTCTGCAAATAAAATGATTTCAATTTGCAGGCAATGATATATCACTATCAGATTGTATATATATACATATAATCTAATAAGAATATATCATTGTCTACAAATATATACATAAAATTTGTCAAGAACATATCACTGTCTGCAAATACAATGATCACTATTTGCAGACAATGATATATTCTTATCAGATTGTATGTATATATATACACGCATACAATCTGATAAGATTATATCATTGTCAAGTTGGGGCCCTAGCTCGGTTGGCTAAATCTTTCCTGTTGCAGGAGGTTGGTCACGAGGTCTAGTCTCCCCCACCCCCGTGGTACCGGAGAGCGTGTCGCGCCAGCGCCACCGGTCACATTAAAAAGTTTACCAGGTGCATTGCAATTTATAGGGGGTCGTGCTACCCGATTCCTGCAGTCTAATAAAAAAAAAAAGAATATATCATTGTCTACAAATACATATATACAATCTGATAAGAACATTTCATTGTCTGTAAAGAATATATCATTGTCTACTAGGAGGTGGTCACGGGTGATCCAACAATAGTGGTTTACAATTTTTGGCCAAACTGGACACTGCAATTATTATTTTTAACTAAATCTTCATATTTGGGCACCTATAGCGGCTAAACTGTGAGGAATTTGAAGATGATGATAACTAGAGTCTCATCACATTTTGTCTGTAGATTCTAAATTTTTTGTTTCAATTTTTTTGGAATCAGATTGCACTTTTGTTTCCATCTCCCACGAAAACTGGTTTTTTTTTTTTCTTTTCAAAAAACAACATTTTAAAAAAGTGACGCTCACCATATACAACATATTTTTTTTTTGTATAAAGGATAAAATTCTATTTTTTTCAAATTTAGATTTGTAACTATGATATATAGCACTTGCATTTGGTCTCATAGTTTTTTATTGAATATTTTTTCCTTAATCAAGTTTCGAAGTCAAACCAATTGCAATTCAGACATAGGCAGACTATATACAACATAATTTTTTCTATATGTATCGAAATTCAATTTTTTTTTTTCAATGGATCAAGGACATCAATACCCAGCCTCAACGTATTTTTAAAAAAAAGTATTTTGATAATCTGCTATTTTTCCACATGTGCAAAGTAGAGAGCTTGACTTTCAGTGAAAAACCTATGTTTAATAAAACTAAAAAAACACATACATAATAAAACCAAAACATATTAAAATTTAATTCGTTGGATAGCTCGTTCTGAGGACTACCATCTTCCAGTTGGGTTTGTGAAGTATCCTCCATTTTCATCCTCAACTCGAGCTTTGAAATGCAGAATTCTGCTAAAATTTGGTGGAAGAGGGGGAGAAGGGCAAAAAAGGGGGGTTCGAGCGAACCCCCCTTCGCTGGAAAGGGTGGAGCGAACCCCCCCTTTTTTTGAATTCCCCATAAGGGAACATGGCATCACAGGGTTCGAGTGAACCCACCATGCAAAAGGGGGTTCGCTCGAACTAGGGGTTCAACCCAACCCCTCTTTTGGGTTCATGTGAACCCCCTAGTTTGAACAAACCCTTTAAAACATTCAATGCGTGATAATTTTCTCAAATTTCCTTCCTCATAAAAATTGTACACCACTATTATGGGTTTACCCTCACTTTAATCTCAACCTCACCACATTACATTGTTAACCACATGCCCCATATGCCTTCATCAAACCACGCGTATGAGTTTACCTAACCATGGCTTGCTGGGCATCTTTAAGCCCTAAACTCATCATCTCCCGCAGATTTCTTGTCAGATTACAATTTGCAGTCAATGATACATTCTTAATAGATTATATGTATATATGAATATATATACATACAATTTGATAAGAATATATCATTGTCTATAAATATATACATACAATTTGATTTTTTTATTGACAAACATTGAAACATAGTGTACTTAGTGATACCACAAAAAATACAAGGCTGAAACCCTCATAAAACATATAAGAGACTTAACTATGAGGTTCGAATAAATATCAACAACAACATTAGGACATTTTATAATCATATCATAGTTATATTTTTTTATCAAATTGCAAGAATTCATTGGGTGGTGCGACAAAAAAACATGGCTGAAAAATACTTGAAACATATCGAAATATTACTGGGTGCTTGTATTAAACTTCTTCTCACCTTAAACATATGTGAGGTTCCAAACATAATAATAGCAATATTATCACATCTTATAATCATATCATAGTTATAACTTGAAGCAGATATTTTGATCTGATATGCAAAGCAAATCAACAAAATATACTACTACATCGATCAAAAAATAAAACTCAATACCAACATATTTAGTTTTCCATATTGCTAGGAAAAGAAGGTGGCATGAGATATCCTCCAGTAGCTGAGTCTATTCCACTTGCAGGAGGTGATACTTGGTTAATTGAGGTTTGAAGGCATGTTGCTATTTGAGCAAGCAATGTCTGACTTGCATCTATAGTCAGTCCCATTTTTTGTGAGCCACTCCCAACTTGCATATTGTTGATAGTTGTAAAGGTTGGTGCCAATATGTTCATCATATCAAGCAGTATAGGGTGTTGGGGGGTATAGAATTCCCTATTGTAGACTTACGTTTTATCCTCTCTTCTTGTGCTTTATTTTTAGCTTCCTTTCGTAGATGTTCAACCTTGGCCTGCTCTTGTCTGATTGCTTTCTTCCGCATTCTAATCATCTTCTCCTCATCTTCTATCGCTTTCCTTGCTTGCTTCTCAGACCTCATTGCTTCCTTTTCAATTGCTTCCACTTCACATTTTTCCTTTCTCTTCAACATCTAGTCCTTCTTACATTGTTGCAGCTCTGCTTGCCTTTTCTTCTCTACCTCTTGTTCAGTATACATTTTGATGAAGGCGTCTGATGTTAGTACTTGGGACTGCCTACTAAGGCGAAACACTCCAGAACAACCTCCTCGTGATGATCCTTGCACCCTCTACACTAGAAGTTTCAAGAATTTTCTATTTTTTCTGGTTGATTCTTGTCCATCATATGGGGTGCATGGCACAAACTCAGCTTCTTCATCACTATATGCATTGTCATCTTCACTTCGACCATCACTATGCTCTTCCCAATTCCTTGGAGTAGTGAAGTAATGTATCACTTCAACCGGATCAATGTGTGGTGGGGATGGCATAGAAATGATGACTTCTTCCTCAATCGGATTTAATTGCCATCCAAGGTTCGTGGTTGCCTCATGCATCCAAACCAGTTGGGTGACTTGAGTTGGCAAACTCAAACCAGTTGATGTAGTCTATGTATCTTAATTGCAGGGTGCAATAGGAGGTTGGACTTCTACTTGGAAATCTGCAACAACTGGCTGAATTTATGGTTGAATGTGTGTTGTAGTTTCAGTGCCCTCATTGTGGTCTGATGTAGTTTCTGTATCTTCATTGCAGGGTGCAAAAAGAGGTTGGACTTCTGCTTGGAAATCTGCAACAACTAGGTGAATTTATGGTTGAATGTGTGTTGTAGTTTTAATGCCTTGATTGCATTCCTGCACAAAACGATCAATTTGTTCCTGGTTGTAACCAAGTAGACATAGGCACTTCTCTATTGCAATAACATCCTCTTCATCTTCCATCATGCAAGCATCACCTTCTGTTCTAGGACTTGGTACATCATCTTCAACAATATAGCCTTGACTTGGCCCCATGTCCTTGTCAAGGGTTGACCAATCAAGTGGCCAAATACCTGTTCTACGGAACCCACTAATAATGTTGGATGGTGTCAAAGCTTTTTTGAAAGCTTGGCTTGCTAGATTTTCCAACTCTTCATGCCCAATATCGATATGTGGGTTGTTAGCTTGCTAGATGGTTCGTTGCTCTCTGAAATATGCCTTGAATGGAGCAAAAATGTTGACATCCAATGGCTGCAGCTTGTGACTAGTGTGAGTAGGAAGTGTTAACAGGTCTATTCCTAATTTTCTTACTTTTTCAATGGTTTTGAAAGCCACGTGGCTGCCATGGCCGTAAAAAATCAGAAGGGCCCTATTTGTTGGTGAAACGCCACCAGGGATATTACCTGCAAAATGGTCTAACCATTTGACAAATAGTTCCTTTGTCATCCAAGCATGTTCTTGGATTGCCATCAATGCACCTATCTCACAATTTACTATATAATTCTGCATGTGCCTTTTTGATTTAAATAGGTAGAACCCAAGAATACTTAACCCAGCTACATTTACACAAGCCAACACTGTGATCCACTCTCTGCTCTTTGAAACCAAATGTGGTACACTCTTTACACCCAATTTTGCAATAACTCTCATTCCACAGTTCCTACTAGCTTGAATACCCGTCTCATTGCAGTTCCAAATTCGGCTTACTCCATAATGGTTAAGGTTAATCATATCCTGAAGGTTATCATAGAAAGCTTGCACGACTGAAGGATGAACCATAATTGCTCTATCACTGTCCACTCCTTCAACAGTTCTGATTGTCAAATCTGGGTGCCTTCTTCGAAATCCTGCCCACCATGACCTCCCAGGGACACCATTTGTGAATGGATTGGGTCGAGTTGGAGTGATTTGGGCAACTGTGGATTGTAGTTGATTGACTTGTAGTCTGTGGCCCAAATCTGCCATGTCCTTGCACCATTGGACAATTTCACCCTCCTCCTCATGAGATAATATGGTATGTGGAACCCTCTTCTTGGTGGTGGTAACTCCTAACAACCAAGCCCTCAAACTGCTAGGTGGCATACCCCACTTGATTGTTGCTGCCCTGATTGACATGTTGTGTTCTTCGACACTTTTGACTTCTCCTTCCATATTAGCATATATCCATTGGCTAATGGGTACAGGTGAGGGCAATTGTACATCGGGCTAAGCATCTGGCTCAATAGGTGGTACGACTTCTGTTGTGTTGGTGGCTTCATCCGCAGAGTCAGGAACGTCTTCTTCTACGAGAATTGCATGCACTTCCTCTACAGGCTCTTCATCAATCAAGTGCACCCCATGAGTGACTCTAATGGCACATGGTCCTCTTCCTACAACCCTTTTAGAGAGTCTTCTAGTAGGTGCCATTATATTCCACTTAACCTGCACAAACAGTAAAAGTTGCATAACTTGGTAGTGCAACAAAAAATATATCATTGTCTACATAGATATATATACAATCTGATAAGAAAATATCATTCTCTACTAAAATATATATAATCTGATTACAACATATCATTGTCTATGAAGCTTGAAGTCATTAAATTTTATGATTATAATGAAGGGATTCGAAGGGAATCTGACAAAATTTGTATACCCATTTATTTTCATGTGCATATTATAATTACTGAAAATAGAAAACATCTACCCATTAACCCGTATGCTGAAACCCATAAAATTTCATGATTATACTAGTGTTTTTCAATATACCCATTAATTTTCAAGATTATATTTGACCAAAAATTCATCAATGTTCTGTTTGAATCACATCACATGTGATTAGTTCATAGAATAATGTCAAATAAAATCATAGCAGACAAACCCTCGATTGCATAGATAGATTAATTCACGAGGGATCAAATTTGTACTAGTCACATGTAAAAAGAAATTATTACAGTCAAACCCAGGCAAACCCTCGATGGCATAGATAGAATAAACCACGAGGGATAAAATTTGTATCAGTCACATGTATGTAATCTGATAAGAATATATATATATATATATATGAATGTATGTACACATTATGATAAGAAAATATCATTCTATTTACAAAGAATGATATATTCTTATGAGAATGTATCATTGTATTTGAAGAGAATGTTATATTCTTATCATATGTGGGTGATCCCACAATAGTGGTTTATAATTTTTGGGCAAACTGGACACTGCAATTTTTATTTTTAACTAAATCTTCACTTTCAAGCTCTTGTAGTAGCTAAACCGTGAGGAATTTGAAAATGATGCAAACTAGAGTCTCATCATATTTTGTCTCTAGATTCTAAAGTGATTTTTTTCAAAATTTTTGGTTTTTTTCAGAAAACAACATTTTTAAAAAGTGACACTCACCGTATACAACATAACTCTTTTTGTATGAAGGATAAAATTCTATTTTTTTCGAATTTAGATTTGTAACTATGGTATCTAGTACTTTCATTTGGTCTTATAGTTTTTTATTGAATATTTTTTTCTTAATCAAATTTCAAAGTCAAACCAATTGCAATTCAAACATAGGCGGACTGTATATAACATAACTTTTTTTGTATGAATCAAAATTCAATTTTTTTGTTTTAATGGATCAAGGACATCAATACCCAGCCTCAGCATATTTTTAAAATTTTTATTTTGATAATCTGCTATTTTTCCATATGTGCAGACCAGAGATTTTGATTTTCAGTGAAAAACCTATGTTTAATAAAACTAAAAACTAAAATACATAATAAAAGCAAATCATATTAAAATTATATTCGACGTATAGCTCATTCTGAGGACTATCATTATCTAGTTGGGTTTCTGAATTTTTCTGCATTTTCATTTTCAAATTGAGCTTCGAATGACAAAATTTTACAAAAAAAATCATTTTTTTTAAGAGATAGGGGAAAAAGGGTGTTTCTCTTAAAGGGGTTCGGTTGAACCTAGTTACATTAAAATAAGAAAAAAAATTCACGGGGTTCGAGAAAACGACGGGGTTTTTTCAAAAAAAATTCTTATTAAAGGGGGTTCGACCGAACCCTAATTCGCTCGAACCCTTTTATTTAATATTTCCACTCACATCTCAAAGGGGTTCAAGCGAACAATTTGGTTCGGCCGAACCCCTTCACTTTGTGTAGAGGGAAAAAATGACTTTTCCCTTCCTCCACAAAAGTGTTCACCACTTATGTGGGTTGACCCATATATATATATATATATATATTATATATATATACAATCTGATATGATGAAACCCTACATGGCATGACTGTATATATATGTATTTGTCTACAAATTGTAATTCATAAACTGCTCAATAAATTGGGACAAAAACTATAAACCCATTAAACTTCATGATTAGTAAAGAGGTATTCAAAATATAACTGCGATATGATTCAAAAATGGGTAATGTTGTTATAATCTTGATTTATGATGAATGCAGGTGAAAAAAATGTAACTATGATATGATTAAATAATGAAAAATGCTAAGTTGAAAAGCTGACTAAAAACATATTAATTTGTATGCCTGAAAAGAATGTAAACGTTAAGTACGTAAATATAAAAAAGTATATTCAATAATGAAATAGGCAACATAAATGTAAAACATATTGCCTGAAAAAAATGCAAAGATTGAATACGTAAATATAAAACAGAATATTGAATAATGAATCAGACAACATAATTGTAAAACAGTATGCCTAAAAATAATGTAAACAGTGAGTACATAAATATAAAATAGTATCTTGAATAATGAGAACAGATAAAATAAATGTAAAACAACAAACTAATAATATAAAACATGAATTTACCTATTCTGGTAATGTAAACAGTGAGTACATAAATATAAAAGTATCTTGAATAATGAAAACAGATAAAATAAATGGAAAACAACAAACTGATAATATAAAACATGAATTTACCTATTCTGGGTGTACCGACCTCAATAAGCTCCCTTTAAAGTTGAATGTGCAGAAATTACCTTAGGAAGCTCTGAATTTTGTAGAGGATATTCAGTGAAAGTAGAGGATAATTCGTAATGATAATGACCCTAGAAATTTCCTCTTATAAAATCATTCAAATGTGTAAATTGGATGCATTGAATTACAGTGGTTGAATTTCAAATTCGAATGCATTGAATTGTGGTGGTTGAGTTTCAAATTTGATTTTTTTGTGGAAAACAGTCTGTCATTTCATTTTGCAGTGGCCATTTATGCCTGAGTTCTATCGTGGCCTTTAGGAAATCAATTTAATATTTGGTTTAATAGATAAAATAGGTGGCTTGCAAAAATTCAGTCATTTATATGAATTATAATATATTTTTTGGTTTATTAGGGAGCCTTACACCATTAAGTGTGTGTGCAGGTACCAGAGGTTGATAGAAATAATACATGAAGATGTGATAGGAAGTGTGGGTGAATGTGCAATTGATAGCTCATAAAGTTGATCAATGTTTGCTATTATGTCAAAATGTGCACCATTAACCCCCTATCCCCATGCAGTTGCTTAAGTATGTTTTCTGCTTAAATTTAAGCAGTTTAAGCAACTGGAGTGTCCCTATGCAAAAAAAAATTGGAACAGGAAAAAAATAATTTGGAATCTTTTTAAGCAGCTACTGTTTAAGAATTGAAAATAAGCTGTGAAGAAAAAAAGGGTGCTGGAAATAAGTAGCAGCTGCATAATGTCAAAAATGCCACATGGCTTCACAAGATTTTTTCCCCTATTTTTTAATATTTGGTTTCCCTTCTTTTTTTCAATTTTTAATTGCACAAATTATTATTAAATATTATAAATTCAAATTTAAGCTGACTACTTAAAAAAAAGCAGCAAAATTAACTTTCATGGGGCCACCAGCTGCACAAATAAGTTAAGCAGTTTCTTAAATAAGTTGAGCAGTGACTACTAGCCAAAATAAACTAAGCAGCAACATGGAAACATGCCCTAACTGTTCATAATGGTTTATATAATGTAAAATTGTGCATCATTAACTGTTCAAATATACATTTATATATATGTAGTTGAAACTTTGAGCCACTTGCATAGAGTGGTAATTGTAAACATCAATGTACTTAAATAAATGCAAAAATTACTTTATTGTCTGCAACTTGTCTTGTATTCAAAACATATATGTACCAATAGATGTTTAGATTTTATTTTTTTTATTGGTTAGCTACACATTTAGTAGTGAACATATATTGGTGTCATGTGTAAATTTTTATTGGCATAAATAAAATAATGTAATGACTAAAATATAAACGGTTATTGGGGGTCAGATGAACATGGAGTGAATATTGATACATTTATATATATTCTAGTTGAAACTTTGAGCCACTTGCATAGAGTGGTAATTGTAAACATCAATGTATGTAAATTAATGCAAAAATTACTTTATTGTCTGCAACTTGTCTTGTATTCAAAACATATATGTACCAATAGATGTTTAGATTTTATTTTTTTTATTGGTTAACTACACATTTAGTAATGAACATATATTGGTGTCATGTGTAAATTTTTATTGGCATAAATAAAATAATGTAATGATTAAAATATAAACGGTTATTGGGGGTCAGATGAACATGGAGTGAACGGGTATTGGATCATAGGAATTTTCCCCTAGTTGGACTCGAAGATTACGTTTTCTAATGTTTGGTTTATGCAGCTCAAGTGCCCTCTGAACTGCGTGAAATGGCATTCCTAAAACAGTTACGTGTCTTGTCTATGCTTCACGTGTCTTGTCTATGCTTCTGCATTTTGGATACATGCCTGCATCCCAATTCCCAAGTGTTGGAGGCGTGCTACAGCCTGGTGCGATGCAGGGAGGAACTAATAATTTTTCTCCATGTTGAACGTAAACTGTTCTCCACAATGGTGCTTCAATTTTCTCAATATGCTTCTTTCACGATTACCATCTGTAGTTTCCTGATTCAGAAGTCTGTGTAAGATTTTCCCTGTGATACTCTGTAAATGTATTTTTCAGAAATGTGGGCAAAAAGGCTCAGAGTCTTATCAGTTATGTCTTCAAACTCTTCCTGTTTCATATCACTTGTTTTAAGAATATTATCACAAAATGTGGCCAATAATTGGGCACAAGAGATTCCTGCAACTCGGTTTCTGCAAACCACTTCTAATGCTCCCTTAAGTGCCCTTTGGAAAAGCTCATCATAATTCTCCTGGATATGTTGCAAGTGCTTATCATGCAATTCAATAAGTTTGCCCACCATATGCACTTGTGCGCTTACACCATCTGCATACCCAAGTAATGATGTCCCTTCTCCCACAACATGCTGCTTGAAACTGCGAGCCAAAGGCTCCAAACCATTAGGTATATAGGAAAATAACCTATAGACCCTTGAGAGATCTTCAACCCTATGATCTCTAAGCATGGCATGCCAGCCTGAATGTCTGCTTTCAAAAAGGTAACTTTCGCCATGGTTTAATACTCCTTTACTTACTGTTTCTAAAAGCTTGCTTTCACTAGTAAAATGCAAATAATGAGCAACTCTCTCCCTTTCAAATTTCAAAGACGCCTCAGCCTAATAATGAGGTCAGTGTTTGGATTTTGTTATTGGCAGGGCAAATTTGGAGCTAGCTGTAAGGGTTTTCGCCAGGGTTTTAAATGGTAAATCTTACTCCAGCCCTACAGAGTTTGTCTATGTTTTCACATTTTGCATGCATGCCTGTTAGGGTCAGCTACATAATTCCTTACCATGGACGAATGCACAGCTGATTCATTTCATTCACACTTGTAAGGTCGAGTGATCTCAGATGCGAAAAAAGACAGCAGAATGAGGATAGAGCAGTGCAGTTTGTCATATAAACCTGTACAAATAGTCCATGCATGAAATGGAGCTGCTTTAAAATAAACTGCAGAGTCTGCACCTGCAAACAATACTCACTAATTTCTCCATGGCAACAAAAGATGCAGTCCAAAAAGATTCTTAAATTACTTAGCTGTAAATAGTGAAAAGAGAGTATCTTACACCCTAGACCCAATGTGTCCCAAACAAAGTATAAACTGCCATTCCTACAAAATCTCCAACATTCAAGGATTATTATTTATCCCCATTATACCAACCTTTAGCCATTTTAACATTCAATGGCAAACCAAACCTATTTAGAGGAGCGCACAGAGCCAGGCAATAAAAACCCTCGATAAATTGTTAAATTATAAATATCATTAACTGACCAAATTCTAGAGACAATATTTACAAAATCTATTAATTTCATAACTGTAACCCCAGCTGCTACTATGGAAAACTTTGACCATCTCATTGACCAGTGTTCAAATACCAGGTAAAAGAAAGAGTGACATTTTCACATTTCGTAAAGGTAATTTTTACATAACAAACCAGCCAGCATGCCTTATGAGTACCAGAAGCAACTGCGGTAGCAAAAGAACTTTATAGACTTTTCCTCATTTTGAACCTTCTTCAAGTTTCAACCCTTTAACCAAGTTTGTTATAATTCAAATCCACCCAAAACATTATCAACTTTTCCAATAAGTATTTCCTGTATATCACCTACAATGTCATTCCGAGATTTAATCTCTCATACTGCTTCTTGTTTAACTGTGGCATAAGGTAGAACAAACAAATTTCATGGCAGAGAAAAAAAAATTGCAACAAAATGGTACATCTTCTATAAGCATCATTTGCACATGTCTATGGAATAGGGTGTTTTGAATATCATTATTATTAGTTAATTGGTGCTCTGTAACACAAATTAAATTGTCATGTAAACCTTTGTAAATATTCCACACATGAAATGAAGCTGCATTAAAATAAACTAAAGAGTCTGCACATAAAAAAACTCTCAGGAATTTCTATGGCAATCCAAGGTGCGTTCCATAAGGATTCTTAAATTACTTAACTACTAAAAGTGAGAATGAAAGTATCTTATATCCCTAAACCCAAAGCATAAACAGTTTTTCCTCCAAAATCTGCAATATTCAAAATTATTAGTTGACCATTGCCCCAACCTTTAGCCATCTGTAACAGTCAACAACAAACGAAGCTTATCTACAGAAGAATAAGGGGCCAGGCAATAAAAAGTGCACAAACCCTAGACAAATTACAAATCTCTTGAACTGGTCAGATTCCAGAGACCATATGTACAAACTCTAAGAATTTCAGAACTGTATCCCCAGTGGCTACAATGGAAACCTTTGGCTGTCTTGTCAACCAGGGTTCAAATACCAGGCTAAAAAGGAGTGACATTTTCACATTCTGCAAAGGTAATATTTAGATAACAACGTATGCAGCATGCCTTATGTGTACCAGAAGCGAGTATGGTAGCAAAGTAACTTGATACTTTATCTCATTTTATACCTTTTCCAAGTTTCTACACTTCAACAATGTTTATGATAAATCAAGCCATACCAAACCATATTTAATTTTGTAAGCATCTCCTGAATATCACCTACAGGCTACAAGATCGTTCCCATATTTAACCTCTCATGCTGCTTCTTAATTAATCTTGGCAAAAAGGTAGAACAAATAAATTTCATCACAGAGAAACATGAATTTTGCTACAAAATGGTACATCTTCTGTAAGCATCATTTATACATTTGTACAGACTCGGGTTATTTGAATGCCATTATTTTTAGCTAATATATGTTTCTATCGCACTGGTCTGTGAACTAAATGGACGAACCAGACATAGCTAAAATTCAAAAGTTTTAGGGTCTTTCAAGAAAGGTCAAGATTAATGACTCAGATCTAGCTGCAATTTAGTAGTCTTTAACGATGGCCAATATTTTTTGTGTACCCATAATTGCTCCAAACACAAATTTCAACTCAGATTTCTATTACTGTTTGGCATAATTTTGGCATTTGGCAGGGACTGTAGCTGCGGCGCAGCCCTTGTTGAATCTATAAAATCTACTGCCTTTCTAAATACATTCAGTGGAGCTGTGATTGATACCATCATAAGCTAAGAGAATACATCTGAACTTGGAGAATACATATCTGTACTGACGTTGATAGAAATTCCTGAACGAATCTCTGTGCATACTTGCATGCGTCACATCTGAGTACCCCTTGAGAACATAATGTTTTCCATCAAAAAATTCAGTAGAGTATTCTTCATACTCTGGTATAGGCTTAAAGCCAGGAAATGGGTGAAACACTGTGCTAGTCCACTCCCAACCACCTCCTCTCATACTTAGAACCTCTTTTCCATGCTTTTCATAATCCAAGATCCTGTGATACTGAGCTTCTGTCATTAGCCTGCAACCTACCCACTTGCAAAAAGCTTCAGCCTCTGCAAGGCTTACATACACAGCTTCCTCAGCCACTTCTGTCCAATGCTTGCTTGAATCAGGGCCATGAACATAATACTCATTGCCCACAAAAGACCATGTTGCTGGGTAGACAAATCCATTCTCAGAGAAGAAGGTGTAGTCCTCTTGTTTCCAGAGGCTCCTGATTTTGTAGCCTCCATAAACAATAAAGCGTAGGTAATCCTTGATAGAAACAGGCCTTGCAGATACAAAAAAATGTTCAGAAATTTTTGTATGAAATGTTGGGCCTTCGTTATCCCATATGAATGTAGATATATCACATGGGTGTGCCCCTAAAGTGACATCTCCAGCTTCAATGAGTATGTCTGGTCTGGAAATTTTGTGCATGAGGATATCAGACAACAAATTGCATTTCTGTGGTTTGTTCATAGCTAGTTTTGTTTTGTTCTCAAATGACTTCTTCCTGTCCTGGACTATCATGTAGGTCAGGGTCTCTTGATGCATTCTTTCATGCTCAATTACTAGGGAATAAATCATGGCATCCAATTTGCCCTTCGCAGCCTCGTTCTGTATTAATATTCTTGTTCTTCTGACATAGTCGATCATAACTTCCTTTGAGGGCCATGTTGAGGGTATAACTGGATGGCTGTGGCACTGCGATGGATCCAGGACATTGGGATCGATTCCTCTTGAAAATATAGTATCCAATTCTGATTCTTCATGTTTTCCAATCATTTTTATTTTTGTGAAGGCACAAACATGACCACTGCATGCAATGACACAACATTTACACACCATATATAAGGGAAAAATATAATGCAAATACTCTTCGACCAATACTTGAGCTGTACACAAGTTAAAGCGTTTTGAAAGCGACCTATTTACAAAATAATAACATTCAAGAAGACTATAAAAAAATTATGACCTAACAAAACGGTTTTAAGTAGTTTTGAATGATTACTAGTAAAAGGCATATGGATGTCGCAGATCAATTGGTTTATAGTTCCAATCCAAGATGCCTGCAAACAGTTTATCAGTTTCCCTCCAGCACTGCACCAAAGCATGACTTACAGGCAGGAACATTTGACAGGTGTAATATGAGTTGTCTCCCCAACATCTATGCACCTGGCAGCAGGCCTTGGTCGCAACAAGTTTTATATCATCCACACTATATTTTGTGGAGAATTCTACCAAAATCCTCTCTCTAGGTCTGTCAAAATGTAAACAGTATCATACATCAGAATTTATGACCATGTAAATCTGCAGATAAGTTTACTTGCGGAAAACTATGTATGATGTTTTTTCTTTGTAAAGAAGCTGTTACCTGATTTGGATCTGATGTTTATCAAGATTCAAACCTTGGGGGAAGGAGATATACATTTCTACTCTTCTAAGAAGCCTGTTAATCTCCACATCATAACACCAAGATTTTACTAAGTCCTCATCAGGTGCATATCCAATACAAGACAGTGCCCTCTGCACACCATGCTTGATGAAGCGCTCAGTTACTCCCTTCTTGTCATGGTATGCTGAATAAAGGGTTGCAGGATTCTTCCACATATCTAAACAACATAAAATCCTTAATTGTCAGAAAAGATTTTTTCTATGAACATTTCACTTTCGACTATGGAAACATAGTCGGGATTTTAGAGAAGGAAATTGATGTCATGGCACTCACACTATAAAATTAAATAATTAGGACGTACGATGAAGACAATGGAGATGGATGAAGATGCGACAATATAAAAAAAACAATCACTTATTCTAAGAACTCCAGTAAGAGGAAGGGAGAAAAAAAATAAAAATGCCAAAGAGCCATTATAAGCAATTACTGCTTAAGGTCCATACAATGTCGGTGCAGAGCCAAGAAAGGCCGTCACTATTGGAGCACATTGGAAGGAATCGAAATTAACAAAAGTAACATACCTAGTTTATATGGGTATGTATCAGATAATATAAAATTGATAAGAGTAAACCACAATGATAATAAGTAATGAATCCATTGCTTCTACTTTTGTAATCATGAAATGGTAGTATTGATAATGTGATACCAAAGGTCACAATTAGAAACCATCTTCAAAGTTTTCTAAACAAAAACCAGCGAGTATGGTATCATTAGTAATTTTTACCGATGCAGAAAAGTAGTTGACAAGTGAATCCCACAGCTTTGAAAACGTGCTTGAAAAATTCTGCAGCATCTTCCTTTGTCAAATTGCCAGCACTGCTTCCAAGCCATGCAATGCAGAGTTGCTGTTCAGGATAACAGCTTTTCACCTTGAGCAATCCCTTGATAAAATCTGCATTTATCAACTCTATGACATCAGGTTTCACTTCTGTCACATCTGTTAGGTTTCTTCTAGCCTCCTTCAGCGCACTGTCGGAGACATCAATTCCCACATACCTGCATCTGTTGTATGGACCACAAAACCAAGAAAAACTTCAAAATCGGGAACAAAAATACAGAATCCAAGCGTATGACTTGACCACAGAAGTGCAACAACAATCTGTATTAACTGACCCAAAAAGTGCAACAAAGGAGTATATTTTATTTTCAGCGGAGCAGAATGACGTTAATTATTTGCTCATAAAAGGTAAAAACAAAAATCATATATGTTGTGTGACTAAAAACAATTTAGAAACCAAAATCGTGAAAAAATGTTATCACCTTCCATGAAACCAAAACAAAACCGTGAAAAGATGTTATCACCTTCCATGAACGTGTTGAATAGCAGAGAGTAGAAGAGCAGTCTTACGAGCATTGCCACAACCCAATTCAACAAACAAACTTCCAGGGGTAATGGCCTCCGCTATCTCCACTGCCTTGTCTTTAAACAGCTGGACTTCTGCATTGAACAAGTAATACTCTTGGAGACATGTAATCTCTTCGTATATCTGTGAGCCATGACTATCATACAGCAAACTAAAATGAATCTCCTTCTGCTGTTTCCTCAGCCCATTTAACACAATTTGCTCCTCCATAATTATTTCAGTGTTTTGTAAAAGAGATGCGACTCCTTTTATAGCAATAGTTTAGATCGCTTCCTTTCTGATGTATACTATTTAATCCTTCATGTGGTCCCGTGGAAGTTCATATTTTGGTAGTTGGCTACATTTTAGTTAAATTATTGCCTCTTACCGCTTCCCTCCTAATTATACACAACAATTTATTTATCAATTGGTTTGGAGTTCCAATCCATGATGCGTGCAAACAGTTTATCAGTGTCCCTCCAGCATTGCACCAAAGCATGACTTACAGGCAGGAATATTTGACAGGTGTAATATACGTTGTCTCCCCAACATCTACGCACCTGGCAGCAGGCCTTGGTCGCGACAAGTTTTATATCATCCACATTATATTTTGTGGAGAATTCTACCAAAATCCTCTCCCTAGGTCTGTCAAAATGTAAACAGTATTATACATCAGAATTTATGACCATGTATATCCGTAGATAAGTTTAATCGCGGAAGACTATGTATGATGCTTTTTCTTTGGAAAGAAGCTGTTACCTGATTTGGATCTGATGTTCGTCAAGATTCAAACCTTGGGGGAAGGAGATATACATTTCTACTCTTCTGAGAAGCTCGTTAATTTCCACATCATAACACCAAGATTTTACTGAGTCCTCATCAGGTGCATATCCAATACAAGACAGTGCCTTTTGCACACCATGTTTGATGAAGCGCTCAGTTACTCTCTTCTTGTCATGGTATGCTGAATAGAGGGTTTCAGGATTCTTCCACATATCTACACATACAACTTTTATTGTCAGAAAAAATAATTTCTATGAACGTATCACTTTTAATTATGGAAGCATAGTTGGGATTTTAGAGAAGGAAGCTGATGTCATGGCTCTCATACTATATGTCACATCCCGGTCAAGAGGACCATATCACGTGGGCATTGTTAGTTGATGTATAAAAATTAATGAAGACAATTTGGGGAACAAAGTGCATTTAATAGGAATGGTGCAGGTGTGTTGTGGAGGAGCTATGCAGTCAAAGGGCATGGTTACCCTCCTTGTCAATAAAAAAAATTCAGATCATGGATAAAGTCACATATTTCTTATTCATTAATTCATCCCTCTTTTCCTGAATGACTTCAATAAAAATTGATTAAGTGCATTAAATTAGAATTAGCAATCGCACCTTGGAGTGCAATGGGTATGCAAAAGAGTTATGTAAGGTCAAGTAGGGAAAGTTTTGAAATATTTTTTGGAATTTTTGGTGTACATGAGGTCAATTGCTAGAGAGAGATATAAAGGTAGATAGAGGGAAATCGATGAAGAGATAATGGGATAGAGATATAGGGAGATATGGAAGAAGACATATGGAGAGAGAGCTAGAGAGGCAAAGAGATATAGATATAGAGGTCTAGGAAGAGGGAGAGGGAGAGAGGGGGGAGAGAGATGGATGGGTAGAGAGGAGACATGTCTAGATATAAAAGAGGAGAGAGGAAGATTAAGGTAGAAATGAAGATACGGCGAGAGAGGAGGGAGACAAATAGATAGAGTGGTAGAGAGAGGTAGAGGGAGAAATAAAGATAGAGAGATAGCGAGGTAGAGTGAGGGGTAGCGATAAATAGAGATATATAGGAAGTGTGAGAGATAGAGAGAGATATAGATGGTGAGATATAGTGATCAAGAGAGAGATAGAGAGAAGGGGGAGAGATAAAGAGATGGAGATAGGGAGGGATAAACAAGGAGTTTGTGTGTGTGAGTAAGAGAGATATATGGAGATACATATATAAAGAGGGATATAAATAGATAAATGATAAAGGAGAATTAGAGAGATAAAAAGGAGCGATAGGGAGAGAGGGGGAGATAGGGATAGAAAAAGGGAGAGATAAGGAGATAAGTATAGTGGGAAAGATAGAGGGGGAAGAGAGAGATGCAAGGAGATAGAGATAGAGAAGAAGATGGAGATAAATATGGAGAGAGAGGATGAGGGAGAGGGAAACAAAGATAGAAAGAGGGAGAGACAAAGAGAGCAAGAGAATGAGAGAGGGGGAGATGGAGGCAGAGAAAGATCGAGATATGAAGATATAGAGAGAGAGGGAGTCTCCCTATCTATCTCTAGGTTTCTCATTTTTCTTAATCTCTCTTCTTCTCTCTCATATTTCTTTCTATATTTATCTTCCCTTCTATTTCTCCCTTTGCATCTCTCTTTCTCCCTTTCTCCCTCTCTCCCTTACTCTCTTTTGCTATCCATATTTATCTCCCCTTCTTTCTCTCCCCATCTCCCTCTTGATCTAATGATCTATCTATCTCTATATATATCTTTGTCTCCTACTCTTTGTCTCTTTATTCTCTCTTTGTGACTTTATATCTATATTTTTCCTCTTCTCTATTTTCCTCTATCCCTCTTTCATTATCTCTCTTACTATCTCTATCTCTTTCTCTTTTTCTTTATTCTCTCTATGTGAGTAAAGAAATGCTAACATAAATTGAGGATAAACCCAAAGAGGTGAACTTCAAACCATAAAAACTAAGCATTAGTAAACATAATATTATATGGAAAGGATCTCCCAAGGAAGCATTGAGATGACAAAGAAAGATGGGAGCAATGATATTACCATGTTTGTAGGTCAAATCACAACCAACAAACAAATTTTTCATCTATCACCACAAAAGGGCCAATGCAAGATACGATGATGCCCATAATATGTCTATGAATAAGAGGGTAAAGATTAACAATACTCATAGAAATCATGACACACATCCTAGAACCTTTCCTAGCATCCACAACCAATGAAACTCTAATAATAAAGAAAAAAGCTAGAGGTGTGCTACTACTTCCATGACCCATCCTCTAGACAAGGGTAAAGCTAAGATTGCAACTGGCTAGTTTGAAATCATTGGTAGTAATACTAAAAGTGGAACATTGTCTTATTAATTGGCTCTTTATGTGTGCGAGTTGGTTGTATCCAATTAGTGTTTGTGACCTTTAACATCTACACCAGGTTCAAGGAAGTCATCCTGAGAACATTGAAGGTTCCTATTCAAGGATATACATCTATGAATTGCAACCCCCTAAAGAAAGGATAAATCACCTCTGATCATGATACAACAAAAAAATTGGATTAAGAGTCACCTCAACAATATCATCTACCTCAAATCTCATAGTAGACAAGAAATTTATAAATAAGGAGTCTCTTAGTCTCCATCAACCAACAAATCCTATTAGATCACAATTGGTGGGAGCACAACCTCAACCATATCTGTCAAATATCAAGCTTCATAATTTACAATTGTGTAGTGCATGAGTATGACCAAGTAGAATAGATGAGAATTTAGGAGAGTTTGATATAAACAAGCATCACAAAAATAGTGAATAATTCTTGATAAAGAATAAGAACAAAGAGCTTTTTGGAAGGAAAAATAGTTCAACCTTCTACGGTTTTGAATTTTTAGCACATCTTTCAAGTGTTGATGTTGGAGTGCCTTGGCAAGGGTCCCACCTAGTAATAACTTTGGTGTTGTGAGTGTTTCTTTACCAAGTAATATGTTGATTAGGAAAATTTATTTGATGTTGATATTAACCATAAGATTCATTCTACCACTTGGGATAGTTGCCTCTCCTTACAAGATGATAGCTCTCATCACACCAAACAAAAAAATAAATACCAAAAATACTCCACAATCTAAAATTTGATGAAATATTTCCTTTAGTAAATTATTTGACTTTCCAACAACTTTAAAGATGGGTATGACCGCAATCCTTGTGTTGTTAATCTTAATGTCCAACTATCTGGTCCCTGCAACATGTACACCGCAATCAGGATTCAATCCCTGGCTGGAAATGATTTTTCTCCATTTGTTGCACTTAAAGGCGGACAATTTGAAAATAGAATATCAACATTGAAAACATGATGCAAGTTCCAAGGAAGGAAGAATAATTTCAAAAGCAATCTAATATTCTTGTGATGCCTTGTGAGGCACATTGTCGAGTTCTCTGGAATGTGAAATGTGTTCATCAGTTCCGATAGAGTTTGGGTACTGAAGGGCAACTTATCGGACAAGAAACCGGGAAGGAACAATCTTTTGGGCATGTAATCTTTGATATCTGGCATGGGGAGAGTTTTTCCTTACACCAACAGATTCTCCCCGAAGAACTTTCCAGCCTCGACCCCCATCGCTTTGATCGTCCTGTTGTAATCTGAAAATGTCATGCCGGACCTGGCATAGTCTTTGAAAGTGAAATTGAGGCTATAGGAATTGAAGGCCCATTCAAAATTTCAAGAGCTAAACCGACATGTCCAACGTGATTCAGAAAGGATTTGCTACCTATGGAAAGGACACCAACAGCCTTATGACGGGCTTTTGCAGCTATGCTACGGGATCTAATGTCATCAACAATAGCTTCAAGGCCTACGACGAGCGAGGCAATGCCGCCATCGGAAGGTTCACCAGCTATGCAGATGATGACAACCGTGTGACTAACGAGTTTCAGAACTACGTGCGGTGAATGTAAATCGGGGCAACAAGAGCTTTACAAACTGCAATCATCTTGCGGGTACACAACAGTCCGTGTTCAAATCGTACGGAAAGAATGCCAACAGTGCGGGGATCACTGATGTGGGTAGAGGAAAAACATATAACAAAGAACAATGTGCTACAATACAATCAAACAAAACCTTTTATTGCTTGAATAAAATGTTTAGTACAATTTCCTCTATTTATAGAAGTCTTTGGAAGGATCCGAAAGATCTAGAAAAATCTTCACATGTATCAAATAGAGCTAGAAAAATCTGCACATGTATTTGGAGGTCGGTGAATGGTAGCGAAGAAATGGTCGGTGGAGGATGGTAGAAGCTTCTATTTTTAATGTATTTGGTGGTAGAAATTAATACCAACCGACACTCCTTTCTAATTTCTACTACTAATTACATCAATATTTACAATACACAAAACTTCTTTCAAACACTCAAATTGGTTTTGTGCTAAAGCCTTTGTAAATATGTCTACAAGTTGCTCCTTTGACCTGCAATGATGTAGGATGAGTTCTCCATTGTTGACCAATTCTTGAATGAAATGATATCTAGTGTCAACGTGCTTTGTCCGCTTGTGAAAAACATGATTATTTGATAGTGCAATGGTGGAATTTTTGTCACAATAGATTGTAGTAGGCTCCTCTTGCACATGCATTAGATCCTTCAAGATTCTTTGCATCCAAACTACTTGACATGTTATCGATGTACCTGCTACATACTATGCTTCTATTGATGAGATTGTCACTATTGGTTATTTCTTTGATGCTTATGCCACAACTCCTATTCCAAGATGAAATGCATATCTAGATGTACTCTTTTTGTCATCAATACTCCCTGCAAAATCACTATCTGTATATCCAACCAACTAAAAATTATTTGAAGTAGAATGCAATATGCCATGATTCATAGTTCCTGCACTATACCTCAATAACCTTTTTGTTGCCTGCCAATGTGAATTCTTTGGTGCATCCATGAATCTAGAAATCAAACTAACTCCATACATTATATCTTGCCTAGTTGTTGTGAGATACATCAAACTACCAACCAATTTTTTGAATAAAATTGAATCAAAATCCATTTCATTATCTTATCTACTTAGTTTTGTGCCTATTGCCATAGGTGTAGAAACTGGACTGCAATTTATCATTCTAAACCTTCTTAAAACATCTTTTGCATATTTACTTTGACAAATGAAAATGCCCTTATCATTTTGTGTGACTTCAATACCAAAAATATATTTCATCAAATCCCAAATCTATCATCTCAAATTCTTTCTTCATTGCAGATTTAAACATGTCAATAGAAAGATTACTTGTAAAAATCAAATCATTAACATATTTAAGCAAACAATCAAAATTTGACCTTGTTCATTGAAAAAGATTTATAGTGTAGGTTCACTAGTGCTTCTGCTATATTCATTCTTTATCAAGTATGAATCTATCCTGCTATACCACACTCTTGGTGCTTTCTTCAATCCATAAAGTGCCTTCTTCAACATCTAAACCTTTTATTCATATCCTTTTATTTCATATCATGGTGGCTGCTGCACATAAACTTCTTCTTCCAAATATCCATTCAAGGAAGTTGATTTGACATCCATTTGATAAAATTTCCAATTTTTTTGAGTTGCAATAGCTAGTACCATCCTAATTGTGTCAATTCTTGCTATAGGTGTAAACGTTTCATTATAATCAACTCCATATTCCTATGCAAATCCCTTAGCTACTAATCTTGCCTTATATTTGTCAACTTCTCCATTTGCTTTATACTTAGTTTTATAAATCCATTTCACACTTATGCATTCTTTATCCTTAGATAAATCAACTAGATCCCATGTATCATTTTTCTCAATAGATTCCATTTCATCATTCATTGCATTAATCCAATGTTCTTCCTTAATTGCATATTCAAAATATATAGGATCTTGGGAAAATAAAGCAAAATTAGATTGTAAATCTATCCTATCTCCTTGATCATATATTTCTTGCAAGCTTCTAGTCTTTTTGACTCTTAGTCTTGGTCTCAATGATGCAAGTGTAGGAATTGAGTCATTACTTACTTGTGGACTTGATGATTCTCCTTGCTCAACTTGCCTTTGTGAGTTTTCTCCTTGTGAAATTCTTGATGGTGTTCCTCCTTGCTCATTTAATTGTTCTCCTTGTTCTCCTTGACCTTTTTCTTCTTATTATTCATATGGTATTACTGTTGTACTTATAATTGTCTTATCTATATTGCCATCCCAAGATTCTTCCTCTTTAAATACAACATCTCTACTTACAATGAATTTCTTGGTTATAGGATTAAACAACTTATATGCCTTAGATTGTTGATCATAACCAATAAAAATGCATTTTTCACTTTTATCATCCAATTTACTCCTTGTTTCTTTAGGAACATGTGCATATGCAATACAACCAAATACTCTAAAATGAGAAACACTATGATGCTTACCACTCCATGCTTGTTGTGGAATCATGTCTCTCACAATATTTTTTGGACTCCTTTTCAATACATAAATTGCACAAAAAACTGCTTCATCCCAATACTCATTAGGTAGATTCTTACCTTTCAACATGCTCCTTGCCATCTCCATTATTGTTCGATTCTTCCTTTCTGCAACACCATTCTACTGAGGTGTGTAACCTGTAGTGAACTGCTTCTTAATTCCATGATACCTACAATAATCCAAAAACTCATTTGACTTGTATTCTCCTCCTCTATTTGATCTCAATACCTTGATGGATAGGCCACTCTGTTTCTCAACCAATGCCTTGAATTCCTTGAACTTTCCAAATGTTTCAGATTTGTATTTAAGAAAATAAATCCATGTTTTTCTACTAAAATCATCAATGAATGTTAGAAAATAAATGCCCCCCCAATGATGGGGTTTGCATTGGACTACATAAATCTAAATGTACAATTTCTAAAGGTTCCCAAGCTCTATATGACATTTCCTTTGGAAAACTCTCTCTATGTTTCTTAGCCAAAATACAACTTTCACATGAACTCAATGGTGCTTCAATGGGGGCTAAACCTCTTACCGTATTATTCCTTTGCAACAAACATAATCCTTTAAAGTTTAGATGACGATACCTTAAATGTCATTTCCATACTTGATCTTGACTTGATGCCTTGAAACTTGCTCCAAGCTCCTCCATCACCTCACTTTTCATGTGAAGTGGGAACATTCTGTTGTTTGTCATTTCAATCTTGGAAATCACCACGTTACTTGGAGAAATATCAAATATAGTGCACACATTGTTTTCAAAAGAAACTCTATAACCCTTTTGAGTAAGTTGTCCCACACTTATGAGATTATATGCTTCAATCTAGGTACAAAATAAACACCAGAAATGGTTTTCCTAACAATCTTTGTTATCACATTAATTGCACCTTTTCCCATGACTTCAACAATGTTATCATTACCCAATTTAATTTCTGATTTAATTGAAGTATCTAAATTCTCAAACAACTCTTTATTTCTAGTCATATGATTACTACAACCACTATCAAGAAACCAAATGTTACTCGAACTTTCTTGAGCTACATGAAATGTAATAAACAATGTCTCAGAACTACTCTCAGAGAAATTTTTATTTTTCTTTCCCATATCTGCTTGTTTCTTTCGACATTCATTTGCAAAGTGACCATACTTCTTACAATAATAACATTGAACATTTGATTTGTCATACCTTTGTGATGCTTCATTGTTATTGCATCCCCTTAAGCTGAAATTTTGATTTCTCCTTCCTCCTGGATCTAGACTCTTTCTTTCTTCTCTTTGAAAATTGTTTCTTCCTCTTCCTCCAAATCCTGGATTTCCTTCCTCTTCCTCTTCCTCTTCCTCTACCTCTGCCTCTACCTCTACCAAATGTCATTTTTGTTTTGAATGCAAGCTCCAATGAGGTATTATCATTCTTGTTCAACTCGTTTTCATAATTTTCCAAAGAATCAACCAACTCATCAATAAAATATGTAGTCAAATCCTTAGATTCCTCAATTACCACAATAATTGAATCAAATTTTCTAGGAAAACTTCTTAAAACCTTTTCTACAACCTTTTGATCTATTAGCTCATCACCATTCTGCCTTATTTGATTAACCAAATTTGTAACATGATATGTGAATTGGTCTACTGATTCAAAATCTCTCATTTGAAAATTTTCAAATTCTCTTCTAAGTGCTTGTAGTTTGACAATTTTTACCTTACTAGTACCTTGATATGCCATCTCTAGAATGTACCATGCTTGCTTTTCTGTAGTGGCTGGTTTAATCCTTCCAACAACTGAATCATCCAATGCTTGTCCAATTATTTGCAAAGCCCTTTTATTCTTTTTCCTATTTTCATCAAGCTTTTTCTTATCATCTGGACTCAAGGTAGACTCATCTTGTGGTTCAATATAACCATTTATAACTATGTCTGATAACTCATATGAATCAAATGTTAATTTATGTGTCACCAAAAATTGCATACCGTTGAAGAAAAGGACAATTTTGTGCCTAATTTGGTCTTACTTTAGGTACCCTTTCATCAATAACCCTCCTAAAACAACATTTATAGGCCCCTAAAGCTCTTTATTTTTGACTTTGAGGCCTATTTTACCTAAGGAATCATACAAGCCCCGACAAGAAACATCAAAATTAATCCAATATCACTAATCTCACCTAAAAAACCCCGAGTGCGACTAGGTCACCCAAGTTGGTGACCTAGTCCTTTTTAGGAATTTTTGCATTTTAAAGTGGAAAAATGTCTATCTTGCTAAAAAAATCTGATGGGTGTCGGCCTCTTAGGTCAAAATAATCAACAATTAGGTATTGTTGCTTATAAATACATGTTTTTAGGTCATTTTTCACTCCCTCTTGGTCATTTTTCACAATCAACTTCAAGAAACAAGTGCAAACATCTTCCACAAGAAGATTCATCTCTCTTCTACAACAAAGTTGAAGCTTACGGCACCAAACTAGAGCTTTTGCAGGTCTTCAAGCTCACTTCTCACTCAAGATCTCACATTGCAAAGGATTGATCATGGATGCCTATTGAGAATCATGGAGAAATCTAGGTTGAGGAGGTGCAACTAGCCACCAAATCACACCTAAAGACTTGTTTTCAAAGTGACTCCATCTTCCATTTTCTCTCTATCTTCATATTTAAGGTTTGCATCCCATTTGCATTCCATTTACATTAATTTATAATGTTGTAGGGTTTATTGGATTGAAGTCTTGCATCATTCAAATCTCTTGCATGCATCTTATTCTAGCACAATAGAATAGGGTTTTGTCTTATTTCAGGTTTTCCTAGTTCTAGACACACTTAGGGCTAGGGTTTATGCAAATTTATTGTCTCTTTCAAAGTTTAAATACAAACTAGGGGTTTGACCAAGGAAAACCCCACATTAGAAACCAAAATATACTCTATTTTGTAGGTCTGAGTCTAAATTTCAGTGAAGAAGTAGAGTGCAGACCATAGACCTCCATGTCCACTTTTAGTTTTCTCAAAAAGCTAAAAGGGACTAGGTCACCAATAGTGGCGACCTAGTCCCACTGGAGGTTTTTGTCAATTTTTTTGGTAGATTTGAGCACCTAGTTCGCTGGAATGGAGCCTAGAACAATTTACCAGAAAAAGGGACTAGGTCACCCAACTTGGCGTAAGTGCATAAAACTTAGATTTTCCAAACTTTCAAAGGCTTATGTAACTTGCACTTCGGTCTTCAGCAATTTCCAAGTGCATTTTTCTGATCTATTAGGTTATCTTGTTTTGTATAGTCTTTACTTTATCCTTGTTACATTATGTCATGTATTTTCAAACAATATAGATGCTCTTAGTTTGTGTTAAATAGTTAGATTTACTTATTAGATTTCAGTGTTTAACATACTTCATATAATCATTTCAACCCTATTCAATTCCTAATATTGAATGAATCGCAAGATTTATGTTCCCACAAAGGAAAATCCCCTTTCTTCTAGGTGAAAACCCTAGAAAGCTTTAGGGGATCCATTCCTTTACTCCCAAAACATAAAGTTTGTGGTTCATTTTGGTGAACTTGCATTTAGACACATTTTACTTCTGATTTAGTTTGCATTTGCATCCTAGGAACTTCTTTTACCATTGCATTGTATGCTGCATTGTTTAAAAAGGCATCCTAGGGTTTCATACTTTACCTTAGTGAAAAGACTCATCTTTGCATTTATTTCCTTGCTTTCATAGAGAAATTTTGCATATTCCATATAGCTCTACACATTATAGTCTAGAATACAACATTTTTCATTATAAAAACCAAAAAAAACTCAAAAATACCCATACTCGGACTAAGTCGCCACCTTGGGCAACCTAGTCCCAGTGCACCTTTTTCATCAATCATTTCTGAATTTACTTGCCAGTTTCTGAATTTTTTGTTTGTTACAGTTCATGCTCTATTTATATTCAGTATCTTTCTGTTATATGGTTATCATTAGCTTAAACATCTTCTACTTTAATGGAATTTATGAATAGCATTAGATCTTTACAAGTTTCATTTTCAACATTAGTTCCCAGTTCTTTTAAAGAAAAATCATTGGAACATGAACAAAAAACTATAGAAACATCACATGAAACAATGCACACACTTCTTCGCTATAGAAAAACTATATCATCTAAATCTCTTAGTAGTGATGACTTGGATAAGTTAGATAAAGCTCTAAAGGGCTTCCTCTCACTAAGTTCATCCACTAAGGTTTGTGATGATAAACCCAAATCCACCCCCGCTAACCTATCTCCCAAACCTTTTAGTTGTGATGATATGGGTATGTTAGATGAAGTCCTTCAGGATTTCATCTCACCTAACTCATCCACTAGGGTTTGTGATGAGCAACCTCAAACAAAAGATGTCAATGTCATCCACCCTTAGCTTGTCCTATACCCACCTTCCCATAAACCTCCAACCCCATCTCAACCTGAATTTACCCTTTACCCTCCCAAGCACGATGTTATTGCTCATACTCATTATACCCGAAACAACCCACATCCCCAACAAACCACCTTAACACCTTTACCATTGCCCAACCCCATCTTACCTATGGCACCTCGTTTAAACTCACAACTTAGGGAGTATGATTTGGTTGAACAACTTCAGAATACTCCCGACAAGATATCCCTTTGGGATCTTCTTCACAATTCCCCTAACTATCATTCTATGCTTCAAACGACATTGCAACAAATAGTGGTCCCTCCTGGTATGAATGCTAATGATGTGGCAGCTCTCCTCCAAGAAATGAACACAACTAATGTAGACATTACTTTCTACCATCATGAGCTACCTCCATTAGAATTAAGAAAGAAAAATGAAGACTTTATGATCATATCCCAATATGATCGGATAGGTATCAATCAAACCCTCGTTGATAATGGCTCTACCCTAAATGTGTGCAGTGTGAAGCTTCTTGATAGGTTATGTGTGGATCGATCACAAATCAAATCTGATTCCATTTCCATTAGAGGATTTGACAATGTTACAAAGCAACCCCTTGGTGTCATCACTTTACCTATTACCATCAGAATGGTTGCGTTGCAAGCTCCTATTCATGTCATGTTGTATGAAATTTCTTATAATATCCTCTTGGGAAGACCATGGATACATGAGATGCATGTGTTACCCTCGACCCTTCATCACAAAATGAAATATGTCTATAATAAAAAAGTTTACCAAATTGGCATAGACCTCGAGCCTGAGAGTTGCTTAAAATTTGAAAAGGGAACATCAAGTCCTCTAAACACTTTAATCCCTACCTCCAACATTTCCCCTTCTGAGAAGAATCAACTCGATGACAAATCCAAGTTTAACTTACTTGGTGATGATTGTGGATCATTAGAATTCATAGCTTCATTTATGGGTGAGTGTATTGTTACACAAAAAAAGAGGATGACAAAAAATAACAAGCAACAGTCCTTTCTACCCAAAATGAAGACCACCCTTCCCACACATCTATCTCATCTCCTTTGGAAGATAATGCAACATATACAACAAATTTTGATGAGATAGATTATCAAAAACCACCTAACCCAAAGTAAATGGAAAGACTTTATTGACATGGCTATGATCTTGTACAACAATTAGGATACAATGGTAAAGGATGTGGAAAGCATGAACAAGGCATTCATCTTCCCCTTGAACCTAATATGCAAGGAACAAAGACCGGTCTAGGGTTTTCCTTTTCTAAAGCTACAAAAGCTACTCAACGACCATCTCTCAACATCAACAATATCACATGCACACCAAGAACCAATCTCATGCTCAAACATCTTGAAATCCTTGATATGGATTCCCCACCATTCACCTATGTTCATGATAATGAAGCTTTCAAATACCTGTTAGGTGCTTCGGATAAGACTTCTAGCCCCAAGAGAAATTCCTCTTGTGCTATGATAAGTTTTGAGCTCACCGTTAGTGACATTAATGAAACTCCCCCAAGCATGGAACCATATGATCCAAACATTCCTAAGTAAAATGCACTCCCTTTAGGGGACACCCTTGACATACCAATGTGTTGGAGTAAAAAAGACACTGAGAGGGGGAAGGGGGGGTGAATCAGTGTCATTAACTGTTTTGACAAATTTTAAGCAAACTAAAATAAAACTGATTTATGTTCTCATTTATCAATGATAAACTCATTCATGTATTGAATGCAATCACATATAACTGAAATAAGAATTATAATAGTGAAACATAGCATATTACAACATTCATGCAATGAATCAGATGAACCACAAATAAGAAAAGTGACACAAGATATGCCGAGTGGAAAACCCTCTTGGGGTAGAAAAACCACTCCTAAACTGTTGCCTTTCTAGGCTTTTATTTTAATAATCACTTTTGACAATGCCTCAGGCTGATTTTTGAGCACCAACTCAAGGAGCACCAACCCCTCTTTTAGAAACACCGATTTCAAGGAGCACCAACCCCTTTTCTGTTTTCAGTAAGACAACAATGATATAGAGGATCTCTCTATTTCTCTCTTATCTATCAAGTGCCTCTTGACAAACAATATCTAAACTCCTCAAAGTTCCAAAATGAAACATCAGAATTTCAGCCATTGTCAAGCCTTAAGACAGCTTGATAATTAATTCATATTTTTTATTTCCAATCTCAAAGCTCAACATTTTTTCAATACAGTAGTTGTGGTTTTTCACTGTTCTTCACTGTCATATTTTATTCTCACACCAAAACAGTTAACTCATTCTCTCAATTTTTCAAGAAGACTAAAAACCCTAATCTCTTTGTTTTTTATTTTTACACTTGAATTTTATCATTACATCTCAAGGAAATTACAATAGTAACTTCTTTTTCATATTTCAAAACAACAAAGGTTATTTTCAAAGTACCCACTTTCTATCGAACAACATTGCCAGGTATTGCTGTGCTTTTTGAGAAAATGTTCAGCATGGAGGTTTTCTTCTGACAAGAATAGTCAAGGAATATGCAATTTTAGAAAGGAGATTGAACCCTATCCACACAAGGAGCCTTCATAGGCAATGCTAACAGAAACAACATTAAAACATATAAATATTCCATGAACAATAGCCTCGAAAACAACTGCAACAACAATGTAACTGAAACCTCAAGGTAGTGTAACTGAAACCTCATAATAATGCACCCAAAAAGAATTATCACCGAATCCAGGTAAGAGACTGAAAAGATTTGCAGAACTCATGATTACCCATCAATCAAAAACACCATCCCTTAAAGCAAGAGCAAAATCAATATGGTAAAATATTTTGATATGCATTTCAGATTATGTGAAATTGACATGCATTATTTCTGACCACAAACAAAATAAACCCATTTTACCATTTTCCAGATAGAATTAAACACATGTCTTCCATTATAAGAGCCAATTGAAGTAACAGTTCTTCAAAATAGTTGAAAAGATGAATACCTTAGAGGAATGATGGAGAGACTTTCATGAATATATTTACCAGACTGGTCTGAGAGAAAAATGAGCAAGACTCCTTCCAATTTCAAGCCTTCACCCAAAGACAAGAAGTTGACACAACCATCGACCAGGGTAAGAATCTTTCAGATACCCCCATTCGTTGTCCAAGTGTTTTAGAAGGCTAACAAACACAATGAAATGACTGAGAATATTTCTATGGTGGCGGCCGAGTTAGGGTTCGAAACCCTCAAGCATGTGAAACGAAAAATAATTGCCCTAAACTTTCCAAAGCAAATCAACCAATGACTTTTACAAATATTGATAAAGTTTGAAGTTCGAAAGGACTGAAGTAATAATTAGAAACCCATAATGCATTCAGAATTCCACACACAGACCAAAGTAATGCATTCCGACCATCTCATTACCTTCAAATGCATGCACACCGTAGATCATCATTATCAAAGTTCAATTATCAATCAAGTGAAATTCCGACACAATAATGCCTTACATAATTTGTCATGAACACTTTAAAAACCAAATGTCGATTACCTTAGTATCCTTGTTTCCAAGGAATCAAAGCCATGTCACTTCCATAGTGAATTTTAAATAAACATAACCTCATACCTGTTGTCGGCCTTAAGGCCTAGTGATTTATCAACCACAAGACCCGATACCATATGCAAATGTAATGATCAATTTGTTTGCCTTTATTCAAAGTCGATTTCCATGATATAATGCCCTATATATCCAATGCCTTATGAAATGTAATAAAGGCTAATTTCATGCCAATTTCAATATACCATATGCCCAAGCCATTATCAAGTGTTTCATATACCCATGCCAATTAACAATTATTTAAGGAAACCTGATAGGGTTTTCTTAACACTAAGAACCAACTACATTTGATAATCCCAAGAACCATGATAACTGAAAGAATTACCTGAAAGAGTTTGAATAGATAAGCACACCTCCGATGTTGTTTAGAAAATTGTATCAATGTCATGATGTTAGAAATCTGAACAAGCCAATAACATATAACCCTGTAGATCACTGCAGCACAAAATGTCAAACCAAAATCATATCACCTGAACATGGGAATATTATCTTGTAAACAAGATTCCTTATGTTCTACACATGGATTCAAGAGATCAGTGCCATCAAAGATAACATCATAATGCCGAAGTAAGTATGCCAATGAAAAAATAAAAGCAGTGCAACTGAATAATCAACCACCAAGATGCCAAATTGAAACACAATATTTTCATCAAAGACAAATAGAAAAAGAGAAGCTCAAAAAACTCCCCCTTTGTCCTTGATCGCAAAAACTGAGCCACGAAGCCGAAATACTGAACCAAAACCAAGAGCTCATAATTCTCCCCCTTTTTGTCACAAGGATAAAGGGAAGACAACAATGAAATGCCATGAAGTTGCAGATACAACAATGGAGTGGAAAAGTATGGGCTGCAAGCAGAGCTAACCAGCTCCCCCTATCACCAAGATAGAGTATTAGGATAGAAAGGATTAAGAGACAACTCCCAATCTAGACCAGAGTCTTTCAAATACTTCTTTAGCCAAAGGCTTAGTAAAGATGTCAACAACCTGTGCTTGTGTAGGAACATATTGCATAGAAACCTCATTAGCCAACACCTTTTCATGAAGAAAGTGAAATTTAATAGCAATTTGTTTAGTACGAGAGTGCATAACAGGATTTTTGGAAATATTAATTGCACTAGTATTATCACACAGAATAGAAACATGTTTAGGAATTTCAATACCCATTTTAGATAGGGTTTGTGACATCCAGATAATTACTGGAGTACAACAAGAGGTGGCAGCAATATATTCTACTTCAGCAGTGGAGAGTGAAGCAAATTCTTGTTTTTTTTTTTGTGCCATGCCACTAATCAATCACCAAGAAAGAAAGCAGCACCACTGGTGCTTTTCCTATCATCCAGACAACCAACCCAGTCAGAATCAGTATATGCAATTAATGAGAAATCATTGATTCTGGGATACCAAAGTCCATAATCAAGAGTGCCCTAAACATATTTAAGAATCCTTCTAACAACATTCATATGATATTCCTTAGGAGATGACTGAAATCTTGCAACCATGCAAACAACTTGCATTATGTCAAGTCTTGAGGTTGTTAGATATAATAGGTTGCCTATCATTAACCTATAGTCAGTTGGATTTACAACAGGAGAATCATCAACCTTGCTGAGTTTGCAGTTGGTAACCGTTGGAGTGCTAACTGGATGGCATTCATCCATTTGAAATTTGTTTAGCATCTCTCTTACATATTTTGTTTGAGAGAGAAAAATACCAGTTTCAAGTTGAGAGATTTGAAGACCCAAGAAGAAGGATAGTTCTCCCAACATTGACATTTCAAACTCAGATTCCATAATCTGAGAGAATTTTTGACTCAAAGCAATATTGTTGTAGCCAAAGATAGTATCATCAACATAGATTTTAACAACTAGAATATCAGAACCTTCAATCTTAACATAAAGATTGTTGTCTACACCTCCTCTACTAAAACCTTTTGAAATTAAATGACTGTCCAGTCTGGAGTACAAGCTCTAGGAGTTTATTTTAGGCCATGTAAAGCCTTTTTCAATCTATAAATATGATTAGGCTTGTTTTTGAAAATGAACCCTTCATGTTGTTCTATATAAACTTCTTCATCCAAATAACCATTCAAAAAAGAAGTTTTGACATCCATTTGATATACCATAAAGTTCTTGAAAACAAAATAAGCCAAGAAAATTCTAAAGGATTCAAATCTAGCTATAGGTGCAAAGGTTTCACCAAAGTCAATACCTTCTTGTTAAGCATATCCTTTGCAGACATATCTAGTCTTGTTGCGAACAACATGGCCATTTTCATCATGTTTGTTTCTGAATATCCATTTTCCTCCTATGCAAATTTTATCATCTGGTCTTGGGACTAACTTCCAAGTCTGGTTTTTCTCAATTTGATCAATTTCTTCCTGCATTACATTAAGCCAACATTCATCAATTAGAGCTTCATCAAAAGTTTTTGGCTCAAACTGTGTAATTAAACAAAAAGAAGTAAGCTCAGATATGTGAGCTTTTTCATCAAAATTTAACAGTTCTTCTCCTTGGTTGAACTCATGCTGATTTATCTCCAATAATTAGATCTTTAGGATGGTTTCTAGCAAGAGATTTTGAAGGACTTTCTGTTACACATTTTTCAGGATTAGTTTCAACATCTTTAGAATTTGCTTCAACTAGTTTAGGACTTGTTGATTCTACTTCAGGCTTTGCTGTTTCAAAGCCTTCTGAATTTATTTCAAGTTCAAGTTCTTCTTCCTCATCATCCTGCATAGGTTCAGCATCTAAAAGCATATTTTCATCAAATTTGACATTGACAGATTCAATAATCTTATTCAGCCTATTATTAAAGCATTTATAGGCTTTGCTATGAGTAGAGTATCCTAAAAAGATACTTTCATCAAACTTAGATTGAAAGCTACCTAAGTTATCATCATCTCTCTTGATAAAACATTTACAGCCAAATATTTTGAAATATTTAATTGAGGCAGATTTACCATACCACAGTTCATATGGAGTGAAATTGGATTTCACTCTGATTTGTACTCTATTCAAGATATAGATAGTTGTATGAACAACTTCTTTCCAGTACATGTTTGGTAGTTTTGCTTCATCCAACATAGTCCTTGCCATCTCTTTTACAATTTTGTTTTTTCTCTCCACAACCCCATTTTGTTGAGGTGTTCTGGCAGCAACATATTGTCTTTTTATGCCATGTCTTTCACAGTAGTCGATGAATTCTTATGACGTGAATTCACCACCTTTGTCAAATCTTAGACATTTCAATTTTAAATCTGACTCCCTTTCTACCATTTTTCTAAAGACTTTAAAACATTGAAAAGCTTCAAATTTGTGCTTGAAAAAAGTAACCCATACCATATGAGAGTAGTCATCAACAAATAACATGAAATATTTCTCACCATTGATAGATCTAGTCCTTATAGGATCACATAAGTTTGTATGAACAAATTGCAGAGCCCTAGTAGAAGAATGTTCTTTAGATTGAAAGCTTACGGGTATGTGCAGGATCATCATGGAGAAAGCAAGCCCTTAAGTGGCAATAAAATTTAGAAAATCAGAGTTAGGCAACTTGATGTAAAAATTTGAATAAGTTATCTATATTATTTCAAAAATATGTTAGAATAGAATCTGTAGCAAATTGAATGTAGTTTCTAAACTACTAGGTTTATTTATTTATTTTAAATCTATTTGGTGAAAATTTGAAATTTCAATGTTGTAGTACTTAAATTTCAGGGAAAAAATAAGAAGCAGGTGTATGTATGACCACCCTAACCACAATAAAATGATAATATTTTTTTATAAGATTTTAGATATAAGTAGGGGACTCATGTCCTGATGTGATGCATATTTTTTTGTAATTTTTTTCCGAGTAAATAATTAATTGTGATTTTTTAATTAGAATTTTTAGAAAAAATATAAAAAATCATATGTCTAACCACCTTAACTTGGTCAAAACTTCATGAAATTCATTTTTTTTTAATCATATAGTATGTGAAGCATAGAATGTCACGCATATTTCAGATTCAAAAAAAATTATACCGTTTGAAAGCTATAGATGTTTTTCAATCAGCCTATCAATCATAACTTTCGTCGTAATTCAAATAGAAAATGAATAATAATTATTTATTAAATTCAAAGTACAACATAATTTATATTGGTGGAAAGCTGTCAATCTCTTTTAAAAACTCTTTTCGTTTCATCAGTTTTGGGTAAAAAATTATTCGTCAGCCACATGGGCCATCATATCACTTAGATATCGCCACTTTTGGCCCATCATGATCCTGCACATACCCTTACCTTTGTTTTCTTTCCTTTGAGATATTCTTTAGAAACTGCATTTTCAGGTTTTATTAAGACAGGCAAACCTCTTACATTCTGGTTCTTACTGATCCTAACCATATTGTCAAAATTAGTGTGACCTAGTCTCTTGTGCGACAACCAACTTTCTTCAACATGACTCATTAAGCACATACCTTGATTATTTTTATTTCCAGATGTGTCAAAAAGATTGTAGACATTTCCCTTAGTCCTTCTTCTAGCAGCAATAGCTTTTCCAAGCTTATTTTTAATCTCACATCCTTGTGAAGTGAACAAGACCTGATAGCCACTATCACAAATTTGGTTGACACTTAGAAGATTGTGTTTTAAACCTTCTACGTAATACACATTGTAAATAGGAGTGTCTTAATTCAGAAGAAGTGAACCTCTACCTTTGATTTGTATACCTAAATTATCTCCATATTTCACATATCCACCTACATAATCTTCAAGATTAGTGATTTTTTTCTTTGTCAGCAGTCATGTGGTTTGAACAACCACTGTCCAGGACCCATAAGTCCTTTTTCTTGGAGTGGAAAGTAGTTTGAGCTAACATAGTTTGTTCTATGTTGTTGACAGTTTTAAGTTTCCAAACCCTTTTAGTTTTCTGTCGTTTATTCTGCTGATCAGCTTTACAATGCTTAGTAGAATGACCCATGGAATTGCATGTGAAGCATCTAATCTGTCTAGCAAAGCCAAGATTTTTCCTATAGCCAAATCTAGGTGTTCTAGGATTTATAAATATGCAAGAGCTCACTTTGTGGCCAAATCTATTGCAAAAATAACAGTACCCATAAAAGAAAGGGTTAGAATTATATGATATTTTGTTATTCCTAAAAGGATGAACACGATCCTTGTCAGAATCAGGATGATTAGATTCAGAACTTTTGTTTCCAGCAGCAACATTATCCTTTGCACTGTCATTTGAACATTCACCCTTCATAAATCCAATACTTGTTTAGTCCTTGTTCAATTTCTGTTTACTGAGCATGTCATTCAGTTTAAGAGTGCTCTCATACTTCTCAATGGTCTTCCTAAGATCAACAATTTCATGTTCAAGTTTTTGAATTTCTTGATCTTTAAGATTTATGCCAATACGAAGACAATCTTCAACTCTCTTGGTTTCTTCAAATTGAGTTTTCAATGAGACAATTTCAAGATTTGTGAGTTGCTCTTGTGCAAGAACTTGAGTAGAATTTTGTTCTTGAGCACGCATTTGTTTTTTAAGTTTTCTTAGCTCTTTTAATGCACATTTTAGTTCACCTTCAATATTCACTTCACCATCTTTAGCATCATTGCTATTAGTATCTTCATGCTGAATAATTTCAGCCATGAATAGGTTTTCATCTTCTTCAACTAAAGAATCTTCAGATTAAGCATCAGTTTCATTTTTGTTGAAGAGACTCTTCTTCTTTTTGAAGTTGAATTTCTGTTTAGGTCTATATGCCTTTTTCTTAGGGAATTTTTTAGATTTCTCATTGTCACTATTCAGATCACCATAGGAGCACTTTGCAGAAAAGTGGCCTATTTTACCACAATTAAAGCATTTGAAGGGAAGTTTTCCCTTATACTTTCCAGACCCCTTTTTGAGCTTCCTAACAAAGTGGGATTCTTTGGAATCAAATTTTTTTGATTCAGTAGCCTCAGCTTTTTCTTTCCTTTTAGTATTAAAGGCAGTTTCTTCTGCAAAGGAATTGTTTTTACTGATTCTCATTTCATAGGCAGTCAGAGTGCCTTGTAGGCTATCTAGGGTAAGCTGGTCAAAGTGTTCCTTTTCTTCTAGAGTAGCGACCTTAGCTTAAAATTTGGTCAGTAATGTTCTAATGACCTTAGTTACAACATCAAATTCTTTCACTTCTTCTTCCAGACCTTTCATAGCATTGACAATTTCATCAACTCTCAAGAAGTAATCAACTACTTTTTCATCGTCCCTCATTTTTATTTCTTCAAACTGGTGTTTTTGAGTGAGGACTTTTGACTGTTTTACTTTTTCATTTCCTTAATAGATAGTTTCAAGTTTAGTCCAGATATCCTTAGCAGAGCTGCAGTGCATGACTTTGATAAATACATCTTTAGTCAAAGCACATAGGAGAGCATGTTTTACTCTTGCATTAGTTTCATATATTTTCTTTTCATCAGAAGTAGTGGGAAATGTAGTTGGTGCAGTGTACCTAGTTAACACTATGCTCCACACATCGAGATCAATAGAAGTTAAATAAGTCTCCATTCTAATTTTCTAGAAAACATTATCAGTTTCATCAAATAATGGAGCTCTAGTCATGGATGTGCCTTCATGAGCTTGGGACATTTTGAATAGACTCCAAGGCTAGAATCAATCCTAGGTTGGATAGACCTATCAGAGGACCCTACGCTTTGATACCAATTGTTGGAGTGAAAAAGACACTGAGAGGGGGGGTGAATAAGTGTCATTAACTTTTTTGAAATTTTTTAAGAAAACTGAAATAAAACTGATTTATGTTCTCATTTATCAATGATAAACTCATTCATGTATTGAATGCAATCCATATAATTGAAATGAGAATTATAATAGTGAAACGTAGCATATTACAACATTCATGCAATGAATCAGATGAATCATAGATAAGCAAAATGACACAAGATATGCCGAGTGGAAAACCCTCCTGGGGTAGAAAAACCACTCCTAAATTGCTGCCTTTCTAGGATTTTATTTTAATAATCACTTTTGACAATGCCTCATAGGTTGATTTCTGAGCACCAACTCAAGGAGGACCAACCCCTCTTTTAGAAACACCGATTTCAAGGAGCGCCAACCCCTTTTATGTTTTCAATAATACAACGATGATACAAAGGATCTTTCTGTTTCTCTCTTATCTATCAAGTGCCTCTTGATAGACAATATCTAAAATCGTCAAAGTTCCAAAACGAACCTTCAGAATTTCAGCCATTGTCAAGCCTTAAGACAACTTGATAATTAACTCATATTTTGTATTTTCAATCTCAAAGCTCAACATTTTTTCAATATAGTAGCTGTGGTTTTTCACTGTCATATTTTGTTCTCACACCAAAACTGTTAACTCATTCTCTCAATTTTTCAAGAAGACTAAAAACCCTAATCTCTCTATTTTTCTTTTTACACAAATTTAATCATTACATCTCAAGGAAATTACAACAGTAACTTATTTTTCATATTTCAAAACAACAGAGGTTATTTTCAAGTACCCACTTTTTGTCGAACAACATTGCTAGGTATTGTTGTGCTTTCTGAGAAAATGTTCAGCATGGAGGTTTTCTTTTGACAAGAATAATTAAGGAATATGCAATTTTAGAAAGGAGACTGAACCCTGTCTACACAAGGAGCCTACATAGGCAATGCTAACCAAAACAACATTAAAACATATTAATATTCCATGAACAATAGCCTCGAAAATAGCTGCAACAACAATGTAACTAAAACCTCAAGGTAGTGTAACCGAAACCTCATAATAATGCACCCAAAAACAATTATCACCGAATCTAGGTGAGAGACTGAAAGGATTTGCAAAACTCATGATTACCCATAAATCAAAAACACCATCCCTTAAATCAGGAGAAGAATCAATATGGTAAAATATTTTGATATGCATTTCAGATTATGTGAAATTGACATGCATTATTTTTGACCACAAACAAAATAAACCCATTTTACCATTTTCCAGATAGAAGTAAACACATGTCTTCCATTATAAGAGCCAATAGAAGTAACGGTTCTTCAAAACAGTTGATAAGATGAATAACTGAGAGGAATGATGGAGAGACTATCATGAATATATTTACCAGATCGGTCAGAGAGAAAAATGATCAAGACTCCTTCCAATTTCAAGCCTTCACCCAAAGACAAGAAGCTGACACAACCATCGACTAGGGTAAGAATCTTTCAGACACCACCATTCGCTGCCCAAGTGTTTCAGAAGGCCAACAAACATAGTGAAATGGTTGAGAATATTTCTATGGTGGCGATTGAGTTAGGGTTCCAAACCCTCGAGCATGTGAAACAAAAAATGATTGCCCTAAACTTTCCAAAGCAAATTAACTGATGAATTTTATAAATATTGATAAAGTTTGAAGTCTGAAAGGACTGAAGTAATAATTAGAAACCCATAATGCATTTATAATTTCATGGACAAACCAAAGTAATGCATGCTGACCATCTCATTACCTTCGAATGCATGCACACCATAGATCATCATTATCAAAGTTCAATTATCAATCAAGTGAAATGCCGACACAATAATGCCTTACATAATTTTTCATGACCACTTTAAAAACCAAATGCCAATTACCTTAGTCATCCTTGTTTCCAAGGAATCAAAGCCATGTCACTTCCATAGTGACTTTTAAATAAACATAACCTCATACCTATTGTTGGCCTTAAGGCCTAGTGATTTATCAATCACAAGACCCGATACCATATGCAAATGTAATGATCAATTTGTTTGCCCTTATTCAAAGATGATTTCCATGATATAATGCCCCTATATATCCAATGCCTTATGAAATGTAATAAAGGCTAATTTCATGCCAATTTCAATATACAATATGCCCAAGCCATTATCAAGTGTTTCATATACCCATGCCAATTAACAATTATTTAAGGAAACCCAATAGGGTTTTCTTAAGACTAAGAACCAACTTCATTTGATAATCCCAAGAACCAAGATAACTAAAAGAATTACCTGAAAGAGTTTGAATAAAGAAGCACACAGGTTCGATGTTTTTCAAAAAATTGTATCAATGTCATGATGTTAGAAATCTAAACAAGCCAATAACATATAACCAAGTAGATCACTGTAGCAGAAAATGTCAAACCAAAATCATCTCACCTGAACATGGGAACATTATCCTAAAAACAAGAATCATTATGGTCTGTACATGGAGTCAAGAGATCACTGGCATCAAAGATAACATCATAATGCTAAAGTAAGTATGCCAATGACAAAATAAAAGTAGTGCAACTGAATAATCAACTACCAAGATGCCAAACTAAAACACGATATTGTCATCAAGGACAAATAGAAAAAGAGAAGCTCAACACAATGGAAATAGATGATAAAGATAAAGTCATTAAAATTGGGAAGTGCCTTGATGATGAAGAATAAGAGGATCTAGCAACTTTGCTTCATGCTTTTCCTGAACTATTTGCTTGGAAATATTCTAATATGCCCGGAATAGATTTGAAGATAGTTACTCATAACATTATTCTTGCCAAAAACGATCAGCCCATTTGCCAAAAGATACGAAAGATGAACCCTAAGATCACCTTACATGTTAAAGGAGAGCTTGAAAAACTCCTTGATGTAGGTTTCATTCGCCCCATTGATTATTCTCCTTGGATATCAAACATTGTCGTAGTTGCTAAACCTGATAATCATGTTAGGATATGTACAAATTTTTGAGACTTGAACAAAGCCTCTCTAAAATATGACTTTCCTCTTCCTAACATTGACATGATCGTGGATTCAACTGCTGGACATGCTTTGTTATCCTTTATGGATGGATTTTCTGGATATAATCAAATCTTCATAAACCCACAAGATCAATACAATATGACCTTTACATCTGCTTGGGGAACATTTTTTTGAGTTATGATGCCTTTTGGCTTAAAGAACGATGGCACTACTTATCAACGAGCAATGAACTTAATATTTCATGATTACATCCATAAGATCTTAGAAGATTATGTTGACAAAATTCTAGCTAAATCCTTAACCCGACATGATAATGTGAATTTATTTCGATAAATCTTTGAGCACATGCGTAAATATAACATGTGCTTAAATCCAAAAAAGTGTTTCTTTGGAGTAGATGGCGGTAAAATTTTAGGGTTTATCATATCTCACAGAGGCATCGAGGTGGATACAAAAAAAATTGATGCTATAATTAACATGCCACCTCCTTGCAACATCTCCCAATTGCGTACATTACAAGGAAGGATTGAAGCCATCCTTCATTTTTTCACATCCTTAGACGATTGTACGTTGCCTTTTATACACCTCCTTAAAAAGGATGTAACTTTTGATTGGAATGATGATTGTAAACAAGCCTTTGAGAGTTTGAAAGAATATCTTGCAACTCCACCCGCTTTACACCCTGCCATCCCAAACAAACCTTTCATCCTTTATATTGTTGCTTCTGTCCATGCTCTTGCTACATTGTTGGCTCAACAAGATGATAATAGAAAAGAGCATCCTATTTATTACATTAGTAGAACTCATAGATTATGAGACACATTACTCAACAATAGAAAAACAATATTTGGCTCTTGTATTCGCTACTAGTAAGTTGCAGCATTACTTACTAAATGTAGAAATACAACTGATGACAAAGTTTGATCCCCTTAAAATATCTTTTCAACAAAATAGACCTTTCAGGGTGTCTTGCTAAATGGGTAATGTTAACTGAATTTGACCTTACGTTTGTTTCCCAAAAAGAAATCAAAGGCCAAGCCTTAACCAACCATTTAGTCAATGCTCCTTCTCCTTTAGCGTTACCTAGCAATGACTCCTTTCTTGATGATAGTGTATTTACCATAAAACTTCCTACATGGGAATTGTACTTTGATGGATCCAAGTGTCGAACAGGCTCTGGTGCTAGAATTATCTTAATTTAGCCCGTAGGTAAGCCTATTCCCTTGTCCTATTGCCTTAATTTCCTATGTATGAATAATAAAACCGAGTATGAAGCATTAATTCTTGGATTGCATGCTTCTTTAGTCATGGGAATTAAAGATATAAAGATCTATGGTGATTCACAATTAGTGATTAAACAAATCAACGGTCTCTATCTAACTAAACATGATAAAATATCGCACTATAAGGATCTCGTCATGACTTTATTAGAGAAGTTTGACTTGTTCACCATTGATAACATCCCTCAAAAAGATAATCGACATGTGGATGCAATGGCTAGTGCGACATCTCTTAGCTCCCCTACCGATCCTTTTGAAAAAGCCATGTTTAACATCCACCCTATCATGAAACCTTCCATCAACGATAAACCTGATGATGTCCTCCCAACATTCCTAGATAATTCATGTGAATGGTATGATGTTGTATATAACTACTTAAAATATGGCACTATTCCCGAGCCTATGGCCAGAAATACCTGCATTTGCCTCAAAAAGCTAGCCACTAAGCACATAATCCTTACTAATACATTGTACATAAGATCCTTTGATGGAATCCTTATGTGATGTCTCAAAGATTCTGAAACTCACATTTCCCTAGAACAAGCCCATTTTGGCACTTATGGAGGTCATTTTGGAGGAAAAAACCTTACTGCAAAAGCTCCCTCACATGGGTTATTACTGGAAAAACATGAAAAAAGACTGTTATGTGTATGTTAAGTGATGTCATAAATGCCAAGAACATAGCAATTTGATCCATGCTCCTGCTTCTGAGATCCGTGCCCAAATCCCTATTTGGTCATTCTTTGTGTGGGGATGGGATCTAATTGGCAAAATATCCCCACCTTCTTCTGCTGGACATATGTTTATCATTACTGCTATTGAATATTTCACCAAATGGGTAGAAGCTATCCCTCTCTGGTCTACAACTGCTAATGTGATATTTTGTTTCTTATTGGAACACATCATCGCTCACTTTGGACTTCCTTTCGAGTTAGTTTCAAATAATGGAACACCATTTAAAAACAACGATGTGAGGAAGTTCCTAGAGACCTTTCATATTCAACACCTTACTACCCACAATCTAATGGCCAAGACAAAAGCACTAATAAAATCCTCGAACAAATCCTTAAGGAAATTGTTAATCTAAACCAAAAAGATTGGCATATGCAATTGTAATATGTTTTGTGGTCCTATCGCATAAGTGTTCACTCTTCTATGGGAAATACACCTTTCAACCTTGTATATGGTACTGAGGCTATCATACCTTTAGAGCTAGAAATCCCCACATTATGTATAACTCTCCAAGGTCTTGTTGATAATGACACATATACACAACAATGATTACACCAACTTGAAATGCTTGATGAACAACGCATCAACGCTCTTGAGCATCTTCAATCTTACGCTAAACAACTGCAACGTAAACATGATATTGGTGTCATTCCTTAGAAATTTAACAAAGGTGATTTGGTTCTATATGAAAATCAGTGAAACACTACTGTCGACTACGCTGACAAAGGAAAGTTCAATCCTAACTGGTTAGGCCCCTACGTGGTCAATACAAATTATGGATGTGGTGCTTACACCTTAATTGAGCATGATGGAACTCCTCTTAAAGACCCTATTAATGTTGCACATTTGTTTCGGTATTATGTCTAATCCCCTTTTGGATGGTATGAATTATAAAGCAGTGTTGTTGGAGCTATTGGACTCTATCCTATGTGCTTTCTCATTGCTTCGTTCTTGAAAAATCATCATGTATGTGTCTTGAACCCTAAAGTGATTATTTAATTTATTTTTACAATTGCTTTAGATTTCATACTATTCAAAAATTCCCTCTTGTGTGTTGTGTTGCTTTATAATCATAAGTGCATAACATATTTAGTCTTTATGTTGTATCTAAGAGAAGCTTTAAGATGTTTTAAGTAGATCACATAAGGCTTGTTAAATCATGTGGATATTCATTAAGTAATCTTAAAAAGGCTATTTAATTAATCACATTTCCATTTAACATTCACACATTAAATCAACACATATAACATCAAAATGCATGTATATATATATATATATATATCAAAAACAATTTATACATCTCATCATAATATACAATGTCACTGAAGACTATGATTACCAGATCCCTCAGGATCTGGTACCCATGCTGCATCAGTATCCGGACGTTGGGAGACGGTCGTGTGTGATTGTGATTGCGATTTGTTGAATCTGATCATGAACTCCATCCCCTCCATCCACAAAAATGTCACCCGTTGATCTCCTACTATCTGATCCCTCTCTACCTATAGTTGTGCCACCTCTCTCTCTAGTCTCTCCACCTCTGCCAAAGTTTGTGACAATTGTGCCTATGGCGCATCCCTAGCTTAGCAAATCTGTCTCCTCAAACCCTCATACATTTCTCGTAGTCTCGCAAAGGGTCTCAGTGACTCTGGATCTCGCTCCATAATAGGTTGGGGCATGTAATCTGAGTCCATCTCCTCATCATCGAAAGATGAAGGTACTATCTGCCATCTCCTCCTCATCGAAAGATGAAGGTACTATCTCTACAACCGCCTGATGGTAGAGATCCCACCAATCCTCTATGGGCCCTGCAAGATAGAAACAAAATGTAATCAGTACACATCATGATATATATGCATCCATACATATCATCACCTATATCTTTGGTGGGATGAGCGATATCAACCTCATCTTGTGTAGTGGGCATAGATGATGTGCTAGCCTCTCCTCGACCGTGAGTGATGGTGCCTACTGCTACTGTTGTCTGGGATATAGTCATATGGATCCAGGTGTGATCTCTCCCCATTCATATCGGTCCTCAGCTGCTGCCTCATCACTCTCACTCAAGGGTGGCTCCTCATCCTCCTCCTCCTCCTCCTAATCCTCCTCCTCTCCCTCCTATCCATCATAATCTGGGTCTACATCCTCATCATAATCCTCATCAATAATGTTGATAAATATATCTACAGCCCTGTAGTGCGTCTCCTCGACCCTATCCTCCCTCTCACATCCCTCATCTGGTACTGGTCCTATGTCCCCTACTGGCTCATCACTCAGAAAAACCAGAGCTGATCGTGATGCTATCCACCAATCCTCATGATCCCAAGTGGCATCGACGTTATTTGTGTCAGAGATCAGTGACTGGTCATGATTAGAATAGTCAGAATCACTCTGGACAACATCGTCTAGTGTGAATTGTGTTGTGTCACCAGGTCTTTGAGCACTCCAAACTGACCTCCTAAAAGATGACCGTGCCTGAGGTGGTCTCTGAATCTATCCAAAATATCTCATCACTCGATCATAGTAGAAGGGACACACTATGTGATCATGTCGACCAACCAAAAATATCTCCATCTGCAGTCTCCTCATTTGTCTAGTATGATTTGGCAATTGTAGTACAAGCTGATAAGGTCTCCAGAAAATATCATCCTCCTCCAGTCAGTCGAACCTCACCCTCCAAAAGTGTAAATCCCCATACTGCCATAGTCATCGAAGAGGATAGCCAAATGTCTGAGGATACCCTATTTCTATCAGACATGGGAAGCCAGTCGGCCTGGTGCATGTGATATGCTCCAAGCACTAGACCTACAGAAGTGTATAGTGTACCATTTTGTCTAGCTCTCGGAAGACAAACCACCCAAGATCATAATATAAATGTGTCAGGATGCACCGTCCCCAGGCATACACTATCTTGTGCTCCGCAATCTCTCGTATTAGGTGTACTAGCTCGCCCTCTAGGTGTACTTCTCATCCATCTAGGAGGAGCACCAATGCGATGATGTGCTTCATAATCTGTCTTAGCACTGTCATTTATGAATATAGTAGCAGTGCCATATCAATTTGTCCCGCAACTCTATCATCATGAACTGGTCCACCAAGGAAATATTGCATGTCCACCCGCTACTCGTGGAAGTACTGACCCCTCTGAAGGTGCACCCACTCCCCCTGAATAGGGACTCGTAGTATCTGGTGTACGTCCTCTAATGTGACAGTTATCTCTCCTGTTGGAAGGTGAAAAGTGCATGTATCCCAGTTCCAATGTTCGCACAATTCCATCAACATAGCATTGTGGTACCTCATGGGGGGCATGAGGTGTGCCTAATAAATACCTACCTCTTGTAGGTGCTTTGTATCTGCCACTAACAAAGCAAGGGATAGGTCTCTCAAAAAACTCAATTTTCTCCCAGCGAGACGCTAACGAGATCCTGTGGGCACCTATCAAAATATGCTCTCTAAATCATCTAATATCTTCAATTTTACTCTAATTCATCATGAAATTGTGCTAATGTTGTTCTAGTGTGCTTTCTCTAAGGCCCTAAACACTTTAGAACCCTTTTGAGACACTTTGTGAAGAAATAGGACACTTTGTGAACAAAAGGGACACTTTGCAAAAAAAAATTCTAGGATCCTAAATTAACCTAAATATGCATATAAATCATCTCATAATTGAAAAATCACAAAGAAAAGGTACCAGAATCGACTCACCTCATGGTGTCGCTTGCCATTGGACACCTAGTCTCGCAGTGCATCCAATCTCGTAGGTGTGAATCCATGTGTGCTCGACATATTTTGCTCTCTCCTCTTCATTCTCACGCTACAAAAGGTAAAAGCATAAGTAAGTGACACTTTACTCCATTTTCATTCCTTTTACTCTATCTCAATTTTTCATACAAGAACATTTATACTTATACCATGTTAGACCTTTTAGTGTGATTTTCATTCAAATCAACATAACGAGTGCTAGTGAACTCCGTTTTTGATGTTGTTTGTTGCATCAGAATCATGTTCCCAAGCCCTACATCATCACTCACCTACCATTATGTGGAAAGGTACTTGGAAATTCCCTTCGATATTGTGTCCTCATTCGATGTGGCTAGATTGCTACCTTGATTCCACCTCCGTAAAGCAAGCGAAATCAAGGGGGCATACATCTAACCTCAAATTTTATTTCTAGGAATTAGATAAGAGGATTTTTGGACTTCTAATGAATTTGTATTGCAGGATTCAGTTCCTAACATTGTGGTTTTGTAGACAACTACACTGGGGGCTTCATTCTCCCACCTTTTAATGAGTATCCTTTTATGAAACAAAGTGCATTGTTTAGAGTCCTTTAGCTTACATATGCACGAAGATTCCTATGGGCACTAAAGTGGGGGCTAAATGTGTTGCCAAAAATTGTATACCTTTGAAGAAAAGGACAATTTTGTGCCTAATTTGGTCCTACTTTAGGTACTCTTTCATCAATAACCCTCCTAAAACAACATTTATAGGCCCCTAAGGTTCGTTATTTTTTACTTTGAGGCCTATTTTACCTAAGGAATCATACAAGCCCTGACAAACAACATTAAAATTATTTAAATATCAAAAATCCCACCTCAAAAATCCCTACTGGGACTAGGTCACCCAAGTTAGCGATCTAGTCCTTTTTGGGGATTTTTGCATTTTTAAGCGGGAAAATGTCTATCTTGCTAAATATTCTTGATGGGTGTCGGCCTCTTAGGTCAAAATAACTGACAATTAGGTATTGTTTCTTATAACTACATGTTTTTAGGTCATTTTTCACTAGCAACTTCAAGAAACAAGTGCAAACATCTTCCACAAGAAGATTCATCTCTCTTCTACAACAAAGTTGAAGCTTAGGGCAGCAAACTAGGGATTTGGCAGGTCTTCAAGCTCAATTCTCACTCAATATCTTACATTGCAAAGGGTTGATCATGGATGCATAAGGAGAATCATGGAGAAATCTAGGTTGAGGAGGTGCAACTAGCCACCAAATCACACTTAAAGACTTGTTTTCAAAGTGACTCCATCTTCCATTTTCTCGTTATTTTTTACTTTGAGGCCTATTTTACCAAAGGAATCATACAAGCCCCAAAAAGAAACATCAAAATTAATCAAATATCACCAATCCCACCTCAAAAACCCCTAGTGGGACTAGGTCACCTAAGTTGGTGACCTAGTCCTTTTTAGGAATTTTTGCATTTTAAAGAATGAAAATGTCTATCTTGCTAAAAAAATCTGATGGGTGTCGGCCTCTTAGGTCAAAATAATCAACAATTAGGTATTTTTGCTTATAAATACATGTTTTAAGGTCATTTTTCACAAGCAACTTCATGAAACAAGTGCAAACATCTTCCACAAGAAGATTCATCTCTCTTAGATACAACAAAGTTGAAGCCTAGGGCAGCAAACTAGGGCTTTTGCAGGTCTTCAAGCTCACTTCTCACTCAAGATCTCACATTGCAAAGGGTTGATCATGGATTCCTAAGGAGAATCATGGAGAAATCTAGGTTGAGGAGGTGCAACTAGCCACCAAATCACACCTAAAGACTTGTTTTCAAAGTGACTCCATCTTCCATTTTCTCTCCATCTCTAGATTTAAGTTTTGCATCCCATTTGCATTCCATTTACATTCATTTATAATGTTGTAGGGTTTCTTGGATTGAAGTCTTGCATCATTCAAATCTCTTGCATGCATCTTATTCTAGCACAATAGAACAGGGTTTTGTCTTATTTCAGGTTTTCCTAGTTCTAGACACACTTAGGGCTAGGGTTTATGCAAATTTATTATCTCTTTCAAAGTTAAAATACAAACTAGGGGTTTGACCAAGATAAACCCCACATTAGAAATCAAAATAGACTCTTTTTTGTAGGTGATTTTGCGGTGATTTTGCGGGTATGAGTCTAGATTTCAGTAAAGAAGCAAAGTGCAGACCATAGACTTGTGTGTCCACTTTCAATTTTCCTAAAAAGCTGAAAGGGACTAGGTCGCCAACAGTGGTGGCCTAGTCCCACTGGAGGTTTTTGTCAATTTTTTTGGTAGATTTGAGCACCCAGTCGATTGGAACGGAGCCCGAAACAGTTTACCGGAAAAGGGACTAGGTCACCCAACTTGGTGTAAGTGTCCCAGTGGGCATAAAACTCAGATTTTCCAGAATTTTAGAGGCTTCTGCAACTTCCAATTCGGTCTTCAATAGTTTCCAGGGGTACTTGTTTGATCTATTAAGTTATCTTTCTTTGTATAGTCTTTACTTTATCCTTGTTGCATTACATCATGTGTTTTCAAACAATATAGATGTTGTTAGTTTATGTTAAATAGTTAGATTTATTTATCAGATTTCAGCATTTAACATACTTCATATAAGCATTTCAACCCTATTCAATTCCTAATATTGAATGAATCACAATATTTTGTGTTCCCACAAAGGAAAATCCCCTTTCTTCTAGGTGAAAACCCTAGAAAGCTTTAGGGGACCCATTCCTTTACTCCCAAAACATAAATTTTGTGGTTCAATTTCATTCTAAAATCCCAATTATCATAATTCTTTCCAAAAAATATTGGAATAAGAGGTTGAAAATTACTAGATGCCATACTTTTCCAAAACAATCTTCTTCAAAAGAAAAAAATACTTCAATCCTTAACTAGGGAAATTATATGCTCATAGATCTTAAAAACAACTAATTACAGTTTGCATAATTTTTTTTTACCAATTTGGACAGTGATTCCTTAATTTTCTACACTTATACCATGATCTCCAATTTTCTTAATCTGAGATAGTCTACATAGCCTTTAATCTATCTAGCGGTGGATGCCACAGTCTGTAATATGGAAACAAAACAACATCTTTTACAATGGTTTTGTGGTTTCAACAATCACAACCTTGCATAGACTCATGATAAACAAAATTTTTCTACACTCTTTTCTCTTAACTACTGCTAATACAATGATCTCTTCTATTCAATCCTTCTTCCTTCTACACAACGATGAATCACAATCTTGCAGACTTATGCCAATCCTCTAACCTATGCTCTGATACCACTTTGATGTGGGTAGAGGCAAAACATATAAAACAAAACAATGTGCTATGACACAATCAAACAAAAACTTTTATTGCTTGAATAACATGTTTACAATTGCCTCTATTTATAAAGGTCTTTGGAAGGATCCAAAAGATCTAGAAAAATATTCACATGTGTCAAATGGAGCTAGAAAAATTTGCACATGTATTTGGAGGTCGATGAATGGCAACAAAGAAATGGTCGGTGGAGGATGGTAGAAGCTTCTATTTTTAATGGATTTGGTGGTAGAAATTAATACCAACCAACAATCACCTTCACTACTTACAAGAACAAAACCTAGTTTGACTCCTCTAGCGAATTTGTTCAATATGCTAAGGGTTCCAATAGTCCCAATGTGGCCTTTAATTCCTACAACCTCAATTTCACTTTCAAAGACTATGCCAAGTCCAACGTGACGCATTTAGATTACAACAGGATGGTCAAAGCGATAAGGGTTGAGGCTGGAAAGTTCTTCAAGGAGAATCTGCAAAAAAATAAAAAAGAAACGAATGAAAACAAAAGAAAATCAACCCTCTAGATGAAACCAATCATCTCCCAACCCCTTTGGAATGTGTTGCACTGTGGATGGATAAAGCAAGCCGAGCTCACTTCAAAAAGGATACGCCTTCGGTGTAAATTAATAAGATGAATGGTGCGAGGTAAGGAAAGGGATGGCTATTCCATTAATAAGGCATGGCATTCCACCCATTACTGCTCAAAAATTTGGTAGTACAAATTGGCACACAAGGATAGATATGAATGAAATGGATTTTTTTAAAAGGTGATAGAACTTTCAGGAAAATAAAAGGGGCGGATGTAAAAAGCCACATTCCACAATCATAGCTAGCATTATCCTTGCTTGCAGTAGGAGGAAAGCCTTGAATAGTCTACATGAACATTCATCAAAGTGAAGGAAGAAAGAAATGCGTGGGAGATAAGATGGAGGAATGCAAAATAAGGTGAGGAAAAAGGGGTTTAACGCAATGGAGTAGAAAATATAGAGAGTGGAAAGAAAAATTGAGAGATGGTAGAAGAATTGCATGAGGTAGGAATGGAGAGGAAAATAGGAATGGTGCGAGGTAATAACATCGCAAAGGATAGAAGAAAACGTATTCTTTGAAAAATTAGCTTTAAAAAACATCCAGGTCCAGTTGGAAGGAAAATAAGGCATATTATAGTGTGGAAAAAGGTAGTTCGTAGATAGTGAAAATACACAAGGAAGAAAGAAAACATGAGGAGGGGTGGAATCAATTGGAAGGAAAATAAGGCATATTATGGCATGGAAAAAGGTAACACAAATAGAGAAAATACACGAGGAAGAAAGAATGCATGAGGAAGAAAGAAAACACGAGTAGGGGTGGAGTCGAATTGTATGAGAGAGAAACAACAAAGAATTGCAAGGAAAGGAGAAAAGCACATGAAAAGGTGGAAGACTAGGGCACAACGAGTTGGAAGGTAAACCATAAAAAAAGAACTCCACAATCTTTCACACCATCCTCCTTGTCTACGTTGAAAGGAGCCATCTCTACATGAGCTCTTGAAAGGGAGAAATAAGACGTTTGGTGGAGAGCAAAGGGTATGGACATCTACCAAAGCATAAAGGATAGAGGAATTTTAGATGCAAAGGTATCATAAAATGGGCGTTGAAGGAGTAGTGACACACCAGACAACGAGGGTAGATTTCAATGTCTACTTCAGAAGTACATCAATGTCATCCTTCAAAGATGAGTACACTTCTTCACTATACTATCTTGAATTAGCATTTATTTTTGCAATATCGACTCATAGTTGAAATAAATTTGATATACTTGATTTGGTTTTATGTGAGAAATTGGGAGGGTATTAATGTTTCACATTTATTGAGGTTTTTTTTGACGATTCATGTGCCAAGACATGCTTTATCTCCATTAAAAGATTTGGTTAGACAATCGAGTTGCTTTATGCATATCTAAGTTACTTTGTATTATGTATTTGGGTAGCTTTTATTTTTTAGGGGTTGGATCATGTCCATATTACTTTGAATGATGGGATAATAAGGATATTAACAATCTTCCTCATGTATAAGTATGGATGGATATGAACATAAATGTAGGGAGTTGCATTGATATTTCTTAACTCGACTAAGCTCTTTTAATTTAAAATATCACTAATGACAGTTTCAAGGGACATTGTAATATGAGTTGTAAACCTCCGTTGAGAACAACATGGCCATATTAATGGGAAATAAGTGGAAGTTGGTAAAAGAAATTTGAATATAAACATGTATCTAACTCTTAAAGTAAATTAGAGATATGATGAGAGCTTTAATTTATGGTTGCATAATAATATAAATGATAAGGCTTCATTTAATGGCAGTAGAACCACAATACATTGAGCAATTTTTTAATGATGCGAATTGATACTATTGGTAACCCACTTTAAGATTCAAGGGTAGGACATTTATATGATTGCATGATGTCTATTGACTTTTCAAGTATAAGAACCCTATATGGGAATTACAACATGGGTTAGAGAAAGGCAATGAGGTGGTATTAGGTAAGGGTATTGGTACCTATCAATCGAAAGGTAATTATCATTTAATTTAACGTTGTTGTTAAGATTGAGTGAAGAGATAAACTACGTGTAATCACACTATATATCATCTTTCGGTATCTTATTGCTTACCAATAAGGTTAGCTATATGTTGCAAGAGTGAATGCAATATTTTGTGAATATGATTAATTTAGAAGTATGGGGTTTCTTCAAAAGGTAAAAAGATTGAGATTATGTTATTATTGGAAGTATATCTTCAGATGTTGAACCAATGGATATAGCATTGTCAACCATCTAGAGTTGACTTGTGTGTTGACTCGACTTAGAGAAAATTTATAACCATGGTGTTATGTCTTTCAAAGTTTTAATAATGTTTGTATGACCTTATAGAGGGACGCCATTTTAATTAAAATGATCATGATGAGTGACCATATCAATATAGTATCATATTGTGATTAGATCTTGAGTATTTCTCCCCTTAGTACTAAGAAATTTATGGTTATATTTATTCTATTAGGCTATTCTCATACATGAATGTTTAAGAGGTTTATTGTTAGTATAATGAAGAGATTCAAGGTATCAAAACCAACACTTACGATATATAAGATTACTAAATCACATTGTCAATTATCACATTCTAATCCTAAACAAACCCTCTAGTATAAATTATCAAGGTACCAAATATTGAATGATATTCTTGATAAGTAATTGTAAGGGGTTAGGGATGCTCCCATTGAATGAGGAATGTTAGCCATGGTAAGGTTTAAATTGAGATTTTGTATGTGTGGATGGAAGTGTCATGACTAGTGCGTAGGTATCCTTGAGAGATCTTGTAAGGAGAATGATGTGTGACTTTGATTTTTTTGGAAGCAAAAATGTAAGCAGTCCTTGGGTGAAGGATGTCCTTGTGACCTCAAGTCCGTAGGGTGAGGGTCTAGGGGGGTAACTCCCAAATGTTGGGATTTTTCCTACATGGTTTCACCTTTCCTCCTTTGTAAGCTTTAGTTTGAGGCTAAAATGAGTATTGAAAGGGTATGATCAAGTTAAGGGAATTTAATGACTTATATTTAATACACAATATGCTTTCAATACTAATTTAAGTGAAGTAATGGATTTAACAACTTTATAATTGGTATTTGAATATATATGTAAAGTCCATCTCATGTTTTTTTCCATGTAACTTGTATGTGTTATGAAAATTGACTCCATATGTAGAGGTTTCTATGTATAGGCTTGTGTATCTATTGATTGTGATTTTTGATTCATGTTATGTATGACCCACCCAAGAGTGAACCTCTGAGATATTTGAGCAGTGACAGGCAGTCATTGGACCACACCAATGACTGATTTCTGGGCTACTATTAGGGATTAGTCAACATTCACTTGGTTCACGAAGATGAAGGTAGCGGGCTACCCTAGTTATGATATGGTCGTAGTGGTTGGACAGGTAGGAACCCATCCGTTCGAATAATGGTAATTCAGGGATAACCGCATATTGAGAGGGTTCATTGGCTATCACTGATAAGCATAGAAGTGACCGATGTCAAGTGTTACTCAGGATTGTGAAGAAGATAGCTGACAATATCACTAAGGTCACAAGGTGGTATATGTTGAGAGCTACTTCTTCTTGAGTGGATAGACTTGTCGTTGGTGGCCTGTAGTCGATTGAAGTTGGAATCCACTAGGTTTGGTAGGTTCACTACTTGGGGAAACCCTTGGGATGGTGGACGGACCCACGGTGTAGTATGGGATGCACCAAATCCCCTTCCCAGTTGTTAGATTGTATACTTAGTCTTATGGGTTGAGGACGAACCCGCGATGTAGTATGGGATGCACTAAATCCTCTTCCCATTTGTCTAATGGTGCAGAAGATTGAAAGAAAGGATAGGACCCATGGTGTAATGCACAATGCACCGATATTCTTTCTATTTGGGATGTATTATGGACATGTGTTAGCCATTGTGATGTGTTAATCAACCATTGTGGATGTGATGTATATTGGATCTCATCACTATGTGTATGTGATGTATATTGGATCTTGTCGCTATGTGTATGTGATGCATGTTGATGCTCATCACTATGTATTTGTGATGTATGTTGGCATTCGTTATTGCATATTTGTTTGTTTGGTGGAGCTCGTCATTGTGTATATGTGATGTATGATGGAGCCAATTACTAATGCAAATGTGATATGCATATGAGACAATCATTGTTTTACTTGTGATGTACATATGATTTAATCACCATTATACTTATGATTTGTGTAAGATCCAATCACTATTATACTAGTAATGTGTATGAGCTAGTCAACTTGTGTATATGGAGATATGCTCATAACTTACTTTGTGTATGATCTTGTAAATTATGGTATGACATGCCTCTTTTGAATATTGTGAATGTTTGTACACTAAGGTTTGGTAATATTTGGTATGGACACAACACTTGATGACATGATCATTATCATTATATTATAAAGGACTATGTTGATAGCTTACATGTACTAAATTAATAGTTATAGGTTGAGGTGAGATAATAGATCTCATATACAAGAGGAGAGATTTAACTCCCTCTATCATTGTGGGGCGAACTACGAAACCTCTGATTTTCCACGAGGGGATATGTAGGCAGGGTCATCACAAAACCTCAAGACTTAGGTTGTAGGTCTAGATAGGAAAGACCTTGTCCTTGGGACCTTACCACAGGTTTGAGTGTAAGCATATAAGTAGTGGTGTTGATTTTTGTTGCCACCATGGTGAATGCAGAGCTATTGAAATTAACACTTCTAATTTATATGGAATATGCTTGGTTGGTTAAGTTGGTAGCTGTGCATTGTTGTAAAAAAAATTGTCGTGTCCGAGATGAGGATTTTACACTATAGAATTAAATAATTAGGACATGTATGATGAAGACAATGGAGATGGATGAAGATGCAACAATATTATAAAAAAAAACAAAAATCAACAAAAATCCATAAGAACCAGTATAAGCAATTACTGCTTAATGGTCCATACAATGTCAGTACAAGGCTAACCTTAAATAGCACACGATAAGCATTGATTGTTTAGTATGGTTCATGTGGAGCCTTCTAAATATGTTATCCGTTTTCGTTTGTTTCATTTGTTGTTTCAATTGTAGTTTTTAAACTGCAAAAATATTTCCAAGACTTATGCAATTATTAAGAGTTCAAATATTTTCATTTGAAAGGTTGAAAAAATATCCATCTATAGCTTTATGTATATATATATATATATATTCTTTATATATTCTTATGTTATTATAGATTATACCATATAGATTGTATTATATAAATAGATATTATATATTTTATTATATTTTATATTATACTATTATAAATTAAACTATATATATTATTTATATATTATATAATATAATATATTATACTACTAATCTATATATAATATAATTATTATATATTATACTATATATTGTATTATTTATATATATAGATTATTAGTATAATCTATAATAATATATAATATTATATTACATAAATATTATATAATATAAAAAACATATAATATTATTTATATAATACAATATAATAATAAGATGACGCTATATATATTTTTGATTCACAAAACACAACCAAGGTTGCATATATTATATTAAAAGTTGATAAACATGTACATCTGTGCAAAACCTAAAATAGGGGTCTACAGATGAGCATTACAGTGACCCCAACCCGCCCAAAAACAGATTAGTAGATTTACCCATTACAACCTAAATCATTCAAGAAGCTTATAAATAGCAATTTGATTGACCCTTGCACAAAATGGTCCGAGCACCAAGCAGTTGATAGCCCCAATCACTCGTCTTCATTGTAAAATTTGCATGACTCCACCACCTCAGCAAATTCTCTGCACCAGTGTAAGCTCGCAACCTCAATTATCCCAGCCTTATGCAGAGATAATTGTAGCCTATTGTCACCCAATGCCTGTGGTGAGCCCTGCTTCTTACATCCAAATCAAGGAGGAACAATTGTCGCTCTACAACTACCCCAAGATGGAACATTCTGTCGATATCATCCGACCATGGTATCCCAACGCCCAATTCAGCAACAGTGATCACCACGTTCAAGTCATCGACCAATATGGCCGCCTTGAACACTGACCTTAGCAGGAGTAGACAATAGACTTTGGAAACATGCATATCTAGCAAAGTGGGCAATAACTGGGAGGAGATATCAGAATTTGCCCTTACCCTGTTGGAAGAGAAATAAAACTTCTTACCCAACACCATTCGCACTGCTTCCAAACACATAATTTCCTTATTTGAAGACATGTTTTATTTAGCCTCTGATATGTGATGTAGCCAAGAAAGGTCATCTACTTCTTTGAGCAATGCAAACGCACAGGAGTATTCATCTCAGCTATGAGTATAAATGCCACCACCATTGCATTTTAAAGATCCCAAGGCCAATTTGCATGAGTTTCTGATTACCACCCACTGCCAATACAAACTTCAATAACTGTAAACAAAGCTCATCGAATGAAGTTCCGTGGAGAGGGCATTTAACAATCTAGTACTTCTGTACTGAACAATCCTGCCACATACATAAGCAATCTTTAGCTAAGCATGTCAACTACCCACGTCGCCCAATAAATGAAGTGCCAACTATATAGTGTCACATCCTTGCACGATACCCCCAAATTAAGCACTTGCATAGCCAATTTGGAAGAGAGAAGGATCATTAATATTGATGGGTGATCTGGTCGTCCTTAACATTCTGCCCATGTGTCCAATCTAGCCGTCTTGGAATAGACAATTGAACCATTTGACATATGGGCACAAGACGACGCTATATATTATATATTATATAATTAGTTAAAGTTAGTAGATGACTTAGGTGTGTGGAATTCTAGAGATAAATCATTTTTAAGTTTCAAAATCAAGTTCCTAATTAAATTAGGATTGATAATATGGTGAGAGTTGAAAAGCTTAACAATTGGGTGCATGTCATGTGTTTGTATTAAACTTAACACTAAGTAAATAGATGTCCACTTTGGAACACAGTAGAAATACAACCTTAGGATTCTACAACTAACTTACAATTATGTAATGTTTTGTAGGACTCTTACATCCATTAAGCCCATGAATCTAAGGCCATTAAATTTTTAAACCTAAACACTTGATTAAACTAGGTTGTATAAAATTATTTTACATCCATAAGCATAATTAAAGTATATGTCAAATATGCTTGGGATCTCATGAATGTAAAAATGTAACTGTTGGAGTTGGTCATGTGCTCCTATACCAATTCTAATAAAATTTGATAGTTAAACCTAGACTAAATCTTGTCTTAAGGCCCATCTCTCAAATGTCACCCTGTGTTAAGATAAAATAATGACCTTTTTTAGGTCTAGTAAAGAATGCTTGAGCGTAATGTTATTATCAAACCTAAGAAGCCAAGTATGTCAATCTAAAAAAAGAATTGGATGAATTTTCATCAAGGTTTATTTATTTTATATGACTACATTCTTTTATATAATATGAGAAAAAACTTAAGAAATTTAATTAAATAAATAATTTAATTTTGCAAAGTAGATTAGGTTGTCCTATATGGCATCAAAGCATGGTTTAAACTAAGGGCCTGATGGGCCATTAAGGATTAAATTTTAGGTATGATTTTGAGATTGATTAGGGATTGATCATGCAGCTACTCTATTGATGCAATTAAGGATTAAATTTTAGGTATGATTTTGAGATTGATTAGGGATTGATCATGCAGCTACTCTATTGATGCAAGTAGTTAGAAAGCTAAAGTTCAAAAGTTAGTCTTTGTAGTGTATCGATAGAAAATAATTGTTTATCATTGTGCTTTCATAGGTTTAAGTTCGACCATGAGGAAGAATAGGGAAGATGATAGAAGAAGGATAATATTGGTTCATAGATGACTTTCTAAGCTCTAAGATTAAGGAAAAAGAGCAAGGGTGTTGGAAGTAGAGAGAACCCAACAAAATGGAAACTAAAATACTAAAATCAATTGTAAAAGAAATACTCCTCATTCAATATGAAATACAAGACCAAATTTTTCCAAGGAAACTAGTAAATTTTATAGTTGGATAGCATTAGAATGAGAAAAAAAAGGAACCTAAAAGTGGGATGGGATCAATAAATTTTAAGGAAGAAACCATCTAAATAAAATTAAGAACAAATCCATCTCTTAAATTTCATCATTCTAGATTCTTTCCAAAAAACTATTTTTCTTGCCTTGATTGCATACAAACATGTATGCTTAGGATAGAATTGTATTAAAAATTGAAACTAAACAAAAATTCTTAGCCATGAATCATAAGTCTTTACATCATGAAATGAATCAAGTCTTAATGTAGTTGTGATTAAGGATTGTTAAAAAACATTAGATGTGGCATATGAAATTTAGTCTTCACTAGCATTTTTTAAGTATGCAACTAATGCAAAAGTATTTAGTTCCTATCTTAACCCTTTATCCTATAGACATATAGACATACTATGTAAAAAAAGATCATTAAGTTCATTACAATAGTCAAATATAGTTGTAATTAGATTCACAAATTTAGAGATAATATTCATTCATCTTTATTGCAACCAAAGGGATTCAATAATTCATATAATATATGAACATGCATTACCAAATTATTATTAAAGTGTAGAGTACTTTTCTTGGAGGCCAACCCAAGTTTCATCTTACTTTTCCTTCGATCAACCATTACATTGAGGTATTCAACGTTGTAGGGGTGTTGAAATGTGTGGCCATTCAAAGGTTTTCAAAACATTTGATTGGTGCAAGGCTTCTATCATTAATAAATTTTGTAGCTAATTTATTTAGAACCAATCCAAGAAAACCATATAATTCACCACTTAACCAATCTAGGAAAATTATGACATCCACCACTCAACCAATATAGAAATCAATATCACTAGATTGGTCCCAATTGACACATGGACAATAATGCATACATATAGACACACATAAGTCTCTAAATTTGAGTCATAATTAAACTCAACATGGTTTGGGGGCCTATGATCACTTCAATGGGCCCTAGTACATGCCAATAAGGAAATGTTGATCAAAATATAACACCTTGATATACCAAAGAAATACTATCCAACTTTAAAAACTAAAATAACAATCATCCTAAGAATATCTTTATAACCAAAGCAACACCTCACTTTGGCAAGACATGCTATTCAACATGAAATTGAGATTAAAAAAATACCCCATCTCTACTAAGATGACCATCATTTGGATTTTTGATTCACTAAAATAATCATCCTGTTACTTTATGTGTGAATGATCATGGAGTTATTCTCTTTATAAAATGACAACTATACAACTCCATTAATGTTTGAAGGATGATAAAAAATTTAGTCCAAAAAGTCTGCCTTGTCATTAGATCACGTGCATATTGTGCTACAATAGATCAAACTCATACACAAGGATCCCAAATTAGACATGAGACCATGATAATCATTAATTCACAGACATAGAATGGTATATCCACATAACCACATTGAGAACTCTAGCCTAGACATATATTGTCACAATTTAATAACATCAAAAGTCACACACACATAATGCAAATCAACAAAATATCATTTCAATAGTTTCAACTTAAGCATATACCTCATCAAAAATTTCTTGACTCTTTAAATCTCATATATCTTCATTGATGTGTATGGTGAATTATAGCTACAATTACTTATATGGTATGAAAATTACTCTCAAAGATGAATATGTAGGTTTTAGAATATGCAACAACATTTGCATACATGTCTACCAAAGCAGTTGTAAATGCCTCTCACAAAATCCATCTACCCTTTATGCTTTGATGGATATCCATACCTTATTCTAAAACTCCCTTTTGACAGAGGATGTTGACAAAGATTGTATAATCTAACTATTATATATAATATAATAATAAGAGAATGAAATATATTATATAATATTTATTTAAGCTAAATTATATTATATATAATATAATATGTAGCCGATAGGTTACATATAGTGTGAGATTTGAGCCTAAAACAAGTCTCATGTCTGTAAACCATTCTTGAGTCATTAGAAAACAACTTTCATTTATCATTAAATTGTAAATCACTAGCTTCATCTATCGTTAAATGGTAAAGATAAATAAATATTCATTTTCCAATTCGATGGAAATTTTTATTTCTATTTGCAGTGTCTTTTGCTAAGTCGATGGCAACTTTATTTCTCCACTTGCATTGTTTAAGTTTAAAATCTTAATTCAAATATTTTAAAATTTATAATCTTAATTCAAATATTTTAAAATAAGATAATATGTTTTAAATCTTAACTTGATGGCAACTTTCTTTTTCCACTTGCATTGCTTTAAGTTTTAAATCTTAATTCAAATATTTTAAAATCAAACAATTTATGTTTAATTTAGATAATATGTTTAAGTCTTATTTCAAATATTTTAAAATCTGATAATATGTTTTAAATCTTAACTTTATGGCAACTTTTTTTTTTCCACTTGCATTGCTTTATGTTTTAAATCTTCATGCAACTATTTCAAAATCAAATAATTTCCTATAAATATAGTTGAATTCAATAATTACTCTACAAAAGAACTTTTAGACACCACAAAATTCATCTTGTACAATTTGGTATTTCTTTTCACAAAGTAGATCTAATTGTTAATATCCTTTGGTATTAAATTTATTTACTACAATTCTTTCAAAATAAATAATTAGTAATTTATCAAAATTTCTATTAAATATTCTTTTTTGCGCGGTAATATCAAATTTTTAACCTGTTCTAATGTTTTATATTTTGTGTCAGTAGGAATCATTGTGGTTTTATATAAATGTTATATCTTTATTAGAATAAATGATAATGAGATATGGTACAAATTGTAGGACCATGTAGCACACTACAGAGAGCTTGCAATGGACAACACATTTCAGAAACAAATATCAATAATATGTTTACTATTTTATTTTTTTATTATTTTGAAATTTCTGATTATTAAATAGTTGAATTACATTGTAGTAGCATTTTCTTAATAGAAATGTATTGTTGTGCTTAATTTGATTCACAAATTATATAATAAAACCGTACTAGTCTATTGATTCTTGGATAATAGTTCTTGAGAGAAAAGATTTCAATAACTCAAATCTTTTTGCAACTCTTTAAGGGCTTTTGATGAATCTATCTTCTACCAATGATATTTTTTTATATCACTCTTTTGTTCCCTAGCACAAGAGTTATACATTAAATATTTTTTTCTTTTCTCCATAGGTTTGAAATTCCCATTTCTATCTGCGCGACAATTAGTTTATCAAGGAATTTCAAGTTTTGAAAACAACAAGCAAGTCTTTTTTATGTGAATTGATAGGGATATTTTTTTTATAAAATAAATTCCACCTTATTCAAAATTTGAGGTTTTGCACAAGTAGGTATTATGCTATGACCAACCAGTAGTGATGGATTCTGGGGGGATTACAGTCTTGAAAAATTGAAGATAGAGTTTCATCCTCTTAACAGATTTACCATTGATCTAACAAGCCTTTTATTTATGAAATTTTTAGGTTCTTTCTTGAAGTTGTGGATTATTGTACTACATGCTATAATTCTTCAAACAAGAAAGATTGTAGAGTAGGAAAATTTGTTATCAAAAATAGTATAATCCTTCATAAGCAAACATATTCTAAAGTGTGGACCTTCTCTATGGTTGAGACACTACTGTTAGTATTTTTTGTGAAGGTATCATGTAAGAAATAAGGTTAAACTTCTCTACATATTTCAATGTTGGTCTTACTTAAGTACAAATTATAAAGCAAAGCAAAGATAGGTTCAATTAGGAATCCTTCCCAGAATATAAGATTGCTAAACTGTTGCCATAAGCAAAGAATTATGAATCTATGTCTTTAACTGTTTCCTTATTTCTTAGTTACAATTTTAAACAAGTTTTCATTCTAATCATCCTTTGATCTTCAATGCAAAAACATATCTTCAAACATGAGGACGAGAACAAGGTTCAGGCGCTTTTGCCGCCCAACCTCGAAGCTTACACTTCCCTGGAATGCTTTATTCATTCAAATAATACCTGACCTTCCACAAATCGCTTAGCAAAAAGAAGTCGACAAGTAGGATGGAATCTGATGCATGCCTAGTATAACTAGTAATTCCACAAGCATTTTCATTTTTCTAATTCATTTAAGAAACAAGCAAGTTTGATACTAGGATATGGTAGAGAGTTATAAATATTCCATCTATTTCAATGGTCCTTAAGTTACTTGGCCAAGTAAAATTTCATGCACGACAAATAAAAGCAGTTTTGGAAAAGAAAAACTACACTCTCTAATAACCCATATTCGACACCCATCTCGGAAGGTAACTTTCCAAACACATGACATGCACATTCATTTATCAAGCATGCATGGTTCCATTCAACATAAATAAATTATCTTTCCCAACACATGTCATGCGCATTCCATTATCAAGCATACATGGTTCTATTCAAAATAAATACAATCTTTCAAAAACAATTTAACGACAATCTTGTTTCAAGTATAAATGGTTTAAATGTTGTATTTTCATCATTTTAAAACATAAAAATCATTAAATTAATATTTAAATTGAATAATTAAAATAACAAAAAGAAGGTGTATCTCAAGTATGTAAATTAAATACATATTTAAACAGGCATAAATGAGCACACGTTCTTTCGGTTTATTTACTCATTTAATTTATTTTCACTTTGAAATAATCTTGTTCTAATTCGTTTTTGTTTCCAAATAATTCATATTTTAATTTACTTTAGTTATTTTTTGTTTTTCACATTTTCAGAAAATAAAATAATTACTTTATAAAGAACATGTTTAATAACTTATTTTCATTTGTGTTTCATAATAATTTGAGTTTTATTCACGAAAATCATTGATTTTAACTTCTATTTTGCAAACATGTTTAATATTCAAAAAGTATTTTATCATAGTCTTTATCTTTTCTATTTCATTCGTTTTAAGAATTAAATCTATCTGTCTGTTTTGGATTTTCTTTAAAGTTCTTCTAAATCATAATGTAATAAACGTTTTTCTACTTTGAATCTTTTCCAAATCAGAAAAATAAAACAACAGTCTTGAATGTTTTCTATTCAAACTTATCCTACAATTTTTTGTTTCTAATTTCAATGGTTTTTTGGTGAAAACAGTTTGATGTTAAATCTTTTTCCTAAATTTGACAACAAAAGTTATTTTATTTCCTGTTCAAAACTAAATTACAAGTAAAATAGAAAAGGATTTAACTCAGTATTGTATTAATTCTGTATTGGTTTTCAATTTGCCTACCTAGCAATTTCTTGAATTTGAAAATGAACTTTTGTGTCTTGTTCTATCAATTTCTAGTTGTGGATCTTCTCTTGTTGCTTGTGTACGATGGAAGCTAGAATTGTTGTTCTTACCTCTATCTCCCTTCTGTTTATTTTTGTTATTTTCTTTGTCTTCTTCCTACTGCTCCTTTCTCCCTGATGTTCCTCTTCTCCCATGCCTCCCTTTCTCCTTTCTACCCTTATTTCCACCTGCTCCCTCCTTACTCATTACTGCCATCCATTTGGTCGCACCCTTCCTTCTTTATTCTCCCATGTGCCTTTGTCTTCCTCTGCTGGTTGCATGGGGAATAGTCTTCCTTCTTGGTTGCACCTCTCTCCTTGCTTCCACTCGCACTTCCTTCCGTCTTCTCCCATGCACTTCTCCTACTCCCCCTTCCTCTCAATTCTTCTTTCGACCCTTCCTTTCTATCCTGCATGCCTCTTCACCTGTTGTCATTATGTATGGGGTAGGAAAAATCTCCAGAAATATCAACAAAATGTTGTTTATCCCCTCTCTCTCTTGCAACTGTGCATGGGTGAAGAGTAGCATCCAAGGTAAATATCAACAAACTGTTCTCTCCTTTACAAGCGCATCAGATAAGTAGAATGAAAATTTATTTAATAACATATACTCCTCTTGTCTAACTCCCCTCTCTTGCCGTGCATGAGGATATGTAGATTGGAAAAAAATCCAAAAATAAAAACTTTCTCTTCTCTGGCGCATGGGAAATTTTAAGCATCCCCCAATAAAAGTTAATCAAAAATGTCTCTCTTCTTTTTGCCTGTCTTATAAAAAAATGGATTTTCTCTCTATGTGTTTCATGCAAATGGTGGAGTTCTTAATTGAATTCGATCCACAAAATCAATGCTTGATCTCCAGCAATATTGCCAAACTCTCAGTTCTAATCTCAGATTGCATGCATAATTTATTGAAAGGTAATTGTTTCCAACTTGTTTATTGTTGTTCCCTTTTCAATTCCAATTTTTGAATTTCATCTTTGAACGTATTGTTGTTTTCTATTCAATTTCAATTATGAACGAAATTCATTTATTTCTAATTTCCATTTAAACATATATTTCCTCTCTCATTTATCAAATGAGAAAATAACAATTAAATCAATAACACAATTTTTACATTTTTGTTCATTTTCACAATCAAAACTTTATTCCAATAATTTAGAATAAAGCATTATTATTTTCAGCTAATAATAAAATATTTACACAAAGAAGTAATTCTTTTGAATAAAAATCAATTTCATCACATCAATAATCAAATTTCCATTTAAAACAATATATTCTTTTTCACATAAATTTAAGCAATTGAAATTAACTTACTTTAAATTTCCCATAATAATCATCACAAAAATACATTAAAAATACTAAGTGGTGTGTGAGATTCCATCATCCTCATAAACGTCTAATGGCTAAAATGACTCTACCTGAACAATGTTCTTGCCTTCATTCTTGTTCACCTGTTCCTACGTTCACTTGCACTCAATTTCTCATGAGCAATGACAATCCCCGAATTTCATAATAATGAATTCAAAATCATTTCATTTGCATTTAAATTTCAATTTCAATCTATATAATCATCTAACATAAACATTGAAATTCTCATGATTAATAATCACAATAAAATAATTGATAAAAATCAGTACGTGACAGAGAGTCACTGTGGATAAGTCCAAAAGGGAGGTTGGGAGGGTGGAGGAACATTCAAAAAAATAATTGGCCACAAAAATTGTAAACAAGAGACAACAATCAAGTGCTCCAAGGAAAGCACAACATATGGAAAGAAAGGAAGGTTGGGGAGATTGGTGACCCTAAATATGGTAAGTATGAAAAATCCTAAATTACCAAGATGTATTTTTTTTATAATTAGAGAATGAATTGTTGGACAAGACAGTTGAAAAAATGAAAGAATTAGCCTCCTTCATTTTAAAATGGGGTGGGGAGAATGGTTAGCTCTAGAGGGTTAAAAAATGGTATGAAGATAATTGGGATAGCAGATTTCCCTAAAAACCCTAACAAATGGGTTTTATGTAGTAGAATACCTTAACGGAAGGATCAAATGGAAATTATGAATATCGACCCCTTCATGATGGGGGCATGGATATATTTATCAAGGATTGGGAACTAAACTTCAACCCCCTCAAAGAGATAATTGAAGAAGTTCTCACATGAATAAGATTGTACAATCTACTTTTGGAGTATTGGGACATCGAGACATTGAAAGACATTGGTAATCATTTGGGAACATTTGTAAAAGTAGACATAAATTTGGAAGATAGAAATTATGGCATGTATGCATGGATTTGTGCAATATCAGACCAATCCCATACCTACCAAGATAAATTGAGATAGAGATAAGGTGGGGCATGTGGCGATAAAAAGTGGAAAGGGAGGATAGAATTAAGATCTGCTCAAGATGTAGATCAAAGGGGCATGGATAGGAAGAATGTTGGAAAGAGGATGGACCAAAGGAGAACCTGATGAAATATGCATAGACATCAGTTAGGAGGGATGAATTGGTGGGAAATGGGACAAGAAGAAGTAATTCAATCAAAGATCAGGAAGGAGTGATGAAGTATGATATTCACTCGGCACCCCAACAAGAAGAAAAATTGGAGAAGGAGAGTGGGGCGGAAGAAGAAAATTTAGATCAAATGCCTCACCAAGAGAGTGCAAAGGAAAAAGAGGATAGGGATAGGGATCTCTGCATAGCTGCTCAAAAAAGGATTCAATTTGGTTGAAGGATTAGAGGACTTGGCAAGTGATGGAGGTTTGGCAACAAAATTTAGGGAGGAGGGAGAGATCTCTGATTTAGAGATGAGAGAAGAAGGATTCGATGAAGAAGAAGAGGAGGGAATTTTGGAAGAAAGTATGTTGGAACAATCTCAATCAAATATCAAAAATCCAAGAACAAGGGAAAACAAACAACGAGGATGGAAATAAAAAAAAGTGATGCTCAAGTTAGCAAGCAATATGAAAGGATATATGAAGTTGAGGTCTAGGAAGCAAGTATCCCTTCTTGAAGCATAATGAGGACCATGAGTTGGAATATTAGGGGGCTTAAATGCCCCTAATAAAAGGCACATGATCAAACACCAAATTGATCAAGATAAAGTAGAAATTTTCATGTTGTAAGAAACCAAATTAGCAAAAGACAAAAGTAGCCAGATGATGGAGAGATGGAAGCAATAGAAAGGATGTTTTGTGGAAGCTCAAGGGGCATCATGAGTATTGGGGATAATATGGAATCCAAATTAGATAAAGGGGGAATTGATTTCAAAGGGACAAAAGTAGAATATAATGAAAGTTAAAGTTGGGTGATGACAAAGGAGATTTTGTGATTAATGTCTTTGACCCAATGAAGAAAAATGAAAAGAGGGGTCTTTGGGAGTTACTAGCCAATATATTTATATCTCTATCGGGGAAGAAAGTAATCATTGGAGGGGACTTTAATGCTACCATATCAAAAAATGAGAAGAAAGGTTCAGAATGATGTAGCATGCCAAAAGTTTACCCTATTGTTTTCACCCAATTTTTAACCCATACATGTAAAAAGATTAAATCTACCAACACAAAAATAAAATTTTCCAATTCAATAGTTCATAGATGCATATTTGAAATAAACCCATTCCAAATTGCATTGCATGAATAAAATAACATTACATAATCCCATGTAATGAATTCATCTTTCAAATACAATTTCCATATGGGTGCATGATCATAATTACACAACATAGCTTACAAGAGCTAAATGGATCAAGAGTAAAATTAGTCGAGATGTCCCTTGTTGGATCATACATCCTCAAGTATTGACTATCAACTGCTTGAGGGAGAGCATCACCCAAGTGCTTTTTGCCAACCATGGATTTACTACGATCCCCTACACATCTTCCTAATCAGTAAGATGGCCCCACCCTTCAACGAAGAGATTGGTATGGTAACCCTCTTATATAATCCTACCCAAGCATGGTGTTGTGTCTGACATAATTAGTGTTGCCATACAATGGATACCCGCCTACATGCATGACACTCCCTACTAGCTATGCAATACTGGCTCAAAGTGAACCAAAAAGTGTATGCAGTGGAAACTTACACTTACCTTGGCTAGATATTTCATATATATAATCGCTCAGTACTTTGAGTGTATTCATATGTTCACCCAACTCCTTGCTCGACTTGGAAACTATAATGACCATAAATTACTCAAGTGACTAGATTTGATCACATAATAATAACAAGATTCCATTCCAAAAAGTGATATAGCATTTATATTAATCTAACTGACCAATTAGGTTTAACCCAACCTCTTAAATACCCTATTTACACATTTGTAATATTCATGGAACTGGCAAAAACCTATTATTCAAGTTCTTTCTTTTAATTAATGACTTTCCCAATTCATACATAGCTAGATAACTTTGATGACACCATGTCATCGTCTAGACACATTTGACTTTCCCAATTCATACATAACTAGATAACTTTGATGACACCATGTCATCGTCTAGACACATTTGGTCTCAATCTAAAGTTTTGTCAGTAAATATAATATCCAAAATTAAATTTGATTTAAAGTTTACTTCCTCATAATGGGTTTTAGACTCTTTTTTGTCATATCTATTATGGTTCCATCCTTCTTGGATGCCATAACCAATTTGGTTATTCCCAAAACTAGATTTCATATAAGGCCTCAAGTTCATAGCAATGCATAATAATAGTAAATCAGAATAATACTATTCAACCTCTAGTAAATTCAACTAAGAACCTTTTGATTATTCTCCAATTTCCACATGGTTCTTTCCAAGTTATCCTTTGCATTGATTATATAAGGCTTTTATGTTTTCATGTTCATAAAAAATCATAAATCCTTTCTTTCAATATGACTCAAATATTCACATGTTTACAATGTACACTAAGTTCATATCTAATTTGGAAGATATTTTTAGTTGGAGAGGAGTATGTGCTTTTGCACCTTAAAGTCTCCTTGCATTATGACTTTGGGTTGCTGAGATGTAAAGTCCTCTTCTTTAAGACTAGAATATTATGAATAGGTATAGACTCTTGGTCAAGTATAAGATAATAGCATAATTAGAATATATATATATATATATATATAAATCTTATTATTTTTATATGCATAGAACTAATATGGTAGAAGCATGTGGTTGTATTTGTTAAACAAAGATAACTAGAAGGTATTATCATGATATTTAGGATATCACAAGCTAAGTGTATGCTTGCATGAATTATGGTGTTCGAAATGGTATTATGTAGAAGTACTATGTTGTCATTATCAAATTATGACATTATTTAAATCTATGATGGTAGATTAACCACGAGTGGAGAACCTATGTTCTTGGATGCTCATAGTTCCTTGGAATTAGGAAGACAACTTATTTCGTAGGGTTAGATTGTACACTTGATTGTGTTTATGTTGACATACATTTTTCAACCCTATTATTGTATGTCAACATAAACACAATCAAGTGTACAACCTAACCCTACGAAATAAGTTGTCTTCCTAATTCCAAGGAACTATGAGTGTCCAAGAATGTAGGTTCTCCACTCGTGGTTAATCTACCATCATAGATTTAAATAATGTCATAATTTGATAATGACAACATAGTACTTCTACATAATACCATTCTGAACACCATAATTCATGCAAGCATACACTTAGCTTGTAATATCCTAAATATCATGATAATACCTTCTAGTTATCTTTGTTTAACAAATACAACCACATGCTTCTACCATAGTAGCTCTATGCATATCAAAATAATAAGATTTCTCCAATAATCATGCATGCAAGCTCTATATAATATGCAATAATCATTTTCACAAGCACTTGTAGACATTAACAAACATGATGTCAAATAGAAAAGAATAATGGATTTAAGAAAGACTAGCATGCGTGGAAATTTAGCTTCTAATGAAGAATTATCTCTCAAAGATTAATACCAAAAATTTTGTATACTTCTCCTTCCACTTTCAACTTATCTCCAATTATAACCTCTTTACCAACACTCAGATCTCACAAACAAATAGCTCTCAAACACTAAATGTAATCACTCTTACTTCTCACAACTTACACTCAAAAACACTACTCTGCACAAGGAAAATTATAGCTGAGCAATAACAATGGACAACAAATGAATTCCAATCAAATACCAAAAAAATAGAGGTTTCCCTTTATTTATAAGAGATATTGAGAAAACTAATGCTATAGATCAGCTCCATCAATTGCCACCTGTAAAACTGAAATCAAAAACTCAAAACAAATTATGTCTCTAAGCTGACCTCAACTAAGCAAACTGGGTGAAACATGGCAGCAAAAAGAATTAGTAACTTGACATATTTACAGTCCTAAGTAAAATCAGTCCCAAACACATGGCTGAGTCACCTTAATTCTACTATCTTGTGGTTATTTACCAGGTCAACTATTACAATGGTTTCCAACTTGCTTTCTAATTCCCATCATGGCTGCTAGATTGCTTCTCATGGTGCCTAAAATGGAGGCTATTTTTCCAAAACAAAACAAACTCTATTTTCTTCCCTGCCAACTTGTGGGACTTTGACTCATTCAACCCCTATAATTCTTTTTCATGTGTGGCACGTTTAACTCGGCTTTATTTTCCAAACAAATGTGTTATCACTACTTTATTATTGCACTACAATATATATGTGTAGACTCTATCTTTTAAGTATGTGATTTCATGTTATTATATGTGCATGGTATATGTGTAATATTCAGCTTAGGATTTGTTCACTTCATCACATTATATATGCATAGCATTCAATTTAAGCATTGTTTACTTCCTTGTGTTATATATGTGTTTGATATCTTGTTATATCATTCGTTATATATATCTATATATTATAATACTTTTTCACTATAATATATATGTATTAACATATGTATTAAAATCATTCATTTTCCATTAATCATATATATTTATAAATATATATACATATGTATCTATGTACATATTAGTTAGTACATACATATATACTTATATAATATACATGTATATATATATTTATCGATAAGTATATACAAAGTGTATATATATATGTCCAATTGATTTCCCATATATATGATGCATCCATGTATGAGTATACATAGGTATTTCTACCTATGCATTCTCATACACGTATATGCTCATATACATGAGTCATCGTATATATATGTATATATATACATATATACATTTAATGTATATACGTATCAATTAATATATATCTAGAATACATGAATTAGAACAATACTCAATACAAATATTTAATCTTTATGACATAAAATAGAGAACAACCAAAGACAATTACACAACATTTCAATCATCCTAAAAGCTATGACCAAGGGTTTACTTACCGACACATATCCTGGACTAACTTGACTTAACTTGTCTTACCTAGGTCGTGAGTGTGTGATAGCTCAAGTAGATACATTAGTAGTTGTCATACCAAACTCCTCTGTTGGGTGATATTCTCCCTCTCCCCACTAGAGGGCTTGATTCTTTCTTGCATCCAACTTAGTGCATCATAAACATAGTTAGTCAATAACATGAAAATCATATTCATCATATATCATTTGTATCATTAAAGTATTTGGAAAGTAATCTCATCGTAATGCATGTTCATAAATTTCATTCATCCTTTGAACATATTAAAGTCATAATCTTGCATTTAAAATCATATTTACTCATAAAAGTAAAAGTAATCTAGTAATTCAGAAATGGGATGTAACAAATGATCAACACAATGCAAGTACAAGTAGAGTTTGGGAGATTCATCATGGATAACAACTTTCATGATATAGTGGACCCAAAAAAGGGAAATACACTTGGACCAATAGGAGAAAAGAATTTACAAGCATAGAAAAGTAGTTAGATTTTTGTTGGTAGGGGATTGGTCCCTTATCCCTACAATGGTGGAATCCAAGATTTTGGGGTGGAGTAGCTCTGATCACTTCTCAATCGATTTAGCATTCACACCAAATAAAACTCCTATAAGGTGCTCATTCAAGCTTGAAAACATGTGGCTCGGGGAAAAAGGATTTTTTGAGTTGATTCAAGGGTGGTCTAGTCTAAAAAATTGAATAGTTGTGGTCCTAGATGTATCAAATGCTACATAAACTATTATATTTAAAGAATCAACTACAATAATGGAACAAAACATGCTTTAAAAATATCTTCACAGAAAAAGAAACACTGGAAGAACATATAGTCAAAATTAATGAAAAGATCATAAAAGAAGGGAAGGATGTAGAAGAGTATCAGAAGAAGGAATTGCAAGACTAATATGAAGAGATTTTAAACATGGAGGAGATCTTTTGGAGGCAAAAATCTAGGGAGACGTCCGTTGAAGGAAGGCGACAAGAACACAAAATTTGCCACAACACAACAAGAGCTAGTAGAAGTAAAAATAAAATTGGGGAAATACTATGTAAGGATGGAAGAAAGGTGTCAACAAATGTAGAAATTGGTGAGGAAGCAATGAGATTCTTCAAGAAGTTGCTAAATAAGGACCAAAGCAGTGAGACAAGAATGAGGGAGAAGTTTCTAGATTGCATCACCAAAGTAATAACTAAGGAACAAAATAGGAGGTTGACAACAAAAGTAACAGAGGAGGAAGCAAATAAATTCACCTTTAAGCTTGGAAAGGACAAAGACCCAGATTCCGATAGATTTCTAGCTAGCTTCTTTTAGAAATTTTGGGAGATCATTGAAAAATATCTTATTAGAGTTGTGGAGGAATTTTGACATTGGAAAGTAATGCTAAAGGATCTAAATAACACCTTCTTGGTGCTCATACATTAGAAACAACAATCGATGGATGACTTCAGGGAAATATCCCTATGCACTTTAGTCCACAAAATTATGACAAAGTTGATAAAAAATAGGGTAAAATATGTTCTAGAGAACATCATTTGTGAGGAGTAGAGTGGGTTTGCGCTAGGCCGATTGATATTTTAAGGAATCAACATCACCCATGAAGCTATTCATATAGTTCATAGAGCCGAAGTAGAGATAATGATTATCAAATTAGATATCTAGAAGGCACATGGTTAGGTGGATTGGTAATTTCTCATTTGTCCTAGAAAAATTTGGTCTATGCCTAGAAGGAATAAGGTGGATTTGGAGCTGCATCACAATCCCAAGGTTCTTGATTTTGGTCAATGACTCACCCTATGGTTTCTTTAGTTCACCATTGAGTTGCGACAAGGTGACCCCTTGTCACCTTTTCTATTAGGGATTTGGATAAAGAATCAAGTTTGGGTGATGGTGGGGGAAATAACCATTTAGAATAAATGGCATGGGTGGGGGGCGATGACTGTTTATAGAATATCTTTGGGTGGGGGGAGGGGGCAACATCTTGGTCATCTAAATAAAAGAGTGGTTGTTCGGAGGATATAGAGAAAAGGTTGTTGGGGTGGGGACATGTTTAGTATAGATGTGGATCTACCTCTCACCAAAGAGGGTGGCATATTATGTGTTGATTTGATGAGGCATCCAAGTTTGACCCTACTATTCTAAAGGGTAAATTGAGCAAGAGTTGAGTGAATCTATTGACACAAGATGGATTCTCGCTTGGGAGCCATCACTCCAAGTTATGGGGGATTTGGTGTGTGCATTTGTAGCATTGGTAAGGATGACTCATAGCGGCACCCCCTATGAAGAACTAGAGAGTCTAGAGGTGAATTTCCATGTGTCAAACAATTATGAGTGGGTGGAAACTATAGTTCCCTGCATGCATGTAGGGGAACCTTGTTTAGCTATGTTTGGCCTCCAATTGAATAGATTGCCAATCTGAACCAATATTGATCACTCAATGGAAGAGCTAATAACAAGCAGGCAAGATGTTGATCTTTCCACCATCTACCTTGATGGTTCAAGGAGAATGAACATCGAATCCCTATGGGGTGGTGTGACTGCAATCTAGCAACTTGATTGTTGTGTACTTTCAGGTGTAACCAATACCCGTAGGGGTGCTCGTAGAGTTGCATCTTAACTCGCATTGAATAGTCTTTACATCAAGCACTAGGAAGGAGCATTAAGGAGGCATAAAGGGTTGCTTAAAGGAATAAGAGTGGCACCTGGCATGGATCCGATTACACATCAACAGTTCACAGATGACACGATTCTCTTTGGTCAGGAAAGTAGGTAAGAGGCGAGGTCAATAAAGTGGGTGTTGGACAACTATTGTTTGGAATTTGGGTAAAAAATAAATTGGAAAAAATCGGATGTCTTCTTCTTCAATACAAAGCCTAGAAAGCAAAGGGAAATTACCAAAATTTTGAATCTAAAAGTGGCAAGATTACTGGGAAAGTTTCTTAGCCTACCAATCTTTGTAGGAATGAACAAGTCCTCATTATGGCAACAATTAATGGGAAAATATGCAACTAAAATAAGAGGATGGAAGGGTAAGTGGCTAAATTCTATTGGGAAGATCTTAATGATTAAGGTGGTGATAGCGACACTTCCAAACTATGCAATGTCATGCAATAGGATACCGAAGATAATAGAGGAAAGGTTGGAACAAGAAATGAGGTTATTTTTCTACAATAGAAGAAGAAAAAAATACAAAATCCCTTGATAAGTTGGGACAAGATATGTCAATCAAAGGATTGGGGTGGGGTTGGTATAAGGAAAACCTAGTGTATGAATTTGGCCCTCGGGGCAATGTTAGTGAGGAGCATGTACTAAAACAACAAACAAAAGTGGGTACGAATCCTACAAAACAAATATTTGGTCTCATAGTGCCCAACAAGAATGTTTATGGTACAAGACCCCCCAAGAGGAGGCTCATCAATCTGGAACTTTCTGGTGGCATGTTGTGACAATATAAACAAACATGTATCTTGGAATGTAAAGGATGGACATCGAGCCTCCTTCTAGAGTGATTCTTTGAATGGGCATTGAATTATAGACTTAGAACAGAACTTAGAGATGTTGAAACAAACCTCGATTTCACTCTAGGGCGATAAGATAAAGGATTATGTGGAAAAAGTTTTAGTAGATGGCTACACCACTTGGCAATGGAAGTTAATGCAGCAGATTGAAGCGCCAAAAGATCAAAAGGCATTGGCTATTTGAAGAAGAGGATGGATTCATTTGGTGTGGGACCAAGAAATGTAGGTATCAGGTCAAGTTAGGCTACAAAATCATGGAATTGGATTTGAAAAAAGAAGATGACATGTGGAACCAACACTATTTACCAAAAGCGAGAGTATTCACATGGGAAGCATTACAAAATAGGATCCTAACTAACGATAGATTAAGGAAGGTAGGATTCAAAAGGCCAACTCAGTGTATCTTGTGTAAGTTAGAGGAAGAATCGGTTGACCACCTACTCTTACACTGTAAAACGGTGGACTTCTGCTAGAAAGGAATAATGCAAAAGTTGGGGTTATAGAGCCCATTTCCAAAAAATCTGAGAACTTTCTTTAATATGTGGTCGAAGATGAAGCAAGAAACAGTGTGTAGGAATCTTTGGATTTGCATCCCATCAATAGTAATATGGGAAATGTGGAAAGAAAGGAATTGAAGGATCTTACAAGAAAAAGAACTATCAGAGGATAGGCTGCTAAACAAAATTGAAGTTAGCATATCGGAAGTAACTAACAATGCAACATGTAATCAAAGTCTAAAAGAGAGAAAATTCATGCTTTGGGCTGAGTCGATGAAAAATAATGGTAGTTTTTTTATATTCCCCCTGTTTATGGGGTTGGACACTTGTTCTTGAATTCTTAGAAGAACATAAAATGGAAACCCCAGATGACAGATGGATAAAGATCAACTTTGACGAGGCAGCACGTGGCAACTCGGGAATGGCTAGATTTGGTTGTGTAGTGAGGGACCATGATGGAAAATTCATCAGAATAGTGGGCGAGAAGATAGGTGTTAAAATGAATAATAATGCTAAGTTTTGGGTGACTTTGCTAGGGTCTTAAGACAGAGAAAAAGTTAAACTGTAGCAAAGTACATTTAGAGGGTGATTTGCAAGTGGTGGTGAATGCCATTTGCACCAAGCACACACTAAACTGAAAGCTTATGAGCTAGCTAAGATAGATAATAGATATCCTAAATCTATAAGATTATTTCATCATCTCTCAGACGTACAAAGAAGCAAAAAATTTTGGCAGATGATATTGCCAAATATACCATATACATGAGGTTTGAAGTGATAGATGTCACTTCAATGGAAGATTGTGTTGTTTTTTGTGACCATACCATAATTTTGGTGGCTCTCTCCCATTCTTAAGACTAATGTATCGTGATGGTGAACAATAATAAAAATTATATACATTCTAGAAGGATTGTGTGTTGATTGTTAGTGGTATGATGGCATTGGTTTGATTTAAGCGCCTGCCATCTATTTGAAGCCGCATTGTAACAAGTTGTGATAAGATGGACACCTACATCTGCCTCAAAGCAAGAAAAAGGCAAGTGTCTTTTTATGGTGATATTATAGACAAAAGTCTGATGGAAGTCTTCAAAACCCATGCGGGGCTGGTGTTGTATGCCCTATGTTTGGTTTTAAGGGATGACTACCTGAATGAGAATGAACACTATAGGGTGAACATTGATATCACATCCATGTTCCTGTTCCTGGCAATGTTGTTAGACACAGGTGAACCAAAGCACATGGTGGAGGCATTAATGTTTAAACTACTATGGTGGCTTGAAAGGTTATCTATGGAGGGTGGTTCCTAGAAGTGGTTTGATGCTTGATGGTCGATTATAACCAAGGATGGGGATGAGCGGCTCGGGGTCGTTACAAATATTTGTCATTTGGGGCTACGATATGAGCATATTAGCTCATAGGAACTATGAGCAAAAATGGGGATTAATTTCCTCAAGGGATGTGTGGAGGGAATGGTTGTCAGTGACACCAATTGGACGTTTGTAGTCTATAATAATATAATATATATATAAAGCCACTAGATACTTAAGGTCTTTTGTAGTCTTTCAAATGAAATTGTTTGAACTCTTAATAATATAATATATATATAAAGCTACTAGATACTTAAGTCTATCCTTGAAAGATTTTTTCAATTTAAAAATTACAATAGAAACAAAAACAAACGGAAAGGGGGGACATATTAAGAAGGCCTCACATGAACCACACTAAGAACGCTTACTTTAAGAGGGCCTCACATGAACCATACTAAGAACGCTTATTGTGTATTGTTTAAGCTCGACCATTTATATGAGTATCTGGTAGATAATATAAAATTGATAAGAGTAAACCGCAATGATAATAAGTAATGAATCCATTGCTTTTTCTTTTGAAATCATGAAATGGTAGTATTGATAATGTGATACCAAATGTCATAATTAGAAACCATCTTCAAAGTTTTCTAAATAAAAACTAGTGAGTATGGTATCATTAGTAAGTTTTACTGATGCAGACAAGTAGTTGGCAAGTGAATCCCATAGCTTTGAAAATGTTCTTAAATTTTGTTTTGCAACATCTTCCTTTGTCAAATTGTCAACACTGCTTCCAAGCCATGCAATGCAGAGTTGCTATTTAGGATAACAACTTTTCACCTTTAGCAAACCCTTGATAAAATCAACATGTATCAACTCTATGGCATCAGGTTTCACTTCTGCCACAACATCTGCTAGGTTTCTTCTAGCCTCATTCAGTGCACTTTTAGAGACGCCAATTCCCACATACCTGCATTTGTTGTATAGTCCACAAAACCAAGAAAAATTTCAAAGATGGGACCAAAACTGCAAAATCCAACCGTATCACTTGACCATAGAAGTACAACAACAATCTATATTAATTGACCCAAAAAGTGCAACAAAGGAGTATATTTTATTTTCAGCGAAGAAGAATGACATTATTTATAGGCCCGGTGCCAGGGTGATCCCACAATAATCGGTTACACTTTTTGACCAATCTTGACATTGAAATCAACATTTTTCACCAAATCTTCACTTTCTTACACCTATGAAAGCTAAACCATTAAGAATTTGAAGATGAAGCAAACTAGTGATTTGTGATATTTTGTGTTTACATTCTAATTATATATATTTTTTAAATTGAAAAATAAATTTTGAATTCTTTTATGTAATTTTAATTAACTTGTTTTTCTACTAAACATCATTTTCAAAAAGTGATGTTTACTTTTAGCTGAATGACTTTTTTTATAGAAAGGATACAATTCTAATTTTTTAAATACAGTTTTTCACACCAATATCTAGTGGATGCATTTTTTTTTTTCATAATTTTTTGTTGCATATATATATATATATAATTTAATTTTCTAAGTCAAAATAATTATAATTTGGATATATTATACTTGCAGCTGCATAACTTTTTTTGTATGCATTTGAATTAACTTATTCTTTTTTTGTTGGAATAAGGACATCAATAGCTAGTGTACATGTATTTTTTAGAAAAAAATTCTCTTTTCCTATTTTTTCATATGTGTGAAACAAAGACCTCGATGTTCATTGAAAAACCTACATTCACAAAAAATAAAAAATTAATATAATAATAAAATTAAATATATTTAAAATTGTACTTTTTGGGAAGCTTATAATAAGGACTACATGTTTACAAAAGGTAAATTTTAAATGAATTAATTTGATCCCCTAAAAGGTAAATCAAAAGTGGTTTTTTATCAACATTTTGATAGGTGTAGAGGAGACTCCATTATAGGTATGGTTTAAAACTAGCGGGTTTCTATCCAAGGGGGTTTGATATAAATGGGTTTGATCAAACCCTCTTCAATTAAAATCCTTTAAATGGAACCTTTTTAAGGCTTAAATAATTATATTTTTCTAAAAATATGTGATTTCAACAAAAATTAGGATGTCCCAAAAAGTATAACCCATTATTGTGGCAGCATCCCTGACATAAAAGGTAAAAAAAAAAATCATATATTTTGTTTGACTAAAAACAATTTAGAAACCAAAACAAAACCTGGAAAAAATGTTATCACCTTCCATGAATGTGTTGAATAGTAGAGAGTAGAGGAGCAGTCTTATGAGCATTACCACAACCCAATTCAACAAACAAACTTCCAGGGGTAATGGCCTTTGCTATTTCCACTGCCTTGTATTTAAATAGTTGAACTTCTGCTTTGAACAAGTAATACTCTTGGAGACATGTAATCTCTTTGTATATCTATGAGCCATGACTGTCATACAACAAACTGAAATGAATCTCCTTCTACTGTTTCCTCAACCCATTTAACACAATTTTCTCCTCCATATTCATTTATGTGTTTTATAAAAGAGATGTGACTCCTTTTATAGAAATATTTTTTAGATGGATTCCTTTTTGACGTATACTATTTAATCCCTCATGTGGTCCATTAAATTTAATATTTTGGTGGTTGGCTACATTTTAGTTAAATTCTTGCCTCTTCCCCTTCTTTCTAATTATACACAATCATTTCTTTTTATAATCAAGAAAAATCAAGAGTTATTTCTAGGATCAGAAGTATATATTTTTCCAAGACGAATCCTTCTATAACCTCTAAAATTATGTGCAATAGAATCTCATTCACACCCTACAACAAATCAGAATTGAACTCAAACTTAGATTACCTAAAATGACAACCTAGACGAATGAACTAACCCAAGACATTTATGTACAACCAGTTTTGATTCCTTGCTCCCCTACTCTAGGGTAAGGAGTATAATAAGAGTATTATATAATACCCATGTTAGGCCTATATGTAATACCACTAGGACAATGCTCATTTGCTATATAATACTAATCATCATTAACTAATTTAAAATAAAAAAATAAGTGGTAGCATAATGAGAGTCACAACTACCTAGAAAAATGAGACACGTTTCGATAATGTAGTAAATTTATCTGCACATATCTATATAAAGGTATACACTACATGTTGGTATAGGTTTTCACATATTTGGGTATGTGCAGGATCATGATGGGCCAAAAAGTGGCGATATGTAAGTGATATGATGGCCCATGTGGCCGACGAATTTATTTTTACCAAAAATTGATGAAACGAAAAGGGTTTTTAAAGGAGATTCTTATCTTTCCACCAATATAAATTATCCTTTACTTTGAATTTAATAAGTAATTATTATTCATTTTCTATTTGAATTACGACTAAAGTCTTGATTGATAGGTTGATTGAAAAAAATCTATAGCTTTCAAAGGGTATCACATTTTTTGAATCTAAAACATGCATCACATTCTATGCTTCACATACTATAGGATTAAAAAAAAAAGAATTGAATTTCATGAATTTTTGACCAAGTTAAGGTGGTTAGACGTATGAGTTTTTATATTTTTTAAAAGTTGTAATAAAAAAATCATAATTAATTATTAACTTGGAAAAAAATTACAAAAAAATATGCATCACATCGGGATACGAGTCTTCTACCTCTATAAAAAAATATTATCATTTTATTGTGGTTAGGTTGGTCAGACAGACACCTACTTCTTATTTTTTCCCTGAAATTTAAGTACTACTACATTGAAATTTCAAATTTTCACCAAATAGATTTTTTTTTAAATAAAAATAAACCTAGTAGTTTAGAAACTACATTCAATTTTCAATATATTCTATTCTTACATATTTTTTAAATAATATAGTTAACTTATTCAATTTTTTATGTCAAGTTGCCTAGCTCTGATTTTTCTGAATTTTATTGCCACTTAAGGGCAATTTCACATTTGTGCATTTAACCCTTACATTTATGGTGCCTAGCCACATTTATGACAAGAACCTTATGGTTCAAAATTTCATGATTTCAACTTTATAAGGGCCAATGATGAAGTGATAGGAGTCCACCACCTCATTTCTTTTGAAATGATGAGTTGAATGTCTACACGACATGCAGATGTCTGTACAGTGTGTTAGCATCCTGATACTTTTGTGAGTTCAAATGAAGAATCTCAAAATATTTGACCCATGACATGTGTCCCTATGATAAATTCTCAAGACTAACGACTCTTCTCACCAATTCAGTTGAACCAAACCTTTATTTTCACTCTCATTCTCATTCATTCTATCACTCTCTCATTCAAACTTTCTTCTCTTGCTCTTCTCTTCTTCATCTTTTTTCTACGATGAAGCTCTACCAAACTGAAGTCTCTCCAACAGCCAAAGCTCTCTTACAAGCGCTCAACATTGTGTCTATCAAGACAAGAGAGGGCCATGGATTGTTGGTAATGCTCTCTTGATTCTTGTCTATTTACTGGCATATTATCTATTGTTTCTTTATCTTGTGATATGGATTCTCCTCTCGAGCAGGGTTTAATTTTATCACTTTGTGTCTTTATCTCATGATACGGGTTCTCCTCTTTGAATTTTTTTTTCTTTTATCTCTTTTTGTCCACTTTACTTTGTGTCTATTATTCTCTCTATCTATCTGGTGGTCTTTGGAGGTGGGAGCAACAAAATGGGGGTTTGACTGTGGCAAATCCTGAAATTGCCCCAACATTTTTCTTCATTCACCTTGTGTGTAGGTTGATAATGTGGAGCTTTGTGAGAGGCTTCAAAGCATAGGACCTCTTGTATGTAGGTTCCTCACCTCCCTTGTCATTTATCAGTATTTTCTATTCTCTATTAAAATAGTAGTTTAAACAAATCTCAGATTTAGAATAGTTAGCAATTCCTTTGGATTTCTATCTAGAGGTTTAGTGTTTTGTCCTTATAGGACATCAACGCACCTCTGGGAATTCAACGTATTGTTCTAACCTCCTACTTCCATTTTTTCATCCTCTAGTTGAGAGCTTCTCCTTTGGTCTCAGCAATCTCAGTGATCTACTCTTCTGGTCTTGAAGTTGTCTGTCTATTATCACTCCTAAAACTCTTATTTCGATCTATTTCTGGCAATATGTTTCATCTTATTCAATTCATTAGGTAATATGAGGTACTTTAGGGTAGTTCATTCCCTATTACTCTCTTGGTAAGAAAGAGGCTTGTAAGTAGTGAATCTCCCTTCTCTACATTTTTGGTGAACCTGACATGAACCATTGTTGAATATTTTTTGCAATGTTTTAATGTTTATAATAATTATTTTTCTAAGGAGGACTTTGATATGATAGATGATTCCCTGGATGATTTCTTAGAGGTATCCTCTCCTAGTTGTAGATCTCCCAAAAAAATGTCTTCATCACAACTGTTTACTTCCTCTTCACAAGTTGAGAAGTCAGTAAATGTGGTGGTAGTCTCTATGGCCCCTAAAAATCCTTAGAGACCCATTATTTACTTGACTTCAGCTAGCCCTTATCCTAAGAGGATTCATTCTATTCATTGGGTTCTAGTCTCTAATGGCTCATTAGACCTTTACACGAGATTTTTAAAAGCTACAAATTCTTATAATGTCATAGGGAATAGATATAACACTAGAAGAAATCAACAAGAATTTGGATCAATCTATTTCTCAACCTACTTTGGTTCCTACTTCCTTACCGCCTTCACAACCAAGTCTTCCTTCAGCACCTAAACCCACGACTAAATCACTTGGTGGTTATGATCTTGTTGAGCAACTTTGTGTTACTCTGACTAAGATTTCACTATGGGATTTTCTTCAATCTGCTTTATTTTATCACTTAGTATACTTCAGGAAGCCTTGCAAAAGAAAATATTTCCTTCCTCCGCTAAGCCGACAAACATTAATGCATTGATGGCTCATATTCATGTATTCACCAAATAATATGTTCTATCCACAAGAACTCACATCCCCGAATGTGCAAAAGCAAGAAAACCCTTTGATGATTATAGTTAACAATAATAGCATTGGTATTACATGTGCTCTCATTGACATTGTTCAGCTCTCAATGTGTGTGTTATTACCTAAGATCAAGATTGATTCTTCTTCTTTAGCTACTTCTCTATACATTCGTGGATTCGATAATGTTGGTCGATAAGCCCCAGGTACGATAATCTTGTGTAATGCCCTGCCAAGTAACCTTAAAGGAAGTTGCAATTAACGTCTTAAGTGAACCAATTTGTTTTTTATAAAGTGCATTTAACATACACATTCACTTACTAATTAACAACAACCTCTAAGGCTACAAGATTAGGATTACCTAAACCCACACATACATATTACATATAACCATACAAATAAACTAAACAAGTACAAATCCAGTACAACTCAATTACAATACAAGTACAAATCAAGTATAACTCAAACATCACTGACATAGGTCACATTGCTTCCAGACATAAAATAGATCAAGTATGTTCACAGAACCATACACATAAACAGTAAACAACATTTGTCATAGATAGAGTGTCATTGCATAGTAGTCATGAGATCTCCTCTAGGCATTCTTCATAGGCTCCGGTAATCCTGGTGGCTTCAACTGAATCCTGACCCTCATACTCACTCATGCGACATCAAATACCTCTCGTACTGACAAGATAAATGACTATGCCATTCCAGGCCTTCCCACTCATCCCAAGTCTAAACGAGCCCTTGTGTTTATGAGTGAGGATTAATTATCTTGATTAATGTGAATGCATCCTAATCATATAAGTACATTAATTTAATTATCACTTGATTAACTCACTTCTGAAGGTTACCCGGTTTACCACTTTGGGCTCTGGCCCCTAACAAAAGCCACCCTTTTAATGGACAACACACACCCAAAACAATCCACCAAGGGAAACACAAGTGCATACCAACTAGGCATCATAATCCACTCCAACACAATGAGGAACAAAGGATAGAACTCACTCCATCCATCTTGGAGACAACAATCACATAGTCCACTCCTCTCACAGGAGGTAAAACTGAAAAGACGCCATGCACTACCCAAGGGAAAACAACTGGATGGCATAAAGATTCAACAACCCTTATCTTTTAAGTTCGTCTGGAAGACTTATAATTTAGGACTAACACTAAATCCCAAAACCCGCAATGCAACTTGATGACATAGCAACAAAACATTCAAGTCATTAATCAAATCTAATATTTGGATTTCCTAAATCCATACTCATTCAATAGGTAGGGTTGACAAAGTCAAAGACACGATAACTAGATCATCTGAAATAATCATAACCCCTATTTCCTCTTTCATTATTGGAAATCTAAAACAATTAAACTTACTTCCCTTTACTGAATATAGAGAATTAAATCATTTAAGATAATCATGAAGAAGTTACTACTTTTGGATATACTAAATCCATATTTCATTCACAATAAATTAATTGCTCTAATAGAAATAAAATAAATTAAAATAGCTATTTGCCTCATCAATATAAACAACTCCTTAATTTACTTTTAAATCGACAAAACTCCATGCAAGTAAACTCTTTCCATTTCCTAACCAAATCTTACATCTCAATCAATTTTTTATTTAGAACATTCAATCACTTTAATATAATAAAATGTCGTTTCTCTATCCATTTACCCATATACACTAATCAATCCATTTTTAAATCTCTATTCAATAATATATTGCATGCATCTTATTAAAATAAAATACGATAACGAATTTACACTTAATATACATATATATGCTCCATATTATATAGACACCTAATATATATATTAATAAATTTAATTATACATATTCTTTAATATTCCAATCACAACGATTAAATTGCTCTATGGAAATAAATAAAATATAACAACTATTTGTCTTTTCTAATATATTCATTTCCTAGATTTACTTCTAATACAACATAAACTATTGCCATTACTATATTCAATTTCTATCCAAAATCTATATCTTTTCAATTCTCTATTTAAAAACATCAATTTCTTAGTGTATAAAAATATATTTTGGCTTCACTAATTAACCATGCATTCATATTGTTTCCAATTGAATCTCATTAATTAAACAACACTCAAATATAAATATTCCTACAATTCTTCAATTTTATTAACCACTACCACTTAACATACACGCATTTAATTACATATATACACTGTATATAATTTAAATGTTTATTTAAAATTCACAAATAAACTCATTTGAACTAAAACCATTTAAATATAAAATTATACATATAAAATACATATACATCAGATAATTATATTTTAAATTATCTACTGACATATATACATTTACAATGTATATTTTCTTAAATATATAATTGACATGAATTAAAATAAAACTAATTAAAAACTAATTATACTCTTGAATGAAAACAATATGCAAATATACATCATATGTATATATTAATATATTTTATTAAATAATACATCATTTAATAAAACATATTAAATATCAACAAATAATCTCCAAAATTCTATACTTTTAAACATCTGAATAAAGCCAAAATGTTTTTATAATATTATTTCATATTATACAAATTCACAGAACACTCATATTAATTATTTCTTTAATCCAATTAAACAAATGATATATAAATATATCATATTATTTACACATTAAACCTTATTATTCATTTTATTAACTAAATATATTTATCAAAAGCATTGATATTAAATAACAAATATCAAAATTTTATTAAACTAAAAACTATACCAAAAAACCCTAAATATCCTTATGGGTTTTAAAAAAAGGAATTTATAAAAAAGAATTTAATTTTTTTAAAGGGGAGGGGTCAGCTATGGCCGAACCCCCACTCCTCCACGATGCGCCTCCCCCATGCCAGCAGCCCGCTCCATTGATATAGTGTCCACTTTGGGCAAGGCGACCTTGGAGAGGGCGCAAGAATAGCACCCCACCACATTTCATTTGGATGAAAAAAAAGACTATTTTCTAAAGCCCATAAAAAAAAAAAAAAATGTTAATGTGACAATACTTCTTCCAAATTCCACGACGACATACTATGACTGTACAAATACAATATTTTAATATATATATATATATATATATATATATATATATATACATATATATATATATATATATATATATATATATATATATATATATATATATACAAAACAAATTTCAACAATAAATAATTGGGAAAAAATTCAAATATTCATAAATTGAAAATACTCAACAACCAAGACTGAAGAATAGACTTGAACATGTTACCTAGCTAACCTCCCGTTCAACTTAACCGACGACGGGCCAGGGCGATGTCATGTACAATGAAACCTAGCATATAATACACACCGTGATTATGACAGCTCAAGCCGAACCCGTCCTCTTCACCCATACACTCATCAAAACTGACACTTCCATCATAATTCCAATAATCTCATAATAACATCTCATGCTAACTCTACAACATCATTAATCCATAATGCATGTGAAACAATAATTAGATAACCACATCCCACAATAATAGTTGTCGCTCAATAGTAGCGATCAAAACATCATAACAAAATGTATCCAGTATCAAAGTAACTGCAACCAAACATAGCATAAAGCAAACCAAACAAGAAGCAAAATGAAGGGGTATTACATTCTCCCCCCCAAAGATTAGGCTTACCTGGAAGCCTGCAAAAACCTATAGTGCAAACTCCATACAATCACATGCAACCAAGGGTTCCAAACTGAACCACTCCATACCTTAACACATAAACAACAACAACCTGTGCTGTAAACAACTCAGCCACGTACACTATCAATTTAACCAAGACAACATGGTGAAACAACCACCAACCAATTTTTCAAAAACACATAACTATGGATTATCATACATAATACACATATGTACCAATACACAACACCAACAACCATCACAAGACTACACAAGGGTCCACCTAGACACCAGAAAACAACATACCAATCCATGATAGAAGAGTCCATGAATCAAGAACATAAACCATCTCAACTGAATCTAACATCAAACCAGTGGCTTCATGGTGTTAGGTCATACATAAAGTGAAACCATCCAAACAAGACCACCATGACCTATCTCTTGCTGTGTAAGGTGATTAGCCTCTAAGAGATAGTCATCACACAAAGGTGAGTAGTGCGTTCTAGCTACGTCCAGCCTCACCTACCCCCATTCTCAACGTTTCCTGTATCTACTTCCTCGTACACACTCACCAAGTTTGCTTCAAACAACCTTAGGGAGGAATCACAATATGACACATAGCCGACATTGAAAACAACAAAGATAAATAGCTTAGCCACCAAGTTCATAAAGAATAGCAAATTAAAATTTAATTTCAACAATAAAGCAATAAATGTGCACAATTTTAACACTGAATCAAATATATAACCACTAGGGTTATAAGAAAATAAGATCACAAGTTGTGGCTAAACCTTCACAATCAAATATAAACAAAGTGTTGACCCTCACAATCAACTAAAAAGAATCATCAATAACTGAAAGAAAGTACACAATCTTTAAATTCCACTATACAACAACTGTATGACTAGATACTAGCCACAAAACAAGGAAGGAGGAAACAACGTTCAACAAGAATGATAAATACCCTCATGTGATGCAGAATGGGCACGCTATCCACATGACTAGAGTGTATCCATGACTAAAGAAGACATTGTCACTCTACCAGGTCATACGCCAACCGAAAAAGGCACATATTGGTCGCATGCCACGTGGCAGTGCGTCTGGGGTCCCGCAGTAGTAGGCACACACAAAACTCACACCACACGCAATACCTTGTGGAGAAGACACACATAGGAACTCCCTATAGCCAGAGGTATACATGGCTAGGATCAACCCATATGCTACCTGACCAACATAGTCAAGGCAACCATGAGGATCCCTCTACAAGTGTTCGAGGCCCCAAAATGCTCATCGCACAAGTAGGCAATGAAGAAAACCTCATAATGTGCCTTTAAGTGTCTCAACACGTGGCATCGTGTAACATGACATCGTCACCATTACTATGTCGGAACACATGCAAATAGGGTACATATACCTAATGCAATACGATAATATCACTAAGGGGCTAATGAGCTTCACCTCTCATATGGATGAGGTTATCTCACTAATGCCAGGTCATCGCCTCTACAGACGTCTAGGCATAACTAACAACTATGCTGCTATATTCAAATCTGAGGGGATTAGGCTAACACATATGGATCAAGTATCTTGATCCATCATAAGGGAAAGTAGTGGGTACGTTTCCTCGAAATTGGTTGAGCTAAGATGCTCTACGCGGTAATATGCGTACGCTACACACTCCACCCAAGAAAACTTGTGACTACTACTATCCCTTCATGGATTGAGGATCTAATGAACCAAAAGAAAAAGAGCTACTTTTGGTTACTCCTATATATAGGTTTCAACCACAATTGGGTTGGTCCCCAATCAGGTAACAAACATGCAAACACATATAATGGTATGGTAAAATCCACACCCAAATGTGACTTTTCCCCATGGATGGGTACCAAGTATTTCCATCACATGGACACACAAACAAGTACGGGTTTCCACAATATTCAAACAAGATACAGTTACTGGTTTCTTACATTTACAAGGGAAAACAACTACATACATAATCCTATAGGAGTATTCAATTCCATGACCCATGGGATACGTATCTTACTTTCCAACCATAACCTTTTATCAGGTTACTAACACGCTACTCTCTTCACAGAGTATGTCATGCTAAAGTAACAACCATGAACACGTGATTACTTAACACTCTACTAACAAATCATAAGAATAACTTAGTGGGCACAAACAAATAAATAAATAAATAAATTGCTCTATGGAAATAAATAAAACATAACAACTATTTGTCTTTTCCAATATATTCATTTCCTAGATTTATTTCTAATACAACATAAACTATTGCCATTACTATATTCAATTTCTATCCAAAATCTATATCTTTTCAATTCTCTATTAAAAAACATCAATTTCTTAGTGTATAAAAATATATTTTGGCTTCACTAATTAACCATGCATTCATATTGTTTCCAATTGAATCTCATTAATTAAACAACACTCAAATATAAATATTCCTACAATTCTTCAATTACATTAACCACTACCACTTAACATACACACATTTAATTACATATATACATTGTATATAATTTAAATGTTTTTTTAAAATTCACAAGTAAACTCATTTGAACTAAAACCATTTAAATATAAAATTATACATATAAAATACATATACATCAGATAATTATATTTTAAATTATCTATTAACATATATACATTTACAATATATATTTTCTTAAATATATAATTGACATGAATTAAAATAAAACTAATTAAAAACTAACTATACTCTTGAATGAAAACAATATGCAAATATACATCATATGTATATATTAATATATTTTATTAAATAATACATCATTTTATAAAATATATTAAATATCAACAAATAATCTCCAAAAGTCTATACTTTTAAACATCTGAATAAAACCAAAATGTTTTTATAATATTATTTCATATAATACAAATTCACACAACACTCATATTAATTATTTCTTTAATCCAATTAAACAAATGATATATAAATATATCATATTATTTACACATTAAACCTTATTATTCATTTTATTAACTAAATATATTTATCAAAAGCATTGATATTAAATAACAAATATCAAAATTTTATTAGACTAAAAACTATACCAGAAAACCCTAAATATCCTTGTGGGTTTTAAAAAAAGGAATTTATAAAAAAGAAATTAATTTCTTTAAAGGGGAGGGGTCGGTTGTGGCCGAACCCCCCACTCCTCCTCCACCATGCGCCTCCCCCATGCGCCTCCCTTTGGGGTTGCGCTGCCACCAAAGGCAGCGCTCCCTCCACATAGTGGAGGGCGTTGCCTTTGGAGGCAGCCGCACCTCCTTTGGTGAGGGCGGTGGGATGTGAATAGCACCCCCACCATATTTCATTCGGCCATGACAAAAAAGACAGCAAATGAAAATTTCGCTTCCTGAGCATTTTTAAAAAAAATATGAATTTGACAATGCTTTTCTTCCAGAATTTCGTTGGCCGTACGGCGACGAATATACATTAAATAACAGTATATTTTAATATATATAAACATATATATGTATATATAATATATATATATATATATATAAACATATATATATATATATATATATAACAAACGAATTTCAACAATAAATAATTGGGAAAAAATTTGTGAAAAATATTCACCTGTAAGAGAAATTGAAAAACTCTTTTTCCAGAAAATCCAAACTTCATAGAGATCTTAAGAATTAATTCTTTTAAACTATTTTCTCAAATTCCTGAACAATTAGAAGAAAAATCAAATGGATCTAAATAAATTCAGAAGTTTCAAACAAAACTCAAAGTTTCTCCACCTAATTTCTATAGAGGGTTTCATTTTCTAAAAACATTGTAAATGCATTGTTCAATCTCTATGTTTGATTCCAATAACAAAATAATCGATTTCCTCAAATAATTTAAATTCAACTGAGGTTTTCACAATTTTTCACTCAAGAATTTTCACAAAACAAAAGCTATAAATTTATTTAATTCTTTTCTTCTAATAACAAATTTCTTTTCTAAAACAGATTTAACAAACAAATCTTTAATCACTACTATTTTAAAAGTAACCAAGAACAATAAAACACAAAGAGGAAAACCTGGTTCAAGAAGCTACAGAAAAAGATTAATTTTTGATGCAAGCCTCCTCCAAAGATCTCCTGAATTTTCTTCAATCCTCCAACAAATGCAAACAATCTTTCCTCCAATCAATTCTACAATCAAAACTTTCTTCAAACCCTTCTTGTGCAAATTTTTCCAAAATTTCTTCTCTGTTGTAAAAATGATTTTTTTTTCCTAAAACTTTCTCCCCCAAAATTAAAACATGCATTCCTTATAAATCAAAAATACCTAATACAACCCTAATTCACATTACATGCAAATTAGATATTAATTTCAATTTTCGAAAACCCACTTTCAATTTAAAATGCAATTTAAAATAATAAATTAATATCCAAAGTTGCAACTAATTTCCCAAATAAACATTTAATTACAATTTCTAATTTAATTCCCACAAGATGAAATTAAATTCCAAAATTAATTTTAATTCTTTTATTTCCTTTCACTTTCTTGCATCACATTTAATTAATTAATTAAATTATTTAATAACTAAATTCAACCCCCTTGGATTAAACTTAATTAATTAAATAAATTAAATATAATTAATTAATTTAAATATAAACTTTTATCCACATTGCATTATTTAAATTAAATAGCCATCAACATGATTTAAATGCAATTATTCTAAAAATTGATTAAATAAATACGCACCTTTCAGAATCAAATAATATTAAAATAAGGTAAACTATGACTCAACAACTAAGACTGATGACACATTAAGGCTAGGGCATAGACTTGACACATGTTACCTAGCTACTACCTCCCATTCAACTTAACCATTGGGTCGACACACTCGAACCTGTGAAACTAGGTGGAGTCGATGTCATGTACCTGCAATCCTGAAACCAAGTAAACAACATCATACAATATATCCAGCATATAATACACACCGTGAAGAAGAAATCACGGATTCGGAGGGCGCTTGCAAGCGAGTGATGCGAATCCATCCTCCTCACCCATACACTCATCAAAACTGACACTTCCATCATAATTCCAATAATCTCATAATAACATCTCATGCTAACTCTACAACATCATTAATCCATAATGCATGTGAAACAATAATTAGATAACCACATCCCACAATAATAGTTGTCGCTCAATAGTAGCGATCAAAACATCATAACAAAATGTATCTAGTATCAAAGTAACTACAACCAAACATAGCATAAAGCAAACCAAACAAGAAGCAAAACGAAGGGTTATTACATCTTATCTTTGAGACTAGGACCCATTATCATACCCAGTTTGGTATATGTGATGCCTGATCCCTTACCTTACAATATTCTCTTGAGAAGACCTTGGATTCACACTTTGGGGGCTGTAACCTCTACTTTACATTGTTTCATAAATTTTGTTGCTAATAATGAAGTAATCACAATTAGGGCTAACCCTGAGGCTATGCACCTTTGTGAGTTGGCAAATATTGGTCGCGCATTAGTTGTTTCCACTCTTAATAATTGTATTCCTTCATTATCTTTTGATGTTTTGGCATCCTCTTCGGCAGTGCCTACCTTGAAGGTTTCCCCTGAGGTGAATGACCCTGAAGAAGATCAACCTGAAGTGACGAATCCCAATTCTTCCCCTTCCACTTCTTCTAAATTGAATGTATATCTTGGTGATGATTGGGGGTCCTTGGATTTCTTTGATTTTTTATTGGAAAATACAAATTCGACCCTATCCACCTCGACCTTCCAAAAGTCGCATACACCTCTGCTAAGGACAATTGGGATCCTATTAAGGAAAGTGATTGTACACCTGTTGAGGAAGATAATAATGATTCTACTAAGGAAATTAATGTTTGCAACTCTGATAAGAAGGATAATTGTGATCATGAGGATACATTTGAACCCATTGGTGGAATGACACTCTCTATGTGGATCCACCTTCTTCTCAAGCTTTGCAAACATGATATAAACCTGGTTATGAACTAGCCTCTAAATATGGTTATAACCATAAGGGTTGTTGGTGTATTGAACAAGGAATTCAATTCCCCATCCAAGTTATGCCTTGTAAGTGTAACTTGGGGTTGGGTTGTTCTCTTGAACAGTCTATGCAAAAACCATGGTGGAGAATTAACATGATCTTCGCTGAGCCTTTTGATCAAGTCCATCATGATTTGATTAAAAGTAAAGTAGAATCTGACAAAGTTCCTTGAGATTTTTTATCTTCAAAGGAAGCTCTAGAAGAATTCTTAGGTTTCTATTCCCATCTACCTTATTTTCACCATAAATGGTGATTCTCATATCGCTTGCACAAATAAGCATACTTTGGAGAATCCATTTTGGACATGGATGAGGAGGCTCCTCTTTCTAACATGGATGATGATGTTCCTATTCCCCATCTCAAAGAACCTAGTTCTCTCCTTAATGGGGATACTACTAAAGTTTCCATGGACCCTAAATCTTCTAAAAATGTAATTAAGATTGAGAAGTTCCTTTCTCCAGAAGAATCTAAGAAACATTCTAAATTTTTACATTCTCATCATGAAATATTCACTTGGTCATATGAGGAAATGCTTCGTATTGATGAGTCTATAGTGGTTCATAATACTATCCTTGGTCATGATGCTAAGACCATTAAGCAAAAGATCTAAAAGATGAAATCCCAAGGTCACACTATTGGTTAATACTAAGATAGAGAGGCTATTAAAAGAAGTCTTTATTCATCTTACTGACTATTCACCTTGGATATCGAATATCATTGTTGTTAGAAAATCTGATGGTTATATTCGCATTTGTATTAAATTTTGTGATATTAATAAGTCTTCTCTTAAGGATGGTTTTATGTTGCCTAATATCGATATGGTTGTAGATTCAACCACAAGTCATGCCTTGTCCTTCATAGATGGCTTCTCAGGCTATAATCAGATTCATATTAATTTGAAAGATCAGTATAAGATAGCCTTCACTACCCCACGGGGTACTTTTTGTTATGTGGTCATGTCGTTTGGGTTAAAGAATGTAGGCACAACTTACCAATGGGCGATGACCTTAATCTTTCATAATTTCATTAACAAAATTCTAGAAGATTATGTTGACAACATCTTGGCTAAGTCTATGACTCATCCTGATCACATAGAAAATCTCTGTATTATTTTTAAGAGACTTCGACTCTAAAAGATGAGACTAAATGATCGTAAGTGTGTTTTTGGCATTGACACTAGAAATTTTTTGGGATTCATAGTTTCCCATCGTGAAATTGAGGTCAACACAAATAAGATTGATGTTATTGTTAGCATGCCTCCACCTAGAAACATCTTTCAACTGCATAGTTTGTAGGGGAAGATTCAAGTGATTCATAGATTCATATCTTAGTTGGCTAATCACACCCTTCCTTTCACACGTATGTTGAAGAAAGATGTTCATTTCTGATGGGATGATGAGTGCGAGAAATCTTTTGAGTCCATCAAAATTTATTTGGCCAATTCTCCTATCTTAATGTTGGCTATGGAGGATAGATAATTTTTACTCTATCTCGTTGCATCACCACAAGCCTTAGCAACTTTGTAGGCTCAATATGATGATGATGGTAAAGAAAGGGTGATCCACTCCATTAGTTGTTTTCTTGTCAATTATGGAACTCGTTACTCTTCCATGGAGAGATAATTTATGGCTCTCATCTTTACAATGAAAAAGTTAAGACATTATCTCCTTCATGTTAAAACTCATGTCATTGTAAAAAGTGATATTTTGAAACATTTGTTCACTAGAATCGATCTTGTTGGGAGATTGGCGAAATGGGTAATGTTTCTTTTTGAGTTTGACATCAAGTTTGTAACTTGTAAATCCATTAAGGGTAAGGTTGTTTTCAATCAATTGGCGAAATCTCCCTCATCTCTCTCTTTCCCTAATTTAGACTCTTTTCCAAATGAAGACCTTTTTACCACTAACCACAGACCTGTATGGGAGATGTATTTCGATGGAACGACATGTCAAGTTGGCTCTGGAGAGGGGGTATTTTTAATCTTTCCCGAGGGTAAGATAGTCCCTCTATCATTTTGATTGGAATTTCATTCAATAAACAATATTGTTGAGTACAACGCCCTTATTGTTGGCTTGTGTGTTGTGATTGCATTAAATATCAAACATCTTTGTATACATCATGATTCTAAACTCATTGTAAATAAAATCATAGGGGTGTATCAAGATAAGCAGAATAAGCTATCTCAGTATCAAGATTTGGCATTATCCTTGGTCATTTTCTTCTCCTCATTCATGATAGAAAACTTGTTCTTTGGAGAGAAAACTGACATGTGGATGCCATGGCGAGTGCTACCTCCCTTGTGCCTTTGGATAAGGATATAGAGGAATACCATTTTTTGGTTCATATTCTTCGCTCTCCCACTATCTCAGATAAAAATGAATCTGATGCTCTCATGTGTTCTCACGTAGACTCGAAGGAATGGTATTCTAACATTTACAATTATCTAAAGATTATAAATTTTCTCGACAATGTGACAAAAATGATCACACTCAGATACAAAAACTTGTAGTTTGATATGTTGTGTTGTCAGAAGTTCTTTATCAAAAATATTACAATGATTTTCTTCTTTGATGTCTCACTAAAGAATAAATACCACTTGCCCTTAAGGAATTCCACTCAAGCTTTAAGGTTGTACATTTTAGTGGTAAACTCTTGGTGCAAAAATTGATTCACATGGAATACTTTTGAAAAATAATGGAGCAATCTGACTCCTTTTCCTTTGTCAAGAAATGTCCTCAATGTCAACAATATAGCCGTATTATCCATGCTCCTACTCGAGAGCTTCAAAATCAAGCCTCTCCTTGGATATTATTGGTAAAATATCACCTCCCTCTAAAGGGAATGTCTTTATCATAATCACTACATATTACTTTACAAAATGGGTCAAAGTTATTCCACTTCATACCATGAATTTTGAAGCCATCTATAGCTTTCTTTTGAACATTGTTTCTTGCTTTGGATTTCCTTCTACCCTTGTTTATGATAATGGTATGCCATTTAAGAAAAAAGAGGTGAAGCAATTTCTAGAGAAGCTTCATATTCAACATTGATTCTCTACACCATACTATCCTCAATCTAATGGTCAAGTTGAAGCATCTGATAAAACTCTTGAGCTCATTCTGCAAAAAATAATAAACAAACATGGTAAATATTGGCATAGTCAATTGACATGCTCCTTATGTGCTTATTACACGAGTGTTCATACAATGATAGGAACAACACTGTACAACCTTGTGCATGGAATCGAGGCCATCATTCCTTTACAGTTGGAAATTCCATCTTTTTGATTTTCCCTTAAAGGCTTAATTGATGAAACTTACCATGATAATTGTTTGCATCAACTTGAGTTGCTCAATGAGCATCAAGTTTTGGCCCTCGACCACCTTAAACCTTATCAATGATCTCTCCTAAACACTATAATTAGAGTGTTCTTCCTAGGACTTTCAAGGTAGGTGATGGGGGTGAAATGTGTCATAATTTTTACCCTTTATTATCCCTTTACCTTTTTCATTTCCATAGTATCATTTGGTGTTCCTGTCACTATGTGTTAATGAATTGAGGATATTTTATAAAATGCGAAGAAAATATAAAAACTTATAAATATAAAAAAACCTTTAATCATTTATTGATTATCTTCATGATTGTGATAGCAAGGGATAATTAGGTGGATAGCACATGGGTGCAAGAGTACCAGTGGAGTGGAGATGAAGCCATTCAAATTCATGTGTCATTTTGGCTAAGTCTGTTATGAGTTGTTAATTTTTTTTGAAACAATATCGAAAGTTTGTAATCTATTTTTAACTAGCTTCTAAGGTTGTTGGCCATATGCCAAAATAACCTAGGCAATTATATTCTTTTTGTTTAGCATTAGTTATACACTTAGTGGCTCACAATATTTATAAATATTTATGTTAAGACTTGGATTCATATCGATATATACATCTATAAACCTTTGTTCTGATTAAAAGATTGTGATTTGAATACCATTCATATGAGTATTGATTAGCATGGAGTAATCTTTCGTTCAAAAGTTTCATCACTTAATAATCAAATAAGGCAGGGCCTTAGTTACTTGGTGAATCATTACAGTATTAATATGTTGTGTGGTAATAAGTATTTTAGTTTTAAATCCGCTTTTAACCTTTAATTATAATTACTGTGTTAGTTTAAGAATTGTTGGGTTTTTTTTAATACATGTGAGTTTAGTTTGGCACATTATATTTTATAAGTGTTAGGCTTCAATTCCCTTATTTGATTATATTTTGTTAATTCATTTCGAGTATGAAGTATTATTTATGTTTGATTGTTTTTCATTTAACTATCCTTGTTGCAGACTATTCCTAGCATAGGTTCCTATCACAGAATTGACAGGAAGTCTAAAAAGCAATTTTTTGAATAAATACATATTGTGTGTTAGTTACATCTATCCCCACTTAGTTCATTTTTTTCATCCCTTAGGTAAACAGCTTCACAAGTTTACGATTCCTGGATTGAAACTAAGGAAAAAATTGAGGAAAATAATACAACATTCCCAAGGACTAATCTATCCATACTTTTTAGTTTAATAAACTCATAAGAACTCCATTTATCCCTAATATCAATCCATAGTTTTGTCCAATCAGTAGGTGACCTGGTCCTCTATGAGAATCAAATAAATGTAAATGTGTTGCTTGATCAAAAGGGAAAGTTTAGTCCTAATTGGTTAGGCCCTTGCATTTTCATATTTGTGTGTGGTTTGGATGCTTATGAATTGTTGTCTATCGATGGAATGCCTCTAAAATAAATTTTCAACGTGATGCATCTTTGTCAATACTATGCATAGTGTCTATATGTCATGTGTGTAATGCTCATTCCTCATGGATTGTAGTGTATCATATTGTGACATTCATTCATTAACACATTATTGCATTTTGTGTTATGATGTAAACATATGTGTATGTGTAGTTAATTTCTTTAATTAGGAATTACATGCATACATGTATTTTATTATTTTATGTGTCTATACATTGCATTTGATTGCATCTCTTGGTTAGGCAATTAGATCATCATTGTATTTAATTCGTATACATCCATGTGTGTTTATTAGATCATGATAGAATCTAATCTAAACATACATCCATAAGTATAAAATCCATCACATAATCATGCATGAAAGTAAAAGCATACACATAAATATGAACACCATAATATCAGAATCGGAATCTCGTATATATATATAATGTATGTCATATACATGTATCATACCACTTTCATAAAAAAATAGTGGTGGTTGTATATCTGTCAATGTTTATACATCAAATATATATAATGTATGTCATATACATGTATCATACCAATGTCATAAGAAAATAGTGGTGGTTGTATATCTGTCAATGTTTATACATCAAAAAAAATGTTATATATTGTATATCATCAATACAAAAATGGATCATAATAAAATTGAAATCTAAGCTTTGGGTGTGTTTATCCTTGAGCCCTCTAGTCCTAGTGGTGAGTGAGGTCTAATAGAAGGGACAAAGTGGGATCTATGAGATCATGAGACTAACATGCTCGGTCACAATCCCCTGATCTCGTCGTGTAGCTCAACTATCTCTAGATCCACCTACCTGAGGTCCTCTTGCAGTTGTGGATTAGTCATCGATCTCACAATTGTTTCTTACACATCAAGGTCATCAAGCTGGCTTTGAAGAGTGTCGTGTGCTCTATCAAAGCTCTCTGCTCTCATCCTAGCCTCGTCTCTCTCAGTCAACACATTTTGTAGCTCCATCAATCGTTGATCCCTCTTTCCTATTAGAGCAGTGACATTGACTACCCTCTGGGCTACCTCCACCCTCAACTCCTCATATGTTGTCCTCAGTACTACCACAGGCTTGAAAACTCGAGTATGTCACCCTATTGAATCTAGCATGTAAGCATCCAGTATGCTTCCTTGGACTAGAATGGTTAGAGCCACCTCTGAAATACACCACACAATAAACGTGGTCCACTTTTGTGTGCTCACTGTAACCACAAAATAACAAGAATCCATCAATATTGCATGATATATCAAAATATGACCACACACACACACACATTTACATGAGATAAAACTAAAATTATTGCAAAATAAATAGCATAAGTAACCTTCGGTACTTGGGTCCCTAGCTTACTAGTGTGGACCAAGGGGAGGAGTGACTCTAGGACCTGAACCTCCCACATGTCTTGTTATTGCCATTATTTTGGTGTTGGGATAGGGACGATGGTTGTTGTAGGCGGTGGTGGTGCCACCATGACTAGCATAGCAGGTGGAGGGGATGAGAGTTTGTGTCATCACCTCAATCTCTATGTTTTTGCCTCCCCCTCCTAATCGTCACCGCCTCTATCTCCTCCTCCTCCTCCTCCTATTGGTGGGGCTTGATCCTAGTGTTGCATGAACAAGACAACTAATAGGTGGGGTGAATCAGTTGTATCAAATTAAAACATTCAAACCCTCAACAGTAATCAGACCCACATGTATTCATTAAACCCTCAATCTGTTATAATGCTGGAACATGAAAATCAAATAACAAAAACTAAAACAACCAACACCATACACAAAAGAACATTAGATTTATGTGGAAAACCATACAAGGAAAAAAACCATGATGAAGATTAGCTCACAATATAAGTAATTTCAAAACCAATACAAAGAGGCTCATTACCAAAATAGGACACATTGTCTAGAAAGGCTCATAGCCTAGGCTCATTGTGAGAATAGAAAGAAGAAAATAAGATAGAATATTACAAAGAGAACATAATCTCAATGCAATATAGATTCCACCACAACGGCTCCAACAACACTTGTAGCCTTCAAGAGATCAAGATATCTTAAATCACTGCATTCAACAATCTTGTGTTATATCTCGCATTGCAATCCACACTTTTTCACTTAATTTTGCATCACAACACTCAACTCTATTCCACATTATATCTCACATCAATCCAACTTGCATTTATACCATTCGCAACTTGAAAAACATCTTCAATTTGGCTACACTCACTTTACACTATAAATTCAAAATAGGTCAAAACTAAACATTCCTACAATGGATAGGAACGAAAAGAAAACCAATACAAAACTTAACTAGGACCCAAATCAACTCTCACATGCCACACTAGACTTTCATTAATGCTTGAACATCTTTGAATGTAGTGTAAACACCAGGTTGGTCATTACCCATGAAAAAACCATTAAACTTTGAATTAAATGATTCCTCAAATCCAAAGATGACTTGTAAATTGCATACCACACTTCATCACAATCTAGAATACTCCTCTATCAACCCAAAATCCATCAAAATCCTTCGTAACAATTCACACCTTCAGAATGTACATAGCTTCTATAGTCATACTACACTTCCAAACGTTGCAACTCTAAAATCCATCTTCTAGATCACCAAACCATGAATCCTCTTGACACAAGCAAGAGATCAACACCATCAACATACCTTCAAAATCGTAAGACCTAAAGAACAAGTATAAAGAAATGCATAGCAAATATATTTCTCCTAGACACCTCTATAAGAAACATTGCAAAACCAGTTCACACTGGTGAACATAACTTCCTCTGACCATCGATCCAAAAGTCAAAATTTTGGATACAAAAACTCTGAACACCTCTAACCAACATGTCCAATCCAAAAAATAAAATATTCAACCTAGAAGAAATGTGAAGAAAAAACTAGAACACCTTTGTAGCACTCTATTTCCTTATTTTATCAATTTTCTCAATATCCTCGACATCTAAACCATAAACACAAGCTTTTCCAAGCAACACCATAGGTTAACATAAGCAACTTAACTGATGAAAACATAATGAAAATAATCAAAGCAACAATTTCTCTTAACCACTGCACAACTATCACCAATGACAGCACAAGCTTATTGACATCAATGACAACACTTTCATACTTGCAACAATCTCCTGCTTTGTCATTGATGGCAACAACACAAGATATGAAAAACCATGAAAGACAACATATAGCTTTAAACATACTTATTTCCTTTTCTCCCCATTGAACAACTAACTCATTACACTTTCTCCCCCTTTGATACTTGTCTGTTTCACATGTCTCATTCTCCCTTTGTATAAAAAGACTTTTTAACATGACTTCTCTCTCTCCCCCTTTGACATCAATGGAAAAGGATAAAATATTTTGCATTGTTCTCCCACTTTGACATAGAACCAAGATACTTGCAACTTCTTTGAATACTCCCCCTTAAGAGTACACACCAATCAACTCAACAACCTCTGCACAATGACAACTCCATACTGCAACAATGTCACTACGTGCTCCCCCTAAGAGGTAGCCACCAACATCAATCCAGAAAAGGAATGAATCCATAGATCCACTGGACTGATGCATCTCTATATGCATCTAGTTCAAAGGAGGGGCAATAACCCCCAACTTCTCCCAAAGATACTCAAAATTATCCTTAGGAAGAGCCTTATTAAATATTTCAGAAATTTGATCCTTTGTAGGTACATATTCAAGTTTCACTTCATTCTCCACAACCTTCTCTCTCAAAAATTGATACCTAATTGATATATACTTTGTTCTTGAATGCATCATTGGATTCTTTGAAATATTGATTGCACTTTTATTATCACAAAAGATAGAAATAGGCTCATCATACACGACTTTGATATCCTTCAATGTTTTTCTAATCCACAATACCTGTGTACACCAAGATGTTGCTGCAATATACTCAACCTCTGTAGTAGATAAAGAAATAGAATCTTGTTTCTTGCTAAGCCATGATACCAATCTACATCCAAGAAAGAATGCACCACCACTTGTACTTTTTATGATATCTACACAACCAACCTAATTTGCATCTGTGTAAGCGCTCAATGTGAAATCAATATCCTTAGGATACCACAAGCCAAAATTTGGAGTACCTTTCAAATATATGAATATCTTCTTCACTGCTGCAACATATGTCTCTTTAGGTTCTTCTTGAAATCTAGCCGCAATACAAATTGCATGCATGATGTCTATTCTAGTAGTAGTTAGGTATAGCAGTCCACCAATCATAGATCTATACTTTCTCTGATCATCCTTAGGGGATTCAACATCCTTACTTAGTTTGCAACCAGTAACCATAAAAGTACATATCGGTTTGGAGTCTTAAAATTCCAAACTTCTTCAACATCTCTTTAACATACTTTGATTGTGAAATGAATATGCCTTTACTTTTTTGATTGATTTGTAGCACAAGGAAAAAATTCATCTCCCCAAACATAGACATCTCAAACTCTTTTTGCATCTCTTTTGCAAACTTCTTGCACATAGCTTCATTGCCTCCAAAGATTGTGTCATTGACATACACAACCACTATCAAGATTTGATCTTCCTCAACCTTAAAGTAGAGATTACTATTTGTGGTACCCTTATTGAATCCATCATATTTTCAAGTTTAACAAACTTACTCTTATCTTCAGTCATATTATTTGAGCAACCATTGTCAATAACCCAATAGTTAGTGTTGTCTAACATGAAAAGAAGATAACAAAGTACCTCCAACTTTATCCTTTTTCTCTAGAGCACTTTCCTTCACAAAACTTTCAAAGGTAGCAAAACTAGATTCATCTTTTAAAGCTAAGAACAAACATTCATTTTCATCAACATCTCCATAATCAGATTCATCATCAGAAATACCATCATCTTCTCTAACATAGTAGCTCCTCTTGATCATTTTTCCTTTTTTTTCTTGTTCTTATTGTTGACAATTTTTTTTAGACATCTCGAAGCATAGTGACCTATATTTCCACAACTGAAACATTTAAAAGGTAATTTACCTTTGTACTTACTAGTGCCCTTTTTCATTCTTCTTACAAAGTTATCTTCCACATCATCAAGATCATCTCCATCTGAATCTTCAATTTTTTTTATTTTTTAGTCTTGAAAGAAGTTCCACTTTTGCACCATTCTTCGAACCAATTTCCCTCATCTCAAATGAAGTTAGTGTTCCAAATAATTGATCTCTAGTGTATGTATTAAAATTTGTAACTTCCTCAATAGAAGAAAATTTTTCACTATGATAATCAGGAAGAGTTCTAAGAATTTTCTTTACCACTTTAGGTCCTTTGACTTGTGCACCGATACCTCTCATAACACTTACTAATTCATCAACCCTTTGCATGTAACTTGTAATTGTGTCATCTTCAGACATCCGCAAAGTCTCAAATTGTATCTTGAAATTTTGTAACTTAGCTTGTTTAACCTTGTCATATCTTTCATAAATACTTCTAGCTTATCACAAACTTCTTTAGCGGTTTTTAGATCCATAACTTTCACTAATTCAATATGTGCAAGACTACTCAAAAGAACAAACCTTGATTTACCTTTTGTTTTGTAGGCCTTTATTTTATCACTTGTGCTCAGTCCATTTGTAGGTATGTTATATATAGTATTTATTTCCTTAGTGACATCAAATTTAAGGTAAATAAAATAGCCTTACATCTTCACTTTCCAAAATGCATAGTCTATGCCATTAAACATAGGGATCTCCTTCTTGCTCGCCATCCTGGATCTACCTCAAAAAGTTAATATTTTCTTCAAGGAACCTTGCTCTGATATCAATTATTGAATGAACAATACAATTGATAGGGGGTGAATCAATTGTATCAAATTAAAACATTAAAACCCTCAATGGTAATCAAATCCACATGCATTCATTAAACCCTCAATGCGTTATAATGTTGAAACATGAAAAGTAGATAACATAAACTGAAACAATGTTATACACAAAAGAACACCAGATCTAAGTGGAAAACCCTAGAAGGGAAAAAAACCATGATGAGGATTAGCTCACAATATAAGTAATTGCAAAACTAGTACAAAGAGGCTCACTGCCAGAATAGGACACAATGTCCAAAAAGGCTCACTTTCAAAATAGAAAGAATAAAAGAAGATACAATGTTACATAGAGAATGTAATCTCAATGCAACAGAGATTACACCACAATAGCTCCAACAACACTCGCAACCTTCAAGAGATCAAGATGCCTCAACTCACTACATTCAACAATCTTGTGTTATAGCTTGCACTGCAGTTCGCACTTCTGCACTTAATTTCGCATCACAACTCTGAACTCTATTCCACACTATACCTCGCATCAATCCAGCATGCATTTATACCATCCACAACTTAAAAAATATCTTCAATTTGGCTACACTCACTTTACACTCTACGGATTCAAAATAGGTCGAAACTAAACATTTCCATAGTGGATAGGAATGAAAAGCAGACCAATACAAAACTTAACTAGGATCCAAATAAAATCTCACATGCCATGCTACACTTTTGTTAATGCTTGAAAATCTTCGAATGTAGTGTAAACACCAGGTTGGTCATTACCCATGCAAACACCATTAAATTTTAAATTGCACGCTTCCTCAAATCCAAAGATGACTTGCAAACCACTTACCATGCTTCATCATGATCTAGAATACTCCTCTATCAACCTGAAATCCATCTAAATCCTTCACAGCAATTCACACCTTTAGAATGTACACAACTTGTACACTCAAGCTACATTGTCAAATATTGCAACTCTAAAATCCATCTTCTAGAGCACCAAACCACAAATCCTCTTGACACAAGAAAGAGATCAACACCATCAACATACCTTCAGAATTGCAAAAATTGAAGAATAAATGTAGAGAAACATGGAGAAAATACATTTCTCCTAGACACCTCTATAAGAAACACTGCGAAACCAATTCACACACTAGTGAACATAACTTCCTTTGACCATCCATCTAGAAGTCAAAATTTTGGATACAAAAACTCTAAACACCTCTAACCAACATGTCCAAACCACACAAGTAGATCCTCAACCCAAAAGAAATGTGAAGCAAAAACCAGAACACCTCTACAACACTTTGTTTCCTTATTTTATCAATTTTCTCAATATCCTTGATATCTAAAGCATAAACAAAAGCTTATCAAAGCATCATAGGTTAACATCAACAACTTAACTAATGACAACATAATGCAACTAATCAAAGAAACAATCTCTCTTAACCTCTACATAATTGTCACTAATGACAACACTTTCATACTTACAACACCTGACACTGACATCGCCTTTGGGGCATTTTCTAGGAAAAGTGGAGCAAGCCCATGTTGCATCCACTAGGTCCTAAATCCACGAGCGATGCCTACATCATCTGCGAGAAGTATAGGATCTTGATCCTCACCCTCTGCCTCGCTATTGCTTGGAATGATGTATGTGATAGTGGGGCGTCGATCATCACCAAACCTCATGGCACTCCTAACTGTCCATGTGTATCATGGCTACGTCGACAGAATGGTACGTACAATGTCAAACTATTGCATAATTCACTACTAGTAAAAGGGAATAATAACAAAAATTGTATGGCTTATCAAGAATCACTCTCGTTGCATGTTGCGAGGCTGCCAACGGTTGTCTACCTATACAATTCCTCTATATGGCCACCATCTAACCTTTTCATGTTGTAGTGTATCAAAATGTAATCTCCAAAACTAGAGGTCCATGTACCTCCACTAGTGCACTAACTCGTATGAGTATTCCATCGACCTACTATGGTCTACCCCTTGGGGATACCTGATTGGCTGGGTGCATGTAATATGAGTGAATGCCCACACCTGTAATAGCGTACAAGTGGTGAGACTCACGTACTTATAATGCACGAACCTTCCTAGCTCTTGGTACAAGTGTGGTATCATGTTGCAACCCATCCAAAGATGATTTGTTGCTCCTCCATGAGTCTAATAGTGTGGATGAGGCCCCTATGAAGGTGAGAGCACTACCCATCCATGATCACCTGCATCACAATTGTCATGGCCATCACCCTCTGAATAAGAGGGACCACTATGTTGTCATGCTTGTACCACCAAATGTAGATGTGGCCAATCGCATTACCAATTTTTGTATGGCTTGTACAGTATTGGATAACCTCGAATCGCTCTCAGGATGAGTGTGCATCATCCAATGCCACCTGTTATTCATAGATGGGGATTTTGATTATCCGAGAGACATCCTCCAACGCGATGGTCATCTCACCTATCGAAAGGTGGAATGTTGAGGTGGTCGAATCCCACCGCTCCATCAGTGCCATGAGCATGCGGTCATGGTATAACATCTTTGACATAGTGTAAGCCCACCATAGGCCTACCCATCAAAGATGCCCCTCCTCATCTGGGGACATCTGCTATTTTGACCCCAATTATTGATTTTGGAGAGGATATATTGGAAATTTAAAGAGAAAATATGAAACTAATTTTAGTTTGCAAGTTTCATAATCTCAGTGAATATGAATTAGTGGATTATGGAGACATAGATGCCTCTATGGAAAGAGTAATTTTTATCCGTTAGTGTGCAGAAGTGTTTTTTTAATTATTTGTGATTCTTCTATAGACAAATATATGCTTCTACAGGATACCATGGTACTCAAATTTTAATCTATTTAATGAGACCATGTATGTCTCACCTATCTGGGTGTAGCTACTTAATCTTATCCTACTGTTTTGGGGTGAAGATAGTTTATACTATATTGGGAATTTGATTGATAATGCTCTTGGGGTCCCAAATCTCTTAGAGCTTAAATCTTAATTCCCTTAATGTTCAAATTATGGTGGAGTTAGATCTCTTGACGAATTTATTTATTTGAATAAGTTTTGCTCAAGGTGGGTAACCATTTGTGAAAATAACAATTGAACTATGAAGGAATTACTTTCTAGTGTAGATTATGTTTTTATACTAGCAATCTACTTAAACTCATCCCTTGAGGCTAAAAGGGTCAAAGCTTCAAAATAGGCCACATGGTGGATAGGGAAAATCTAAGCTATCATTTTATTACTCTTTGTCATCTTCGTACACCAATTTTTCCTCTTCTATTGCAAATGATTCTTTTGTTTCAATGGCATAGATAACCGCTTTTTTTTCAAAGACGAAGGCTACATGAAGCTCCAAGAAGTTATGTGAGATAGTTTCTTCTTCTACACCTAAGGAGGGCCCCCATCCTTCATGAAAAATAAAATGGCTTCTACCATCAAGGTTTATTGTTTCAAGCTCTATGACCCTTCACTCTCATGTCAAGATAGGCTAGAATGGGCGCGGGTCTAGATAGAGTTGTATGATATTTTTGGTAGGTTGATTATGGTTATGGTTAATTATTATTGTATATAAAGAACAGTCACTTATCTCTAGTATAAGTTGAAAAAGAGTTGCATGCCTTAAATGGCTCATTTGAGTAGGCAATCCTGTCACAACATTTTTAATTGGTCGAGGAGCCTTGGTAATGGTGTGCAGGTAGGAGAAATTGAAGTTCATGCTCAATTACTCCTAGAAGACAAGCTGGGATTTATTGGAGAGCTAAAGAAGGATGGCATGATTGTCATTATGGGTGATGGAATTAATAATGCATTGACATTAGTAACAGAAGATGTGGGGATAGCTATGGGTGTGGAAGGCTCTGCAGTAGCCATATAATTTGCAAACGTAGCTCTCATGTCTAATGGCATAAGAAATATTGTTGGTGTAGTGAAAATAGAATTGAGATCAATGAGGACAATATACATAAATGTTGCATTCTCCATATTGACTAAGGTATCCTTGGTGGTGCTTGTTTTCATGGGTTATATCCACTTGTGGATGGTTGTGCTAGTAGACACTTGATTGTAACATTCCACAACATGCTTCTCTTGAAAGGAGAGAAAGGTGGTCATGCTCCTCCTCATCGTCATCAATGGGTGTTGCAATGACTCAGATGTGAATGGTCATGCAAATCATTTTCACAATCATGATCTTTATCATGGTATTTGTAAAGAGGGCCACAACCATGAGCACAATCACAATCATAACCATAACCACAACCATGATCATGATCATGAACATCGCCATGAACATGAGCATGAGCATGAACATGAGCATGAGCATGAACATGAGAATTATTTTGGTGTTATGAAATGTAGTGCATGCATCTATCATGCAGTAATTTACTGAGTGTGGCTACCTCAAGCCTAGAAATTGGTCATACTGCACTAATGAAGTCTTGATTTTTATCCACCCAAACACTACTAGAAAAATTGAGTAGACTCATAATATACCAAGTAGTTGTTGCAACAAAGGAAAATTACCCTTCCAATTGGGTCCTCAGCCAAAAATTGGTTGTTAATGTGGTAAAATTTCAAATTGTTAATTATTGATTTCAATTGATAAATAATAGTTTACCATAGTTCTCACAAATGCCTCACCAACAAGCAAGATTGTAGAGATAGAATTTTGAAAAGAATTGGGGAGAAGTTAAAATGTTTGACAAAATTCCTCAAACAAACATTGCCTCATGACCTGGTATAATTGCACAATATGAATTTGTTAAAAGAATTCAACAAACTTCCAAGAAAATGCAATTTGCAAGTGTAAAGACAAATCTCATAGATTTTGTCAACATTCTATCCGGTGTGCAAAAAATGAGAGCTTTGGAATAGGGTATGGAAATTTATGGAAAAAAAGGTAAGCACATTTTTTTTACAGTTGGACATTACCCACTCCCTGTTTCTTATTTTTTGTCAGGGTACGCATCAGTTCAAATAGTCTCACTTTAGGAAGTCATTGCATGAGATATTTTTGTCATCTATTAGTGTGTCGTGTGTTTAGAAAAAAATTCGCTTCTTTATTTGAACTATTGTTGGATGGTGTTGTTGGTGACATAACATTTGACAATTAAATTAATCAAAGTTGCCAAATATTTAAACTACATATCACTTCTTCAAAATAACAATGCCAAACAAAATGGACCCGTGTATGTAGATATTTATGGTAAAGGAGCTTAATTATTTTCCTCATTCAAAGGTTTTGTTTCAGTTGTGTTTGGATCCTTCTAAATGGATGCATATCACTTCTCCAATGACACCATTATTGCACACATGTACCCAAAAAATAGACATTTTTTTCAAATTAACCTTCCACGCCTCTTTGATGTACCCATTGCACACCAAGGTGCGATTGCTAGTTTAAAACTCTTTCCTTTTAAAATATGGGTGGGAGAAATTTTTAGGTTTAAGCTTGTCGGTTTTCCTTTTAATCAAAAGAGGGTGACAAGGAAGAAAGGTGACATCATTCTTGGCAGATGCAACAGAAGAGTGGCATGCAAGTTCTCGTTGGAGAGTGAATGGTATGTGGGGGTTCTCTCACCACTTGAAGGGTGAAAAAGGAGGGTGCAGAAGGAGAGTGAGGTCAGAGTGACCTTAGATGGAAAATGACGGTTGAGGCAGAGAAGGGGTGTTTTGAAGATTTTATTTGCTTGCATAGAGGATAAAGGGTGGTGGTCTTCTTAGGGACTCAACAATGGAGAAATCATCTACAAAATCGCCAGTCCAGGTGTGTGCTAGGCGCTTTAATATGGTTCCCAAGAGGATGGAGTATTCAGCTATGAAGGACTCAAAAATGGAGGCGATGGCTGAGGGAGATCAACCTGAGTCGAGGCTGAAATCATATGCCAAAAAAGTAGAAAATAAAGAGAATGGATCCGTCTCTCTACAACTCTTTTTGGTCTATCTATGAGGATTCTAATAGGTTAGAAAATTATCTATGTATAAAAAATTCAAAATAAATACATGTTTTTTATGTAAAAACAAAATCTTCTAAAAACTATGTTATGTACTAAACAAATAGAAAAAAAACACTTCGCTCCTTCAATATTAGTTTAGGCATGACATGGTGCACATCGTTATAGTGCGAGTCTATTTTTCAAAACGCTTCATTTAGTGTCACCAATAATCTCCATAAAAAACATTCTCCATGTTTAAAATCATGGAAAAAATTTGCATCTCTCACAAAAAAATTATCGTGTAGTAGTTGTGGAGATTGATTTCATTGCAATGTGGCAATCATAACATACTTGAAGGTTCTTCACAACTCTTTTTCTTGGGGAAATATCTAACAAAAAAAAGCAATTTCCAACTTTTTACTATCATGGTAGAGATCATGATTTTTCGTCCTTTTCCACATCACTAAGTGAATATCTTGAATTTGGAAAATACCCTCCTACCTTAATCTCCCAAGACAATTTCTCCAGCTTTGCATACATATTCTATGTCTGGATATGATTTGTATCCTACACAAAATGCATGTACCATTTTATGGCCTTCATTCCAACTACATTTAGGGATCTTTTACTTCTTTTATCTTTCATTAAACTCCTTATCATTTGAACCTCACACTGTTTGCTCACTTCTCGATAGATGGTTGAGAAAGTCACATCATTTTAAGATCAAATCAGATAGAGGGTTCATGAGGCAAAAAAAAAATTGATATAGGATTAATTAGAATATTTTTCTAAATAATTAGGAGCCCCTACTCTATAGTTTGTAATTTGTGAGTACATTTGGGGTAGGGTTGGAAATTGCCCCCACCAGCTTAGGAAATTTTTTGCCACTTGTCAATCATTCGGATTTTTAGATTCCCACCAATTGATTTTTTTATCATTTTATATTTATATACTTTGTTACATCAAATAATAAAATTTACGAGACCACCAATTCCCTAAATTTTGGGGCTTAAGCTTTTAAGCTTAAGCAACTCTAGAAAATTCATGAGACCACCCACTTTAAAATATTGTTAAACATTTTTAAAAGCACCCAATAATTTTTTAGGAAACCCCCTTGAATGAGAACACATTGCTTCATTAATTCGAAGATTTTGAAGGCATTCTTACAAAGTTTATTTTGTGCATATCCTACAATTATTGCATTCCACGAGATCACATTTATTTGAGGTATTTTGTCAAACAACTCGCATCCTTAAGGTATTGCATATCTAAAAATGGTCATTGCAAAACTTGTTAATTAATTAAATATGAATTATTTAATTAATATTCTAAAAGTCATCTACATATAAATAAATTTAATTATTTATTTATATCGTTCATTTTTCTAATTCTTCTAGTTTAATTAAATAAATAAGTTTACTTAATTATTTTTATATTCTTCTTAATTAAATTAATTAAATTTCATAATTTATTTATATTAATTATCATATTATTCTAAGTTTGAATGTTTAATTCAAATAATGGAATATTCCTCCAAACACTTTCTTCGTCTCACATTCAAATTAAATATTGTAAATATTTAATTACATGCCTTTTTCACCTCTCACATAATTAAATATTGTAAATATTTAATTACACACCTTTTTCATCTCTCACATAATTAAATATTATTTATTTAATTATGGAAGCTTCTAAAATCCATGTCACATGAAATTAAATAAATTTATTTATTTAATTGGGAATTTATCCTCAACTTTCAACCAACTTTCATAAATGAAATGACAAATGGCAATTTGTCTCCATTTTTGAATGAGGATAGTTTTGTGGGTTGAAAACATTCTTCCATTATTCTCTCAACCTCCAAAATCTCTCACTGTTCATCTTGACAGGTTTGAATTTGACCGTTGATCTTTGCCAACTAGATTCTTGTCTCCAAAAATCTATAAATACAGCCCTTTAGTGAGTAGATTTCATCCTAGATTTTGTGAATTTAGCGCGGTTACTATAGTTTCATTCAAAATCAACATTTTAGCATAGAATTTCAATTTCATAGCATTTCAAGTTCATATCATAGCTTAAATCATTTAGCAATGGACATGCATGTTGCATAAACTTGTTCTCTAAGTTGTCATTCTACCAAAGTTGTTGCATACACCAATTGAGAGCCAGCAACTTACAACAGATCCTTGGAGATATAGGACAATGGAACGCTTTTGAAGGAGCTGTTGTTTAGGGTATGTTTTAATTTTAATTAGTTTCCTTTGATTTATTGTTTCATTGGTGTGTTAGTTTAACTTATTAGTTGTTCCACATATTCTCACACACATTTTTGGTGCCCACCATGGGGCCTTTCCCCATTTTTAATCTTTTTATTATAGAATTTTCTGACAGATGATGGATTGGAGCTGCAGTTTAGCGCATATGAGCCACAGTTTAGTGCATACAAGCTGTGTTTTAGCACATACGAGGACTGTTTTAGCGCATTTTCTAGTTCCTTTAGCGTATTTACTAACTGTTTTAGCGCATCCTTGTTGGTTCCTTTAGGGCATTTGTTAACTGTTTTAGCACATTTGTTAACTGTTTTAGCGCATTTACTAGTTCTTTTAGCACATACAGGGAGTGTAAAAATAAATCCTGATTCTGATGCCATCCACGAACAATGATTTTTCTTTTCTACCTTAAGTAAAAATGAAGCAATCCTAGGATAGACACTTAAATCTGGAATTAATCAATCCTAGGATAGTCACCAAACATTATTTTATCTTGGTTAAAATGAATCCAATGCTTGTTGTGAAGCAACATCTTCACTTAGTGTAGAAAATTGTCATTTGGATTTAAAACTAAACCATTTGTCTGTTGTGATTGCTAGGTAATAGGTTTATGCTCTCCCCTTTACTGGGTGACCAAAACACTAGACTTACCTTTTTCATTTTATGCATTTCATGTTTTATTAAATCCTTTAGAAGGCCTACCGTAGTGGGAAAAATTACTCACCCTACGGGAACAACCTAAGTGGGAACAACCAAAGCCAGGTTTTCCGACCCACTCTAATCAAAAGTGAATTTTGGGGAAACCCATATTCAACGGAAGTGAGCAAGATAACCATCCCCAAAATATTTGTTCTAAAGATTGGGAGGTCTCCTGAGCGAGTTTATCTATTATCACGCCGAACGGATACCTTTACTACAGACCATAGTGTAAAAAGCCAACTATGTTAGTATCCAAACATCATAATAATCACAGTGCAAGGGGAGGAAAGAATCTGCCCCCAAGATACTCACCATATAATTTCCACGGATGGTTTTCTCAAGGGATCGATAAATCTAACCTTGAGTATACACCTAGAAAAGACAAAAACACGGGCACCCTTTAGGGGGTGACACGGTTGTGTGTGTCGATGCAATTTTAAGATGTGGGCTATGGTTGCTATGATGACCTTTTTGACAAATAAGAGTGAGTCTATTTTAAGTGCTTATTTTGTTCAATACCCATGAAAATCTCAAGAACATACATTCTTTGTTTAGATTTTTAAGATTTGCAAAACAACTATTTTCTACTATATGTCGTGTTCTTCCAAATTTAAATCAGATAAATATCATCCAAAAATATCAAACTGTCAAAATATGTTTGTCTCAGTGTAGTAATTGGATAGTTTAGCGCATCCCTGGTCTATTTTAGCGCAGCTGTGCTATGTTTCAACGCATCTGTGCTCTATTTCGATGTATCTATGCTCTGTTTCGACACATTTATGCTATGTTTTAGCGCATTTGTGCTTTGTTTCAACACATTCATGCTCTGTTTTAGCGCATATGTGCTCTATTTTAGCGCATACTTGCAACACTCCAACGCATAGATTGGATAATTTAGCAAATATGCTAAAAATCTTAGCACATCTGTGATCCGAACTTGGGTAATTTTTTTAACACCTGAAAATCTGCCAATTAGTCTAGTCTTTTTCTATGCTCGGGGTCTAGAAGTCTACAAATTTTGCAAAGAAGTCCCTAGAGAAAAAGATTAGGAAGCCACAAAAGTATCTCAGTTATAAGAATCTATTGAAAAGGAGAAAGTTTTTATACCAAATTCAAGAAGTTTTTCTTGAACACAGAACTTTTATTCATCGATATCATGACTTTGTTAGAGGTTTCACTGACAATTTTGCCTTAGAACCATTATATTCACGAGCTTTCTTTCAAAGAAGAGCTCTTTCTCAAACGCATAATCACATTCAGCCTATTCGTTCCTCTTTTATCCCCCAATCGACAATTTTGTACTCTAATTGTCCCAATCAAGTTTTGCAATAGAGAGATTAGGAGCATTAGGCATTTATCAAAAATCCTTATTTTTACAAAACTACGATCAAAACTGACAAAGTGCAACATCATCTTTATTTTTTATTTTTGTTTTAATTCCCACAATAGGATCATCATCCTTTCAACCGGGGAATCACAAGCTAAAGATTAGAAATTTCATAAGTCATATCAATAGAATCTTCATTCTATTCTGACTTGGATATCCATCAAAATTGCATTATTTCATCTTTTGATCAAGGTTAGTTGAAATTGGGAAAAATCTTATGCCTGTTGTCACAAGATCTTGAAAGCACATAAAAGGAGACAAAAGGGAAAGTACAGTAAGCAACATGGGTGATAAAAGCAATAGTGGTGATAAGGAATAAAATCCTTTTCATAGAATTTGCACTAGGAATAATCTGAATAATGATGAGATAACATAAGAAATGCTTCAAGAAGCAAAATAGGATACTCGATTCCATACTCTCATGGACAGAGTTTTGGAATGAAACAAAGAAAGATATTTCCTTTCATTGGCCAATCAAGGAGCTAAGTTACCTGCTGATTTTGACACGAAAGGGATTAGAGAGGATCCTGAGGCCCCCCTTAATTATTTTAGTGCTCTTACTCAATAGATAAGAGAATTACAAGGGAAAATAAAGGAAAGACAAGGGGGTACAACAAATAAATATGTTTTGGAAGATATCTGCCCATATCCATTTGATAGGAGTCTTATCATGATTTCTTTTCCAAAACATTGTGAGATCCCAAAGTTTGATAGGTATAATGGGAAAACAGATCCCATTGATCATGTGAGGGATTTCCGAAATATGAGCTTAGAATTTGCTCATGAAGATACCTACCTAATGCGATTGTTTCCATGAATTATGGGTGGACAATCCATGGAGTGGCTTTCCAAGTTCACTCCCCCCATCAGAACATTTGAGGAGTTAATAAATAAGTTCATATCGCAATACTCCTATAATATACAACATCAAATAACCATGCTTGATTTATGTAGAGTAAAACAAAATATTGGGGAACCCTTCACCACCTTCTTACAAAGGTGGAGAAGGTTGTTTGCAAGATATTCCCGTCCTGTTCCTGAAAAGGAAAATATGGAAATCTTTATCGACAATCTGAATCAAGAGATGAGTTATAGGCTAAATCTTCATTGTCCTCAATCGTTTGAAAAATTGATTGAAAATGCAATTACCATTGAAGGAGCCTTCGTCAAGTGTGAAGTTTTAAATCTTGATAAAGAAATTCCAAATTCATACAATAACAACAACAACAATAGCAACAATAACAACAAGTCACGATTTTGGACTCGAAATAAAAATGTTTTGAATGATGGGGTGGTAGATGCTAACAACGTGAATGTGAAGCCTACCATTCTTAATGTATCAGGTGTCCAACAGACCAATAATGATGTAAATTCTAGTAACCAAAGCAATAATCCCAACCAAGGAAATGTGACCAACAATCACGGTAATAATCTCGGCAATAATCAAAATTCAAATGCGCCCAAATCTCAATTTTTCTCGAATTGACGGAGTTTTACTCCCTTGGGCCAGTCTTTGGAATCAATTCTTAAAGAACTGTTGAATCAAAACGCTATCACATTTCCACCACAAAGAGATTATGAGCCTCGAGTTAAACCACCATCATGGAATGACTCATACTATTGCGATTATCATAGATGCAAAGGTCATAAGACAAGTAATTGCCAAGGGTTAAAGAATATCGTTCACGGTTTGATTGATAACCATACCATAACGGTTGAGGGACATTATGCCAATGACGATCATTAGGCATTCAAGGATCCTCTCCCCAATTATCAGAAAGGGGAATCTTTGGGTGATAAAGGCAAGAATGCGAATCATGTCTACGACACCATCATCAATCATATTTACATCGACGATCAACAAGTCAATGCTATCAAAATCAAAGGAAAGCAATAGTATCAAGAGGTTAATGCTACAACAAGGGGAAAATCCAAAATCATTGTAAAAGGAAGTTCATCTAAGTCGGTGATTCCCCCTCCAAGTTAGTACAATTTGGTCGATCAACTGTGAAAAACATCGGCCCAAATTTTTATCTTGGAGCTGCTCAAAGTATCACCAGCACATAAGGACATTCTGGAAAAGGCACTCATTGAAACAACTGTGTCTCTTGATCTGGATATCAATAAATTTCAAGCCATGGTGGGACACTTGTCCTCACCCACATGTTTATCCTTTGCTGAAAAGGATGACTCCTCCATGAACCATCCCCATAATTCATCACTTTATCTAGAGGTCATGGTTCATAAAGCCCGAATCAGATGTGTTTTAATAGATGGGGGAGCCAGATTAAACATTTTTACTTTAAAATTGGTCCTTGCTTTGGGATATTCAGAAGAATCTATAGATCCACGAAGGAAAATTACAATCAAAGCATACGATGATGAGGAAAGAGCTTCCAAAGGCCTCATTATGCTACCAATCAAAGTGGGACCTATTGTGAAGAATACCTTTTGTTAGGTTCTAGATCGGGATTTATCCTATAACATACTCTTGGGTCGCCCATGGATCCATGAGATGCAAAAAGTTTCATCCACTTATCATCAATGCTTGAAGTTTCTGTATGATGGACAAGAAGTAACAATACCAGCAAACCATATTAGCAGTTAGACTTGTTCTAACCTTAGAGCAACTTAGGACACATTTTTCCCCCATAATAAAGAGGCATTGGCCATTTCTACTTCTAAAAACAATGAACAATCAAGGGAAATGATAAGGAATTTTGGGACCAAGCTAAAATTAAAAGATAATGGGGTGGGAGAATATTCTTTATGTCTCTAATCTACCCGTCCAAGATCCCATGATCAACCATCAACATCCATACAACAGGCTATAGTAGCTTTATCATCAGACACACAAGCTTCAGTTCCCATCACCAAGTTTGATGGAAGATTTATCAAGGTAGATACTCAAGAAAGTGAAACAGAAGACAGGGCTATCCTTGATTGGCTCTATAAAGTTGAAGATGAATCGGTCCAACATGTCAAGTTACCCATTGAGCAATATGGAAAGTGTTATCAAATAATGCAACAAATGGGTTATGAAGGAAATGGCCCTATAGGCAAGAGAAAAGAAGGTATTGTTGAACCTATCCGACTAAAAACAATGCACCCAAAAGATAAAACTGGGTTAGAAATGGTGAGGATGCAAAGGAAGAAATAGTACAAAGAAAATCCAATGAGGAGTTAGTTGAAACAATTCTAACACTAACTCCAATGAATATTAATGGGACACCATTTTTTATGATAAATTCTAGAGGGACAAACAAGTGGATGTATACAAAAATATACACCCATGCTCGTACAAGGGGAAAGCTCAAGGCCTCCACTTGATTACATCCTACAAAGCGACCATGACTTAAGTAATGACGATTCAATTCAAAATGATACAGATAATCGGTAGGAGGATACCATCATAGATCTTCCCCATAGCGAAAATGATAATAGTATCATGACCTTAATTGCCAGTGACCTTACCTAACTTGATGATCCATTTACCTTAGTCCCTCCCGAACTCATTGATTGGGAACAAATTGCACCAATTGATATCCCAACTTTTCTTGATGATGAAACCATTGTAAACTTTCTTTGTTCATCCAACTCAAAAATAGGTTCCACCAGCGAATCACAGGATCAAAGTCTTAGACAGGAAAGTGCCAAGTTTCTCAACTATAAAATTAACAATATAAAAGAAGGAGCTAATGGTGAAAACCTAACAAAGTCAGTATTAGATAATGAAAAGAGAAAAATGAAGAGCGTATCCAAAAGTGAAAACCTTTCAAAGGAACTGGAAGATGGGAAATTTGACACTCTTCCTGAGCACTATCAGGAAAGATCTTCTATTTTGATAGAACCAACAAAGGCACTTAATATAGGTATTACGGAACAACCCAAAGTCTTGCAACTTGTTGCATCCTTGACAGAGGAAGAGATCCCAAAATTCACAGAATTCCTAAAGGGAAATCAAATCAATTTTGCATGGTCATACACAAATATTCCTAGATTAGATCCAAATCTCACCATGCATCATTTATCCATCATGTCGGGGACAAAACCTATGAAGCAGAAACTTAGAAAAATGCACCCACATGTTGCATTACTGGTCAAAGAGGAGTTAAAGAAACTGTTAGATGTAGGATTCATTCGGTCTATAGACTATGCAGAATGGATCTCCAATATTGTACCTATATCAAAGCCAGATGGACAAATTATAATTTGTACATATTTCAAGGATTTAAATAAAGCATGCCCAAAAGATGATTTCCCTCTGCCAAACATAGATATGATTGTAGATTTGATTGTTGGACATGCTATGTATTCACTAATGGATGGATTTTCTAGATATAACCAGATAAAGATTATGCCTGAAGATCAAGATAAAATAGTTTTCACATGTCCTTGGGGTATATATTGTTGGAACGTAATGTCGTTTGGACTAAAAAATGCAGGATCTACATACCAATGGGCAATGACTACAATTTTTCTTGACATGATGCACACATTCATGGATGATTATGTAGATGATCTCTTAGCCAAATCAAACACAAGGGAATGACATTTAGCTATCTTATCTAAAAAAATTGTCAAGATGGAAAGATTTAAAGTCGGACTTAATCCTAAGAAATGCATCTTTGGGGTGAAATCTGGAAAGCTTCTAGGTTATATTGTGTCAAAAAAGGGAATTGAGGTGGATCTAGATAAGGTACAAGCAATCCTCGATATGCCACCGCTAAGGAACATTAGTCAACTACGCTCATGACAAGGACATTTGCAATCCATCAGGAGATTCATTGCACAACTGGCAAATAAGAGTTTACCATTCACTCATCTCTTACATAAGAATGTTCCATTTAAATGGGAAGACAGGTGTGAAGCAGTGTTTGATTAGATAAAGCATTATCTAATGAGTTCACCAGTGCAAGATGAACCACTCATATTGTATATTTCTGCCATAAAAGTTTCCTTGGGAGCATTATTGGCACAAGAAGACAAAACTTGAAAGGAGAAAACAATATATTACATCAACATAACATTGAAAATCCATGAGCTAAATTACAATTTCATTGAAAAATATTGTTTGGCAGTAGTGTTTACTTCTCAAAAGTTACGACACTATATGCTAGCTCATACAATAAAACTTGTGGCTAAAATTGATCCTTTAAAATATCTTCAAAGTAAGGCAACCCTAACCGGTAGATTGGCTAAATGGGTCATGATCCTAAGTGAGTTTGACATTCATTATGTGGATCAGAAGGCTATCAAAGGACAAGTCATAGCCGATCAGTTGGCAGAGGCACCAATGCAAGCAGAACATCCAATACACATTGATTTTCCTGACACTGATGTTTTCACAACAACCACTAAACAGTCATGGGCACTTTATTTTGATGGCTCCTACACTCAACATGGCTCGGGGGCAAGAATTATTTTCATCACACCTCAAGGACATACAATTCCAAAATCTTATTGGCTGATGTTTCCTTGTACAAATAACATAGCTGAGTATGAAGCACTGTTAATTGGAATGATAATTGCATTAGACTCGAGAATCATAGAACTACAAGTTTTTGGTGATTCACAACTTGTCATAAATTAGATAAATGATTAATATCAAACTAAAGATGACAATTTAATGCCTTACAAAAACATGATGGATGATTTCAAGAAATACTTTGTTGATATCAAGTTCACGCAAATTCCATGTGCTGGCAATAAGGCTATAGATGCCATGGCTACAATTGCATCACTACTCCAATTGTTAGAGAACCAAGCACGGTACAATTTCCTGGTGGAATAATTGTTTTCTCCTGCTTATGATAATCCAAAAACCCAAATCATTTGTCACCTAACTGGTTCTGATTCTCCCTTGTATGGCCAAATCTATGCTTATCTAAAAGATACCATTTTGCCCCTAGATTTGTCTAGGAATCAAAAAAGGAATTTCATATGCTAATCTTCTCGTTACACCCTAATTGCTAACATTTTATATCGATGTGTTCTTGATGGTACCCTCCTTCGATGTCTCAAATGCGATGAATCAAAGAAGGCCTTACAAGAGGTTCATGGTGGTATTTGTGGAACTCATTCAAGTGGACTAACCTTGGCTAAGAAACTTGTTAGAATGGGTTACTGTTGGCCGACCATGGAAAAATAATCATTCATCTTTGTGAAAAAATGTTTGAAATGTTAGATTCATGGGAATCTCATTCACGCTCCTGCTCAGGAATTGCAACCCTTCACTACAACATGGCCTTTCACTTAGTGGGGATTGGATCTAGTCGAAAAGATACACCCATCATCATCAAATGGACACAAGTTCATTATCACAGCCATTGAGTACTTTACTAAGTGGATTGTGGTTATTCCTTTAACAACTATTACCAGCAAACAAAATTCATCCTTCATTTTGAACTATATCATATGTCAGTATGGCATTCCCAACTCTATTATCACAGATAATGGAAGACCTTTTAAAAATCAAGATGTTGATGAACTCTATGAAAGATTTCACATCCAACACAGGTTCTCTATGCCTTACTATCCACAAGTAAATGGCCAAGAAAAGGCTTAAAACAAAAAAATTTTGAAGACTATGAAGAAAATAGTGAATGACATCGTTCGTGATTGGCATGTCCAATTAAATCTACAGAACCAGCATTTGCACGCCAACAAGCGCCACCCCGTATGCTTTGGTTTATGGAGTAGAATCCATTTTTCCATTGGAATTTGAGATTCCCTCACTTCGAGAATCACTGAAGGGGCTCATAAATGATGAGGATTACAGAGTATCAAGACTGCAAGAGCTAGAACTGCTTGATGAGTGGTGACAAAGTGCAACTAATCATTTAAAAGGTTATCAACAAGTTATGTCCTGCAGTTACAATCACAGAGTCAAACCATGAAATTTTAAAGTAGGTGACTTAGTCCTTAAAGAAAACCCTCATAATCAACAAGATTGGGAAAAGAAAGCCAAGTTTGAGCCCAATTGCCTAGGTCCATTCATCATTATTGCAACATATGGATCAGGGGCATATCAGTTATCAATGCTAGAAGGGGACCTGCTTGAAGATCCGACCAACAGTATCTACCTAAAGAATTTTTATGTTGGAAAAACATCAAAAACAATATAAAAAAGTCCTGGAAAAATATCAAAAACAGTGAAAAAAAGTCATGAAAAAAAAAATCATAAAAATAAAAAAAATCAAAATGCAAAAATCAAAAGAGAAAAATACAAAAAAATCAAAAATCAAAAGAAAAAAATTGTTGCCTTGATGAAAACCTAGCAAACAAGCATCTTGGTAACAACAAAAAAATCAAAAATCAGAAAAAATGCAATAAAAACAAATGGTGAAAACTTGGCAAACAGGCACTATTTGTGATTTGGTTGGCTCTCCCATCTATTAAGATACATTCTACAGTATTCATATATATTTTTCATCGGCATCACAGGCATTCCTAGCCATCGTATCTGCATCATGCGCCCAACATTTCCTTGAAACAACAAGGATTTCATCATGGCTTGATGATTAGTGTTATCCTTAGCATTAGGTTGTGTCTTATCGGGAGTCAGAGTGCGAGGTCATTGGGGGTAGTCAGCTTTTGAACCTTTTTGGTAGACAAATGAAAACATGTTTCAAGTATCGGAATATCATAAAAACAAAAAAAATGTCCAATCAAACTGGGTCAAAATAGCTGTCAGATAGGAGACTGAACAAATTGGATGATCTTAATCTGAATTAAAATGAATGAAAAACTTAAAGCATAAGTTGAATTTTTGTTTTGACATTTGATGACATCATATCTCTAGAGTGGTTCAATGATGTACTAAACTAGAATCACAAGGAAGGAATATGATTTTTCTTTGATTGTTGTTTGTAAGCTAGTCACTAGTATTGTGCAAGTTTATCACAAGACATACTGACATTTAGGGATTTGCATAAGAAAATGGTTAACTTTTTTCTATTTATGCAAACAATACTCAAGTCATCTTGGTCCAATTATACCTCGATGCTTGTATTATCTTGCTATATCAAACATCATGAAATTTTTACTCAGGTCATCATCGGTGCTAACATCCCCGTTGATGCTTGTACTAACTTTCAACATATCAAAAGGCTCAATGATGAAAATTAAGCGCAGAATTGGTTTACAAAATGACAACAATGAAATGGTTCATTTGGAATTTTAGGATTGCATGATTCATTTAGATTGCATTCATTTTTGTTTTTATGGCTATATGACAGATTTTTGGAGGTTGGAAATAATACATATCTCTTTTTAAGACATCGATTAAATACACTTAGATATTTATTACATCTCATTTCATTATCATTTTCATATTTCATCATATCATTCACATTTTGTATATCATCATTTACGTTATCATGAGCATTTTCACATCAATTACATCATGCATTTCTATTTATTGACTTTCATATCATTTTCATTATCGTTATCAATATTATCATTATTAGTTACCATTCATTTTCATTATCATATCATTGTTGATATCATAATCATTATTCATATCACATTTGCATCATATCATTTTCATATTAGTATTGACATATACACCATTTCATATCATTTTCATCATCATTTATTATTTCATATCATTAATCATTTATTATTATTTTAATCATTCACCTCATTTTCATATCATTTTATGTATCATTTTCATAATCAATTTACATCAAAAATTATTTGCATAATCATACATTGATAAAAAGAAAAGTGCATCCATTGCATTCATTACATACATACTCCATTCATCATGTAGAACTATCAAATCATTCACATTACATCATCATATTCAACTCTAGAAAATCATTTTATTTGCAAGTTCATTCAACCATAAATCATCATCATAATTCATATCATATGCATCCATTATCATATCATCATCCATAAACATGCATGATCATAAACAACATAGCATATAGAAATGAAAATGCATACATAACCATTCATCATAAAATCATCAAAGACAATTGTAAATCAAAAATTGCCACTGCATATCATAATCTCATCAAAAATAAATGTCCATGGGTACAAGGATATCAAATGTCTGAACAAGATATATAAAGTACAATAAAAGGGGTGTATACATAATCATCACTGAGGGATATTTGGATGGGGATCATGACAACTGTTGCCTTCGAAGATGGTAGGTCTCTCTGGATCTCTGCTACCTGAAGCACCTATCTCTCATCTGATAGGTTGTGGGACACTCCTAGTGGCACCCCTGGTATGACTGCATGAGTGGGTACATGATCGGGTGCCTGACTGCCTATAGGCTATCCTCTGCTCAGGGGGTATCGCCTCAAAGTATCTCATCCTGTAATACTCCATCTGGAGGGTAGTCTCTAGTTCCTCTACAACAACCTCTCCAATGGAGGTACTCTCAACTGATCTCAAGAGTCTCTCTGCTACCCCCTTCTGCCTGTACACACTGCTCTTTGAAACTGTCTCACTCTACAGTGAGTTGTGCTATCTGTGGGTCAGGAGGTGGTGGTTGTGCTATCTATATTTGTAGCTCATTGATGGTGCCCTGTGCCTGTGCTAGCTACCTCTGAAGAGCCTTGAGCTATGCTTGAAGTGTGTTAATATGTCCCTGTGATGGAGCCCTAATAGTAATGCATGGTGTTGAAGTACTCAGCTTCACCACTCTGGTTGTACGAGGCCTAAACCTGAAGTGTACATCGAAGAACACTCTCCCTCCACCACCTATGTCATCCCTATCATCATCATCATCATCAAAGTTGTCATCATCCTCCTCCTTGTCAACATCAATGGCCACCCAACCTATATCCTCCTCTCCTCCATGTGGCTGCTCTGCCTATGCCCTCGCCGCTACCTCTTCCTATGGTTGTCGTCATGCCCGATGTAAGACTGTTCCACCTAATAGTGGGGCAAGCTCATCTAGACTAGTTAATCTAGGGAATGGATGAGTATAAAAATATGCAACATAATCATCAGTCATATGTGCATCTATCACCTCTGGATGGATATCCCGAAAATTTGGTTGTAGCTTAGTGTACTCTGCTCTAGCTACCTCAAATGTGATGAAGGGACCCCACTCTACAACATCATCTTGATGTTTGGCGTAGTGAACCACACTCTGCAGCATCATCTGAACTCGCCCATACAGTCTGAGTACCCACATAACCAGAAATTACTCAATGATAAATGGGGTACGGCCAATCAAGTATCTAGTGATGCCAAAATAGGGAAGCTCGGTGTCATCCTCATCCCATGCCTCATAGTCAACATAGGGTCTCCAGATGACTATATCCATGTCATCTAGCACATGCTACCAATACTCTAATTATCCTAGCATAGGATAAACAAGGGGACCTGTATATGCATACACATATGGATGGCTGAGCGGGTGATCTCTTTGTATAATAGGGTAGGTAATGGCGATGTGCTCCCATGCCTAGATCTGTAGTAGTGTAACTTCAGAAGATATACTCTTCCCATCTATATATACCAGCTTATGAAGATCGTGGTATAGATGGGCAAGCATGCAAGATCCCCATGCATATCTAGTCTGATGAAGGATCATGTCCTCCAATATCTGACCCCAACCTACTGATAGTCCCTTTGACCTGTGATCAGGACAAAGGAAGCCACCAATGAAACTTGCCAATACTGACAAAAGTGGGGCATAGCCCTCTACCATATCTCTCCAAGAAAATCTCATAACCACCAGTATGTGGATCCTGGAAGACTCGTCGCAAATCATCTGTACCTCTAATCTCCTTGTGATCATAAATCACAAGTGCGCCAACCACAGGGATGCCTAAAATCTTGTACACATTCTTTGGTGTAACAATGATCTCTCCAGTCAGCAAGTGAAAAGTATTATGCTCACTATGCCATCTCTCGGCTAACGTAGTCAACAGTGCCATGTTGACCCTATACTGAGGGATTGTAAGGAGGGAACCCAACCCACATCTAACAATGACCCCAATCTCTAGCTAGGTCAATCTAGGAATCATCTCCCATGTATGAGGAAACCTCTCTAATCTGGAGGATTTTAAAATCCTCCTATAACATCAATTTAGCAATCAAATCAGATCATTAGCAAGGAACATCAATCAATCAGGAAATCATATAATCATATCAAGAAGGCAAATCTATCATTACTATTTATTTTTCATCAAGCATGGAAACAAATTTAGCAGCCAATCGGCTCAAAATCAACATCTATACTATTTGTTTTTCAATTCAAAAAGCAGATTTATCAAAATCAACATCTTACTATTTGTTTTCAAGCACAGAGACAAATTTATCATATCATTACCGAAATCAAGCTAATCTATCCTTGATGCTACTCAAAATCATCAAATTAGTTGTCTAATACAGCAACAATCATCAAGCAAACATCAAATCAATATCAAAATTTGAAATTTAGCAAAAATTCATGGATGCTCTAAATCAGTCAATGCGCTACTTTATCCATGAATGCACTAAGACAAAGAACCAAAGTGCTAAACTGTTAATGTGCTATTCTATCATGGGTATGCACTAAATTATCTAGCCTATGCACTAATCGAGAATCACATGCGCGTGGTTTTCACCTATGTGCGAATCTATCTATCCAGTGTGTTATTTTAGTCTATGCGCTAAAATTCTCATCTATGTGCTAGTCTGTTTCATCGATGGGCTAATTTGAATGCGCTAATCTACCTAGTTTATGTGCTAATCTATGGCTCATGTGTGCTAAATCAAAATCCTATGCGCTAAAACCGAATTTTGAAAAATTCAAAAATTCAAAAATCAGTGCAAAATTCAAAAAAAAAAATCACAAAGGAGGATCGTGCAATCTTACCGGAGGTCCGTGAGCTACTGGTCTCTAATGACGGTGGGCTCGCTCAAATTGGTGTCACTCGCAGTGGATCAACATCTCGAAATTCTCTCTCAGAGCTCTGAAAATCACATAAGGCTATTGTTAAAATGACAATGACTTTTTACCTTTTCCACCTTTTAAGGGGGTAAATAAGGTAAGGTTATTTTTATTTTTACCATATGGAACGCTATTTCAGGAGATAAATCGATGAATTTCCTTCAAAATCATTTCAAATCTTTGAATCATCATCAGTATCATTCATCAACGCAATTTATCTCCCAGGGGGCATATAGCATCATCAGTTAATTTTTCAAAGTCAGGGGTAAATTTTTGAAATCTGAATTTTTCTTTGAAGCAATGTGTAAAACACATCACTTTAAAGAGGGGTAAAATGTATACATCTAAAAATGGTCATTGTAAAACCATTTAATTAATTAAATATGAATTATTTAATTAATATTATAAAATTCATCTACATATAAATAAATTTAATTATTTATTTATATCGTTCATTTTTCTAATTCTTCTAGTTTAATTAAATAAATAAGTTTATTTAATTATTTTTATATTCTTCTTTATTAAATTAAATAAATTTCATAATTTATTTATATTAATTATCATATTATTCTAAGTTTGAATGTTTAAATTCAAATAATGGAATATTCCTCCAAACACTTTCTTCATCTCACATTCAAATTAAATATTGTAAATATTTAATTACACCTTTTTCACCTCTCACATAATTAAATATTGTAAATATTTAATTACACACATTTTTTATCTCTCACATAATTAAATATTATTTATTTAATTATGGAAGCTTCTAAAATCCATGTCACATGAAATTAAATAAATTTATTTATTTGATTGGGAGTTTATCCTCAACTTTCAACCAACTTTCATAAATGAAATGACAAATGGCAATTTGTCTCCATTTTTGAATGAGGATGGTTTTGTGGGTTGAAAACATTCTTCCATTATTCTCTCAACCTCCAGAATTTCTCACCGTTCATCTTGACAGGTTTGAATTTGATCATTGATCTTTGCCAACTAGATTCTTGCCTCCAAAAATCTATAAATACAGCCCTTTAGAGAGTAGATTTCATCCTCGATTTTGTGAATTTAGCGCAGTTACTATAGTTGCATTCAAAATAAGCATTTTAGCATAGCTTTTCAAGTTCATAGTATTTTAAGTTCATATCATAGCATTTCAAGTTCATAGCATTTTAAGTTCATATCATAGCTTAAATCATTTAGCAATGGACATGCATGTTGCATAAACTCATTCTCTAAGTTGTCATTCTGCCAAAGTTGTTGCATACACCAACTGAGAGCCAACAACTTACAACGGATCCTTGGAGATAGAGGATAGTGGAACGCTTTTGAAGAAGTTGTTGTTTAGAGTTTGTTTTACTTTTAATTAGTTTCCTTTGATTTAATGTTTCATTGGTGTGATACTTTAACTTATTAGTTGTTCCACATATTCTCACACACACATATCCTACAATTATTGTATTCCACGAGATCACATTTATTTGAGGTATTTTGTCAAACAACTTGTGTCCTTGAGGTATTCTATCAAATAGTTCACATGCCTTGTCTATGCTTTCACTTTTGCATGCATGTCTACCAGAGCAATATCAACTACAACGTCCAAAAAAAATCCTCTATCATTTATGCTTTGATATATGCCCATACACTACTCCAAATCTATCAATTTGGCACTAGATGGGAGGATGTCAGTAAAGGTTGCAAAGGTTATCTTCACACTTGCTAATTGCATTTTCTTGAACTGTATGTTTCTAACTCATTTTCAAAAAAAATATTTTATTCATATCCTACAATCATGGCATTCCATGAAACCACATTTCTTTTCTGGAATTTGGTTAAACAACTCAAGAACCTTGTCTATGCTTCCACATTTTGAAAGCATGTCGACTAGACCATTTCCAATTACATCTGATAAAAGTTACCTATCCTTTATGCTTTTAAGGATACCTAAACCCTATTCCAACACTCTCATTTTGGCACAGGCTAGGAATATGCTAGAAAATGTATATTGATTGGGTGTGAGACCTATTTGTTGCCTCCTGAGGACACTTTATGGAATCCCCTAAACTTTTGCAGCTATTTGAGAATAATGTTTGAGTTTTGAGTTTGATTTTATCCACATGTAGGAATTGTTTATTGCTTACTAAAACAATGAGTGTTTAAGCTATAATGAGGAGTGTTTACTAGTATAGAAATGGTTAGGGGAACAAAACAAACTAAGGAATTCGACCAGAGCCACCTAAATGGTCAATTCTTAGAGTGTGTTGGTTAATCCCAACCCTCATAGACCCCATCGCATCCACCATCACACCTCCATGTTTCCAAATTCTTGGCAACATATCCTTAAGAATCGAGCAATCAACCTTGGTCTCTTGGATAAGAAGAATATCATAACTTTCTAACTCATTAATCCATTTAGCTATATGGTGTTTCTCTTGGCCATTAAGGCCACAAGAATTCCAACTCAACACCTTCATAATTTCCTTGACGCAAGGAGTTTCTCACCTATAAAATTAACAAACTTCTTCATCAATTCCTAGGTTTCATTTTCCAAATCCTCTAAAGCCTTGATCTTTTCCTTAGTCACCTTATATTTTTTCCTTTGTTATTTTCCACTCATACATCTAAAAAAAATGGCTTTTACCACCCATTCTTATACTCCTTCTAGTGATAATACTCCAATATGTTTCATTCCCCTTATGCTCCATGGCCTCATCACTATTATCATTGTCACTCCCACCCTCATTATGATTGGCTATAGAGACAAAGCCTCTAAAGAGATCCATCATCTTGCCAAACTCACAACCAAGAACCCTAGATGGAGAGTTCCAAATTTTCTTTAGAGAACTCTTCTCTATAGCCACCAATCTATCTTATGCACTAGATTCTTAAAAGTTCGATGGAGGGGAGGACCTATCCTAGAGAGGATATATACCATTAATTACCAATATATATGAATTATCCAAAAATGAGGGAGAATATTTCTCCTTAGAAGATGCATCAATATCTAGAATAGGAATAAACCCAAGTTATGGTATTTTTTCAAACCCATGTTGCCACTATTTAACCCTTTTCAATTCACAATTTGTAACATAATGCTTAATATTCCAAAAAAATAAACACCTAAAAGGAAGGCATTCATATTCTAACTCCTAACTCCATTCCCCCAAAATAAAAGATAATTTTATAGTGTTCCCAATCAATTTTCTCAAATTCATTCTAATTCATATTCTTGCATAGGAGACCAACTATTTTCCCCTAGTACCATTAGATTAATAGAAGTACTTCCCTATTCAGTTACCAATCAATCTAAATATCTCTTCTAATTGTAACTCTTGAGGAATCTTATATAACTAAATCTAGAGAGGCACATCTTGAATAAGTCCAAGGGCATGTGTACAAGTGTAGAGGATGAGATTCGCTACTCTTGAGTCTCTAGGATAGAGAAGAGTACAAGGAGCGATTGGTTCTCAAATACCTCAAAGGCCAAGTTTGGGTGACAAAGGATGGGAGACAAGTTTTTACAATATTTTATGTTCTAAGGCATATTTTGGGAAAATGACTTCAAGGATCGAAAGAGCAAACTACAGAGATCTTTGGGAAAATTTGGCTAGCTCTCAGCCAGAGGATCAAAGTGTGGTGTGTGGGCATCCCTGTGATGCACTATGACCTCTCATATGGTTTGTGGTAGAGCTTTTAATATCAAAGTTAATTTTAAGTTGGTTCCACGCTTAAAAAAAAAAATTGCTTCAATGCTTGATAGGTTTGGTCTAGGGTTTTAAGGTCTAATACCCTTGTTTCAATTTTCTCAATCCTTAAACCCTTGCCTTATATTTTTGCATTGACTTTATTTACTAGGTTGTCAATTGCCTTAGTTACAACTTAAGTCATCATGCCCATTGCCATTACCGGCCCCTTCGCATAGACCCGTTGGTCATAACCTATTCATCATTACTTTAATATATTCCTATGGTTGGGCCAAAATATTTCATAACTGAATGAATTATGTCATAAGTCATGTGTGTGTTCAATAAGGGTCCTATTTCTTCAACCTAGTCCTGGCCCCTTTTTATGACTAACTTTAATCACATGTGCAGAAAACTAGGTTCATTGGATTCAACGATTAAATCTTGGTCGTGAGCACACACCACGCAAGATCGAAGTGACTCATCTTTGAAGAGTTGCGCGGATTGTGCACTTGTGACATGTGTCCCTCTATAGGAACATGGGACCTGGTTTCCACTACAGTGCCTGACACACTTAAGCTATAAAATCAACAATGCTAATGAAGTGATACGATCAAATCTGAGTCGTTGGGAACACACCGCGCAAGCCTTAAAATGATATTTTAAAGCCTATTGTGCGGTGTGCGTGATTTTGACATGTGTATCTTTTTTTCGGTGGGGAAATGAATGTGGGGCCCTCCAACGAATGACTTGGCGTCCAAATGGTGAACTCTTCATCGATCGATCAAGTGGAAAATGATGGTGATGTGTTTTTGGCTTGATTGGAGTCATTCGATGCGCCATATCGGGATTAAATCTACGAATATGATTTAAAATCAGAATTGCAAATGTAAGAGTTGTTTCCTTTCACGCGATCAAATATTAATTGCAATAAATACACCCATAGCCATCTAATGTCAACATAAGTACATTTACGGTTAGTTTTCCTGCAAACCTAAAGATTGCTAGTGATTCATAGGTACCCTGGAGATCGAGAAAATGCATTTTGGAGTTCACCGTGACCAGAATTGGGGTTTCCTACTAACATAAATCCGTAAGTAGAACAAACATTTTCTCTGTGTCATTTTCTTAAAAGGGAAGAAAAGCTTGAATTAGGGTAGACATTTATTGTTAGAATTCATTTGTTTTCTTTAATTACTTTATTAGGGTATGGGTATGCATTAAAGGGTGGTATTCCTTATTGAATTCTATAAAATTGCATCCCATAGGTGGTATCCTAATAGAGGCACTAGGTTTTTCATATCTTTCTGGTAAAACCTTAGATTGTTTTAGTATCTATGTTTTACCTATGGCACCCAAAACTCAAGCATCCGGTTCAGGAACCCCAAATAGGACTTTCTCCCAAGATATAATCAACCAATTGAAACCCTCCCGAAGCAAAAATGTTGAGGGAGTTGTCTTGTTTTATGGCTATCAAGTTTAGGAATGGTTGAAAGATAAGATGTTTGGTATTAGGGATGCCAATTTCTGCTTCCTGGGTGGCGATTATTTCAAAATTGGTTTGGGAATAGAAATTTGGGTGTCCCTATTTGCAACCCTTGGAGGTTATATTTGGGGAAAATGGTGGTACCAAATGTGTACATGGATTTCAATCTATTGAAGGACATTGCTTCAAGGTACGACCCTATTTCAAGAGTAATCAGGTCATATGAAGGTAAAGAGTTGGTCAAAATAACTAGAGAAGAAATTGCAGGTATCTTTAATCTACACAAGTGGAGTGAGGGCATGATCCTAATTGACCTCAATGTCTTCAAGGAGGATTATAGGAATACAAAGGTTCTTTTCAGAACAACAATTCTACCTATTCATACCACTTCTATTGGGAAAGGAAAAAACAAGAACCAAATCAAGATTGGCGAAGATGAAAAAGAGCCTTTCCCCATGAGATACTTTGCTAGTTATTTCAAGAAGATGGTTTACTCTCTCTACCAAATCCTCAACATGGATGAACCATCCACCATGCCTACAGACCTCATGTATATGAATGCACACCTCCAAAATTTAGCCTATAATGTGGTTTATGATTATGCCACATATTTGTCAGATAGGATGCACATACGTTTGAGTGTACTCAAGGAGGGCAAAGAGACAATGGGCTTTTGGTGGTATTCTTTATTTATGCATATGTTCCTGTTCAGGGGGGAGAAGGTTTTTGGCAAAGACATGAAATTGAAAAAGAGGGAGGATGACATTGACTTGCTTGTCCAATGTTGGACACAAATTCTGGATAAGGATGATTCCAAGTTTGACTATGTGGTGTTCAATAATGTTTTTGCCTCAAGGCTGAGAATATTTTTGGTTCATAACCCACCTAGGATTCCTAATGAAATCCATGAATGTTTGAGGTGCATGGAGAAAAGGCCTGACTTGAATTTGAGTCATAACTGGGGTGATATAATAGCTTACCCTCATACTACTATTTTCAAAGTATATGGTACTCCTGTGAACCCTTATGTTTTCCCGAGGGATGTTCCTTTAAGATTAGGATTCATTGAAATCATGAGGAAATCGGAAGCATCACAGACGACACATTTGCTAGAGCCTCGAAAGAAAGGTTCATTCTTCCTGGAATGGACAATATTTATTGACTTTGTGATGGTAAAGGGGGGTTGAAGGAAGTTTTTGGCACCTTATCAGTTGAAAATAGTATGCCCAAGGAATCATGATCTAGAGGGTTTTATTGTTGGTTTGAAGGCATTGCACAGGAGTGGTCAATTTATACATAATTTTTACTACCTTGAGGATTCTATTAGAAACATCATGGATTTATTTGAACAAGAAGAGAGAAATTCAAAATATTTGGCTTTGCAAAAGATGATGGAGCATGCTACAAGGACAAATCCTAAATATGACCATATGCCCAATATTACAGGTGACCTCAATAGAATTATGTATGTTATTCAAAACTTTGAGGACATAGTGGGTGTTCTGAGGTACAAACATGCAGTAGAAGACAAAGGAAAATTAGTGGCAGTAGAGCAGGATCCCACAGTTGTTGCTTGGGGAGAGACCTTCTTATCATCCAAAACCAAAATTAAGAATCTATTCTAGAAGGAAGGAGAGGGTAAGGAAGCATCAAATATTGCCAACCCCTACTGCATCAGAGGGATCAAGAGAGCCTTCCTCTCACAGCTCAATTCCATCACCTCCTAGGCAGTCTTCTCCTATCATTGTTGATATTGATTCACCCCCTAGGGGACCTTTTCCATCAGAGCAACCCTCAGTAAGAAAAAATTTGAGGTAAGAAAGGTCATCGATTGTTCTAACTCCGATGAGGATGATATTCTGGTGACCCTTGAATATATGCAGCAAGGGATGCATTCTACCCTAAGAGAAGTGGAATCAAGCTCTGGAATAGGTGACCTTAGGCTAAGTAAAGCAGGTTTGAGCGGCTTGAGTAATGTTGATGATTTGAGACAAGATGCCTACAAGGAATTAATGGAAGATGATTCATTTATTGAGATTGATGCATTTAAAAGCTTTGTGCGAAGGGAAAGTGTTCAAGAGTACACTGAGAGGGTGGCCAAGGAAATAATTTTGCACCTTAATCTTCTAGAGGAGGTTATACAAGCCAATGTAAGGAGTGAGATGAAGAAGAAATTTTAGGATATCAAAGTAGATGAGGCTAGGGAGCCTGAACAAAAGAGTGGTGTTTTGTAACTGCCTGAATGGGATATAGATAATGGTGTTGTCCTAGATACAATAAGAAGAGTTGAGAGACCTATATTTCAAACTGAGGAGGAGGCTAGATTATCACTTCAGGGGTCAAGTTTTAGTGAAGAATGGGATGCTCTGGCTATATGGTCATTATCTCTTGGTTCTAAGAAGCCCATTGTAGCAAAACTGGCCAATTTCAAGGGACAATAGATTATAAAGAGATTTGTTTATACTCCTTCACTAGAGGCAACCGACATGACTATCAATATTACCAAGTTCACAAAGGCAACACTGGAAAGTCTCACCAAATAAATAGATACATATAGGAGTAAGTATAATGAGTTAATTGGTGATTATAACCTAAGTCAAAAAAGGGTTGTTGAGCTTGAAGCAGAAGTAATATTGTTAAAACTGTAGACATGCAAAACTAACATCATGCATCGAATTCTCCTATTAATCAATTAAGACAATTTATTGATTAATTTCCTAAGGTTCATTAAATAAATCAAATTATTTAATCAAATCCTTAAAGTTCTTCTCATTTGATTTATCAAATGTCACCTCCCTAAAATCCCCTAAGTTAATTAATCTAAATTAATTAACTCCTAATCATGATTATCATTCTCTAGCTTTTGACTCAACTAGAGTCAAATCCAAACTCCTAACTAACCCACCCACTTGCACCAATAAATCATTTATTTGATTTATTATTTCCTCTAATTACATTCAAAATGGCATCAAAATGGAATATTCTTCCAATTTGAATCTTCCCCCCAAAAGGGACTTGTCCCTTCCAACAAGGTTTTAAATGCTATTTGCACAAGTCAAACATGGCATTTATTGCACCTTTCATCCCCCCTAAACATGTCATTTCATCCAAATTTGAATTTCAAATTGGCACATTGGCCAAGACTTGCACATTCCTCACCCTCTCACACTTTGACAAGTGGCATCTTGTCATTGGCTCATGAATGATCCCACATTCATCCAAATCTATCACTCTTCCTAATCTTGAATCTATAAAATGCAAAGCATTTCAACACAAATCATCTACAACACAACACTTACTCATTGCAAGGTTACTCTCTTCATTTGAGAATCAATCTTGCTCATCACAACACCATTTTCTTAGCAACAACACATTCTCATGGCAAGGTTACTCTCCACTTGTGAGAACTAATCTTGCTCATCATTTGGCACTTTGCTTATCATGGATTGGGAAAGGGCAGCTTTCTACACAACTAGGTTGCACCAATCCAATATGGGATAGGTTTATTTCATGGTTTAGATGCTTTGTTTAATTTTGTTGTTTGGTTGCATTTGAATCATGAAGTATTATCTCATAGGGATAGGAATTTATGTTTATGTTGTTTTGTCATTGTGCTAACCATATGCAAATTTTCATGTCCACAAAATGGCACTAGCACAAGCGGCTCAAGTAGCCCAACAAGCGTAAGCGCAAGCAGAATTCTATGGACTATTGCAAGCAATCCAAGAAGAAGTAGCACAACAAAGAGCCCAACAAAAAGCTTTGTTGGCACAAAAACAACATGACCAACAGCAAGCGTTGTTGGCTCAGTAGCAAACACAGGTATTACTCGCCCAACAAAGCTTACAATAGATTCCCACCACAATTGTTGAAATCAAAAATCAAGATCAATCTATCAATAAGCACTTTGAAGATGTTTCAACCTTGACCAATGATCAAATCAACATACACCAAGAGCTACTTTTCAATTATGATCAAAACTCACCAATGATGCCCAACAATGATCAAATTCAAGAAATATCAACATCACTTGATCATATGGTTGAAGACATTGGTAATCTCTCTTCCACAATTGTTGAAAACAATGTTCAAGATCTTGAAGATGCTTCTACCCCATCCAGTGATCAACTCAACATTTATCAAGAGCCACTTTTTAGTGATCTATTTCAAGATGTGTTACAATTATTTGATCCCATTGACATAATCTACGATCCATCGACCAATGATCATATCGAAAAAGTTTCTACATCGTCTTATGAGTTAGAGGAAATATCTCAAGAACGTATTCCAAAGCATGATCAAAATATTCCACCAAGGTCTAGCAATGATCCTCTCGAAAACATATGGCCATCCTTTGACCTCATGACATTTGAGAATCTTCCTATGCCTAATGAAGATATCCAAGAAAGAAATCCATTCTTTGAAATTGACCCATGTCAAGAACTTGATCCAAAGCATGTCGAAAGCAATTCTAAAATCATTCAAGATCAAGAATTTGCATCTCCAAGCTACTACAATGATATAATGGACACTCTCCTATCCATACAAGATGACCACATCCACATAGGACATACTCCTCCATCTACCCATGAGATGCTTTCTTTGGATGGACACATGGATGATCTTCAAAAACAAGAGTCTCATACTCTTCAAATCATTATCAATGAACAAGAGTCTCCTACTCTTAACATTTATACACCTGATCAAGATATAGAGAAATGCAGAGACATATCAGAAATGGGTCATGAAGAAGGCTCCTACATAAGTCTGGAATTAGAAACATCATGTGAAAGCATATCAAGAATAAATCATGAGGAAAAATTTTGCAAGGACATTGAATCATCAACACTTCTTGAAGAAGCACTACAATCTGATATGTCACAAGATCAAGTTGAAGATATCAATCAGGCATTCATTCCACTTATGGAGGATCCCCTCACTTATGAAGTCGGATCACTTACCTTTCTTAGAGAAAGTTATCTCGTCAATAAAGAAGCTAACACATTTGAAGGTCCACGACAGAGCAGAGAAGGAGCAACACCTTGTTTCCAAGGTAAATCATATCCTATGGCAAATAAAATTTGTCAGCAGATGAATTATCAAGGTAGCGGATTAGGCCTACATGAACAGGGTATCCTAGAACTAGTGCAGATTGATGGCAATCCTAAGCATCAAGGCCTTGGTTATTCAACAACCAAGGGATATAAACATATCAGTAATACTTCCACAAAACTGGGGGCATCTTCGTCTCAAGCAAACATCAACATAGGGAGCACGAAGAATCCTTATGATGAAACCAATGCCAATACTACAACTCGCCACGCCATGAATCTCCATCCTCCCATCACCCCATCCATGAATTGGGACCAACATAAAAAGAAAGATTTGAATCGAAGCATGAAAAATTTCATCGAAGAAAAAGAAGCTAAGAAGCATGAAGGACAAATCAAATACAAGTGGATACCAAAGAATACAAATCCCTATCACACTCCATCAGTCAAAGAAACTATGGGGAAAAATCAAAAAGGGAAAAGTATCCATCAAAGATTTCCACAAAGGAAAAACTAGGCTTCTCAAGCGACATACAAAGTGTATCAAGCAGTTGGTCCTAATTCCACACACACTTCCGTATCCATCCATAATTGCTCATCTTCCCAAGTTTGGAGAGTCAAAGGTTCCAAACTATCGACCAATCCATCTTTTATCCCTAAACACACTCCATCCACGCCTTCACGCATGATATCCAATTCTCACATTGACCATGTATTGGCATTGACCCTTCATCATAAGGATTCAGAAGGCACTCTATCGCGATGTGTGCACAAAGACAGAGTTAAGTCCATTATTAGCAAAGCAGAACAGATTTCTCAAAAGTTGCATTCAAGTGCACGTATCTTGGAAAAGCAACTTCTTCAAGCAGGATACCGATGGCACGTTATGATAGAAGCATCAAAATCAGCACCACCAGGTGGTTCAGCATCAGCTTAAAATCTCTCAGAAAATACAAAAAAAAAAAAAATGGTCACCTTGATGAAAACCTGGCAAACAGGCATCTTGGCGACAACAAAAAAATCGAAAAAAGGATTGAAAACAGTAAAGAAAAAAATCATCCTCTAGCGAAAACCATTTTGGTGGTGCTTTGGACAAGTACCATGATGAAAACCTGGAAAACAGGTGTCATGTGTAGAATCGAGCATCTACGTGTGCTAGTTCAAGAGAAAGCATCTTATCGTATCCATTATTAGGCCATCATTTGAGCCGTATCATTCATTCACCCATGAACTGTTTATCCAACCCATTTTTATCCATCTGCATCCAAGGTCCAAGTTACCTTGATCTTGATAAAAATTTTGGTGCACACTTTACAGTTGCTTATGGTAGACATCTTGACATGGGTCATTTTCATTGATCCCATCCTACCCAACACTATCTGAGCTTTGAAGCATTATTCGAATGAGAATCCTCTATTTTGAACACCGTTATCTTATCGCAAGATAATCCATATCCATTCGTATCCAGAAATCCACCCATGGCCGTTCAAACATTGCTAGACACTGGGGGCAGATATTTCCATCTTGCTTCAAGAATAAATCTTGATATATATCCTCCAACTTATGAAGTGATCTGAGCATTGGCACACATGAAATCGAATTGGTTCAGGCATTTGTGAACCAATAAATCCAAATCACTAGCCCATGACATATTTTGACAGGAAGACATTCCTTATCATGCTCTATCTTTTGTAGAACATCAATCCAATAATCAATTTCAGTCGCATCTAATGCGCACATCTGTGTCACATCAAATCAGCAAAGCAATTTTGTTCTAACTCAAGCTTCATCGATCTTGATCAATTGAATCCAATCAATCATCACCTTGTTTGACTTAACACACTTAGTCAAACTATCATCTTGTGCACGAGTTTACTCTAAGATAACACAACTTCCTTGGGTTTACAAGTTCATTATCATCTTGTTTGGCTTAACACACTTAGCCAAATTATCAAATCCATAATCACCTTGTTTGGCTTAACACACCTAGCCAAATTATCCTTTTTTTACGAGTTTACTCTGGGATAACACAACTTCCTAAAATTTACAAGTGCATTATCACTTTTGTTTGACTTAACACACTTAGTCAAACTATCAATCCATCAATCCAATTGATCAACCTTAAGCTTGATTTTCAACAAAATCCCAAAACAGAGCACTGATATCATCACGTATCCATATCCAAATTGTCAAAATCATGAGAAAATCCAAAAACATTCAGAAAAACTCATCAAAAATCCAAAAACATCCAAATCATGCAAAAAATCCAAAAACATGTCAAATATCAGAAAATCTTCAAAAATTTCATCAAGTCTTGTCAAGTTTGTCACCTTGTCGAACTACATCGTCTCTAAGCTTGAACGTAGGCAAGGTTGATCTTTGATCATCCCCCAAGACGGTTAGGTCAGTCCTTTAGGCATCTGTCGCATTGGCAATCCATTGGCCCATCTAGTCTGCATCTTAAGTTAGTCCTTTAGGCAATAAAATGGCAATCCATTCGTCCATATTATCATCAAGTCAATCCACCACCAGTCGAACTACGTGGTCTCTGCGTATATAACGTAGGCAAGGCTAATCTATGGATCAGCTCCTGAGACCCCTAGGGTAGGTCTTTAAGTTAGACTGTTTGTCGTAAAATCTTGAAAATACCAAAAACATTCAAAAATCTTGAAAATACCAAAAAAATTTGTAAAACATCTCAAAAATTCCAAAAATAGCCTCAAAACATTTGAAAAACCCAAAATGGTGCATCCATTTCATCTCGCTTTCACCCGTGATTGTCATCACTCATAATAAATCATCGTCATTTTCACCCTTTGGTGAGTCAGTCAGAAGCAAGTCTAGCAGGTTCCAAAGTGAACTCCCTAATCGTCAAAGTCTCAAGTCTAAGTCAATAAGTCAGCAAGTTGGTCAACTCAGAGTATCAATAGCTTATCACCCAATCAGTCCTACCAAAACCCTGATCACTACATGTCCTAGTATGAAGCTTTCCCACGATGGACATAAGCATCAGGTACCCCACAGTAGTTTAGCCTTGGCTAGCGGTATGAAGAACATTAGCTTGTTTGTTTACTTTATTTGGTCTTTTTGACTTATCTTATTTTGCGCTCATTCCAAGGACCTCTCAATGATGCTTAAACAAAACAGGTTTAGAGAGAAAGGAATGGGGCAATAATCATTATCTTTTTGTCTATTGTGCTTGTTGGATGTTCTTGTAAAATAACTTGGCGAATACTTGCTTTGTTGGGTCCGTCCTAGCAAGGTTTCCGTATGTCAAGTGTGAACAAGAGCACTCCTATTTGATTGTCGAGTCAAAGTCCATCACACTAGGTGCAATGCCATCGTGGTTCTTAATACCTTGATGCATCGCACCTACGTGTGTTATCAAACATAAAGAAAGGTATGCTCTTTTCCCATCCTTGGATAATCAATACATCATCATCATCATCCATCATCATATCCAATAAAATCTCAATGACTAGAGGACTTGTTGGAATTCTTCATCTTCTTGAATTTAAGGGTTGATCCCTCTCATTCTTCTACCCTCTTTCACGCTAACAATGCATCCATCCTGCATCCATGTTGCATTCATCCTCTCTTCTAGCATAATCACGTCATCTCATTTTCATAATCATTCAAGTTGTTCAGGATAATATAAATTTGTTATTCTAAGCATCTTCCAAACATCTCATTTACATCATCATTATCATCCATACATCCATTTTGAACCTCTTTGTCGTGAGATCGACCTCAAATCAAATCTTTCGCTCGATCTCTCGAGGGGGCAATGTACTAACGTACTTCTTTTCGTCGGGGCATCTGAAAAATCAAAAAATTTTAATTTCGATGTCAATAGCATCATTCTTTGAACCAATGCAACGAGTACATTGCTTCAAAGAGGGGGAAAATGTAGACATGCAAAACTAACATCATGCATCGAATTCTCCTATTAATCAATTAAGACAATTTATTGATTAATTTCCTAAGGTTCATTAAATAAATCAAATTATTTAATCAAATCCTTAAAGTTCTTCTCATTTGATTTATCAAATGTCACCTCCCTAAAATCCCCTAAGTTAATTAATCTAAATTAATTAACTCCTAATCATGATTATCATTCTCTAGCTTTTGACTCAACTAGAGTCAAATCCAAACTCCTAACTAACCCACCCACTTGCACCAATAAATCATTTATTTGATTTATTATTTCCTCTAATTACATTCAAAATGGCATCAAAATGGAATATTCTTCCAATTTGAATCTTCCCCCCAAAAGGGACTTGTCCCTTCCAACAAGGTTTTAAATGCTATTTGCACAAGTCAAACATGGCATTTATTGCACCTTTCATCCCCCCTAAACATGTCATTTCATCCAAATTTGAATTTCAAATTGGCACATTGGCCAAGACTTGCACATTCCTCACCCTCTCACACTTTGACAAGTGGCATCTTGTCATTGGCTCATGAATGATCCCACATTCATCCAAATCTATCACTCTTCCTAATCTTGAATCTATAAAATGCAAAGCATTTCAACACAAATCATCTACAACACAATACTTACTCATTGCAAGGTTACTCTCTTCATTTGAGAATCAATCTTGCTCATCACAACACCATTTGCTTAGCAACAACACATTCTCATGGCAAGTTTACTCTCCACTTGTGAGAACTAATCTTGCTCATCATTTGGCACTTTGCTTATCATGGATTGGGAAAGGACAGCTTTCTACACAACTAGGTTGCACCAATCCAATATGGGATAGGGATATTTCATGGTTTACATGTTTTGTTTAATTTTGTTGTTTGGTTGCATTTGAATCATAAAGTATTATCTCATAGGGATAGGAATTTCTATTTATGTTGTTTTGTCATTGTGCTAACCATATGTAGATTTTCATGTCCACAAAATCCAAAATCTTACAAAAACAAGTAGAGACTCTTAAGTCTCAAGGACTAGTTAGTCCAGACCGTGCAGTACCCACATCTCTTATGACTCATTCCCCTCCTCTCCCACCTAAGCAAACATTGTCAATTGTGCCTTATAATATGGGCCAAGAGCCATTGGCAATTGAAAAGCCAGACATATCAGGAGCAGCCCCATCAACTGAACCTACCAAGGAGAAATTGTTGCTCAAATCAAAGAGAACAATGAATTGCTTCAACAAGCCCAAAGTTTTGTGTATGAAAGTAACTCTGAAATTGTTTGCACGGATTTGAAGCATATGAATAAGAAAATCCAGAATACATCAAATAGTATTCATTCAAATTATGCTTCAATGATACAAGCATTAAAGTTGTCTAAAAGGGATGGAGAATTGGCTACTCTATTGTTGGATAAATGGATTCCAAGGGCTGAAAATATTAAGCTTATGGCAATTGGAGCCAAGCAGAAAGAGGACACATATCCAAATGTTGTCCCAACTTATAGATTTGTCAGTGAGATTAGGGAGCGTAATTTCCAAGGCTATACCACCCCTATGGATGCAAAAATAAAAGGGTTGAAGACCAAGTTTGATGAGGTAGATACTTCATTACTGCCTAATATCCAGGATACACATGATGGGATAAAACCCTTGCAAGCATGGAGGGATCAGATTGAAGCAACCATTGCTTCTCAAGCATCATACATTTGTAAAAGAATTGATATTGACATATTGAAGAATACTCTTGAGAAGTTATCCTTCATCATCAACTTCTTCCAAGATTTTGACAAGGAGGCTACTTCCATGATGATAAAATATGCCCCATACAGAAAGAAGATGGATCAACTTATTGGGTTCAGTTGGGCTTCAGACACATAATATGAGTTGTGGAAGAATATTTTCGTTGGTGATTTGGAGTTGTGAAGATTATAGAAGAATACATATACTTGGTCGAGTATAGTACAAGTCTAGCCTTAGAAGTTACACTATATAAAGATATGTTTTCTCCTCAGCTCAAGATGTGACAGACAAATGATGACTGTTGCTGACCTGGATTAGTGTTGATCTTGATCAAGATGGTGACTCACTCTCCCTCCTTCGGATGCTTTGAAATAAAAAAGAGGTTACAATAGTACGAAGGTTATCATCATACTTTAGGATGCCTTTTGGAAGGTGGTTATATTTGTTGCTATGAATAAATATTTTTTCTCACGTGTTTCCCTCCAATTGAAAATGTAAATGTAACTGCAAAAGGGAATATGTGTTATAGCAATCCAATAGAAATAATACATGTGTACATGTTGGCCCGAAGCTTGTTTTGCTCCCTTGTTTCTATAAAATGGAATTCATGGCCATATCTAGAGGTCTTTTGTTGAATTCTAGATCGAAGTGATGCAAATGAAGAGCATAGAGATATCATGTTTTGAGTTAAGTTCTTAGGTTCTGAGTTAAGGAAGTTAACTTTGTTAATTTTGTGATTCTTAGGCATGTCTAAAGAAAATATTCTAATCTTTTGATTCCTTCATCTCCCCATTGTTGAATTCTACGTGAATTATTAATAAAAATATGATCAAGAATCATTTCATGGATTTTCATTGTCTTTCACAATGAAATATGTTTTAATTATAGTTCTAGTTTAATGAACTAGTTAGAATACTTTAATTAGAACATGGATTTACGTAAATGTTAAGTGGATTTTATAAGTAGTCATGGGTCTTAATTGTTGATACGTGAATTGTAATGCATTTTCACTAAGATCATGGGTGTCTGAGATTAAATTTACCTTGCAGTTCAGTTTTCTTTGTGTTGAATTCTTACCCTAAGATAAGACACTAATCTGAATGTGTTGAGCGCACTTCTTGTGGGTCCGGTCTTTAATTTGAAAACATATTTTACAAATACATTTCAATTGACTTACTTGTGTCATGTTGTAATATTTTATCATATTCTCGACTTTTTTTATTTAGTTCTTCTAAGGAACTACCTATTTCTTGAAGGATTTCATCTTTTAGCCTCTTATGGGAATACATCTACGTTTTCATGCAACATATGATATAGTTTGATAAATAGGACGTAATATATACGTTGTGGGATCACCCTCTCAGGTTTTGTAGAGCCTGGAGTGTAGGAGAAGAAGTGTTAAGGCTTCATCTCGTTCGTTGGCCAACTATCTCTCATGTATTCGAGAATTGAATGTGGAAAAATCATAGGTATTTGATGAGATTTGATTGGTTCTTAAAAAAAACCAACAGTCTAAAAGTAGAACTTGTAGATAGTGTAGACACTCAAAATAATCAACTGACATAATGCATCTAATCCTACTCTAATTAACATCAAATTTCTCTATTAATCAAATAAAGTAATTTATTTGATTAATTCACTAATATTCATCATACTTGATTAAATAAATCAATCTATTTAATTGAGGTCCTATTAAAGGTCCTCTCATCTAATTTAATAAATCAAATTGATTAAATCAAATGTCAAAACCCTTAAATCCTTTCAAGTTAATTAATCTGAATTAATTACCCCATAATCCTAATTACTCATCCTCTAGGTTTTGACTCAACCTAGGTTAAACCTAAACCTTTGACTAACCCGCCCACTTGCACGTGAAATTCATTTTATTTAATTACCTAATTACCCATTTTCCCCTCACCAAGCCATATTCTTTTAGAATATTCCCTCACTAACTCCTTTTGTTTGAATTTCTTGCCCAAACAAATTTCCCCCCAAAATGTTTCAACCATATGCGTTTAAATCCATCTTTCAAATTTCAAATCCACCTAATTTCATTTACTTGCACATTCTCCAAAATGTGCTCATTCCTCCTCCACTAGCATGTTGACAAGTGGCACCTTGCCATTGGCTCATATTTTGTCCCACATTCCTCCCATCTCTCCATCTTTCAAACCTTGAATCTATACATACAAATCATTTCTACTCCACAATCCATCTACAATTTGAGTATTTGCACTATAGGCATTTTGAGTTCATCTTACATCTTCATCTCCATCACTTGAATTTTGCATCATCATCATTTGAAGCTTGTCAAGGAGGTGGGAAAGGGCATCCTTTTCACATCAAATGTGCGCCACTTCCACTATGAGATAGGTATGAACATTATTTTGTAATTATTTCATTTAGTTGCTTTAATTGTTATTTTGTTAGCATTATCAACCATGTTTAGATATTTCATTGGAGCATTTAGTTTGCTTTGTTTAATTTGGAATATATGATAATATTTGTCAAGGTTTTAACATGTGCAGATTATGTGCTTACAGATAGAAACACATAGAGCCTACTATTTGTTCAAGAACTAAAATCTGAATGTTTAAGCTCTACACTAACAGAATGCTAAAATAAAGGAAATGGAAATAAGAAGAATACTAACATGCAATTATTCAAACTAAACTAAACGAAATGATGAGAGAGAAGAGAGGAATAGACTCACGAAAGGTCCAACACTATGCAACCTCCCACAATGCTTCGCATGAACAATCTTTACACACGAAGACAATGAAAATTATTGGGGTTGTTTTGAGGTTTGCATTAGTTAAAACCCCATTTTAGTGTTTCCACCTCCATGAACAACCAAGAAGACAAGTAGAGAAATAAATAAACAATAGACAAGAAATATTGATAAGATAAAGAAGATATACATGTTATAATGTAAATATGTTACTAAAAGGACGATAATGCAAGTAAAAGAGAGTGTTTACCCTTCCTTCAAAAATATTATAAATTCGAGAGAGAGTGCAAAACTTGAGAGAGTCAAGACATCAATATAGGAGCCAAGAACATGCAAGAGAGCTTGAGAAAAATATTGTAGAAGTGATGTAGAAGTGAGTAAATGAGAGCTTGAGAAGCAAGAGTGAAAGAATGAAATATTGAATGGTAAAATAAATGAGAGAGTGAATGAATGTTTGAAATGGAAGGATCGCATGCAAAACGGCCATTCTTGGGTGTGTCTGCAATCACAAAAGTGTTACACTTTGTAGGTAGGTGGAAGTGTAATGTCCCAATGGCCACAAACCCAGGAATCTTGTCAAGATGTTTGCATGGCATGCAGATTTTTACACATCGTGAAAGCATCCCTAATAAAAAAATCACTTATAGACCAAAAAAACAACTTTAAGGATGAATTTAAAGGCAAGGAAAAGGGGAATTTGCATTACATATTTATTAGGCTAAAGGGGAGGTTATGTAGAGTGAAATTTCTTAGGGTGCAATTCTATGACACTACATTTTGCCCCCACTTTAGCGAGCATATGTATTCTCAACATGTGTGAGCTAAAGTAGAAAGAGGTTGAAGAGAATACACCTACGAAGAAGAGGACGTAGGTCTTCAATCCGGTATATGTGATGTAGGATTTGAGCCAAGATGCAAAGAGGCCACAGGTATTCCATCCTGCAAAGTTAACTACAATCTCACCACAAACATGTTAGTTGCAGACAAAACATGTTAGGCAAAAAAATGAAAAAATAGATATGATGAATTTCATAGACATGAAACGACATAACCTGTTTAGATAAAATATAGCGCTGATATGTATGGATAGCAAGGCTACATACTATACAACAAGAAAATAGGCCTATGGCTATTGCAAATAATGTTGCAGGACAATCACAAAAAAGACAAGACAAGTCTAGTTAGGTTGCCCCCAAGCTAGATGATGAGATTATAAGACATAGATACATAAAGACATTTTCAAATCTTTTGAAAAATCAATAGATATAATAGCCCCCCCTTAGAATGATGTTTTCTACACAAAGGAGCACATGTCATTCTAAGGAGAAGAGAAATATTAAGAGATGTAGTGCCATGAAATACATAGCGAAATTTATTAGTGGAATTTTTTCACATGAGGGACAATTCATAGAATCCACAACATATAAATAAGTAGAGATGAAGAAATTAAGATCATAAGGGAATCCAATTATTCATGGTTAAAATTGATCATAGATAAAGATAGATAAATATAGTATAATGTGTATGAACTATCATCACCCCCCAAATAGATCAAAATGGGAAGAAGAGCACATGAAGACAAAATAAAATTTTGGGTTAACATGGAAGAGGTCTAAATGTCCCAGCATTTATCATCGTTCTCAATATGAAAAAGAAAAATGTATGACATATAAAAGAATGATGATACAAATAGAATAAGTGTTTGATAGATTTTATCTCTTGTACCCAAGTACCTACAAGGATAGAAAGGGTCCTCCAAGAAAGATCACAAACATTAATAAATAAGATCGAGGGAACACAAACAAGCACATAAATCTAATCTAAAGATAAAGAAGAGGTACCACTCTAGTAAACACCTCCAGAAATTTATCCTTCTCCTGGTCTAGATCATAGGGGAGGGAAGACAAACTTGTAGGGGGTGGATAACAAGAGTGGCCCCTATCAACTCGCCTACAACAAGAGCCAAGGAAGAAGCCCCCTCGAGGTCTTCCTCTTTGAGCTCGTGTGATACTAATGTCATCAATCTAGTGAAGATGGATGACAGAGTCAGAATATCCTCCAATAGGTTGAACATGCACTTCTCCAGAGTGAAGTGATGTAACTAAATAGGAGAAGGATGAGAAACCTGAGGGTCATTGTCAACCTTGAGAAGAGGGGCAATGAAAAACTCTAGGGAAGGAGGTGTTGTTTCCATGTCATGAGGACGTTATGAGCCAAGGTGAAACAAGATGTAGAAGACAAAGAATACCTTTTATTACCATCATTGGAAATGAATTCATTCTTCAACTTATAATTCAGTTGAGGATGTGGGATCCTCACAATAGAAGTGGAAGAGGGAGAAGGAGAAGGATCCATGGAAGACACAATATTTGTAAAAGGCATATCAACAAGCTAAGGGAAAGGAGGAAGATCTAGAAGGGAAGTGATCATAATCAACTCTGAAAAATGAGTGATGAATACTTGCACCCTCTTGGGGGGAGACTCATCAAAATCCACTAAGGAAGCCGAAAGCAACACAAAGGAAATGGGAATAGAAGCAAGAAGAGAAATAGGAACATGAGCAAGAGCAGAAACCGAAGCAGAGTGAGAAGAAAAATCAAAAAGAGTGAGCTCATCCTCAATCTTCTTTGAAGCCTCACACTCCCTAGCCAAGGCACGTCAACGATGCTTATGCTAGCATGCAATCCAATTACAATGGCTATGGGCACTAAGAGGTAAACCTTGAGAAGACTTTCAGTAATCATATTCCACTAGAGGAGTAGCTTCCATAGTCATTATTGTTGGAAGAGCATACTCTTGATGAGGGATAGGAGGAGGTGGCACAAAGACATGAAGAGAGATAGGGGTGGGGGTCTCAACCTTGAGCCCCTTTCCTTTGATTTCCTTAGGGGTGGGTGGAGGAACAATGGGAGGTCTCAAAGGTCGAGATGTAGGAATAAATCCATTATAATTCTTCCCCTTACCATATAGGATGGGTTGGGGGACTGTGGGAAGAACTGAGAGCTAGAAGACCTAAGGGTTGGATTTCCATAATGTGGGCATCTTTCCCTTTCTTGTGCCAAGCATAGTAGAAGGAATGGAGGACATCACCAGAGGTTGGGAAGCTGTAGAAGAATATGAAGAGGCAGGAGAAGGCCTAGGGCTAAGAGATTGTTTGTCCTTAGCCTTCAGAGGGGCAAAAGATGAAGCATGTTGATGTGAATGAATAGAAGCCTTCAGAGAGATAGCATGAGTAGAAGATGGGAAACCACTTTTAGGAACCAAGCCTCTAGCTTTATACCTAGAGTAAGACTTGTATATCAAGTCTCCTCTAAGCAGCAAAGGTCTAACTAGAGTGGGCCAAAAATGATCAAATGAGAAACCCCCACATGAAACCAGTGGTTTGTATCTAGTGTCTTGGATAGTGTATATTGTGCCCTCATGAGGAAGATTTAGGAATTTGCGGATAATAGAGGCAACCACATTCATAGAGACTAGCCATGGGATGCCTAGTCTAACTTGGAAGAGGTCATTTTTTAGTATCACAATAAATGGAACTTTCAGAGTTTTAGGTCCCACCAAGATTGACAGAGAGATAGAACCAATGGTCAAAATAGGAATTCCATCATGGGTATGGAGCATGGTCTATGAATCCTTGTATTTCTCCTTGTGCAAATTATTTATGAAAATATTATCTCTCATGATAATATTGACCTGACTCATAGGGTCAACCATAATTCCAATTATGACATTATCATTGATGCGAGCCAATATATACAATAGAGAGGCTCTTTATTGAGAGGTATATTAGGTGGTTTGAATACTATATTAGTATTTTTATTCATGTGGCCTAAAGGAGGAACACAAGTAAATGAAACCATGTTCACATACTCAGACGGACTAGGGTTGTAAAATGAAGAAGCGGGTGTTACAATATTAGGAGAATGGGGTGGAAAGGGATTTGTTTAAATCTACAACTAACTATTAGGTTTAGATATAGATTTATTAGAATTTTTATTTTTACCATCAATTCAGATGGTACCATTATCGATGTGGTCTTGTATAATATGACGATGATGCACGCATCACTTGGTATCATAACTTGATACTTGATGGTATTGGAAAAAACTATGTACATCATACCATTGAGGATAGGGCTCAAAAAGTAGTCTGATCTCTAGAATATAAGTTACACCATATTTTAAAAATTTATGTAAGACATTTGTAAAAGATTCAGATAATTTTGTAAAGATTCTATTTCATCCTACATAAATTTAATCATTAGGAACAAACACCATGTTCGCTATTGCTTTATTTTTCCTTGACTCTCCAAAGGTAGACATGACTAACTAACCATTTAGGTGGGAGGACAAAGAAGATTCCCATATTGAGCAACCTTTTATTGATACTCTTGTAGCGCAACACAGATATGAGCAAAAGAAGGATATTTCATTAGAATAAATTTATCTCGCAATGTCGACAACATGTTCCCAATGAACACACATTATATGTCAGAACTTGGCAGGGCATAGGATATTTTGGAAAAGACGGCTTGGTAACGAGTAATAAAATCAATTACTTTGTCATGTGCACCTTGCTTGCATTGGATGAGATCGATAAAGGCGACCTTCAGTCTGATGTTCGCTTGGAATTTATGTAAGAACTGATTTACTAATTGGTCAGAAGAGAAAATAGAATTGTCAGGAAGGGAGAAATACCGTTCCAAAGCAGTTTCCTTGAGAGAATGCGGATATAGTTTTTCCAATAGAGAATCATGATGGAATAAATCGGTACACATGATACTAAAACATGATACATGTGTTTGTGTATCTCCTCTGCCACTATACTTTTCAAATTTAGGAGTCTCCACCCCTTAAGGGATGGGGTGTTTAGAATAGAAAAATATGAGGGGCTTCGGTGACAATATGGATGGAACATGGGTTGAGAAGAAAAACTAGTGAAATCCACCAATTGAGATTGCTTTTGCCCCATGTTCTATAATAGAGCATTAAGGATGGGATTTTTTGATAGAGTATGATTAGCTACAGCACCAAAGTTAGAGATGTTATGAGTCCTAGATGTAGGAATCTCAAAATTCAAGGGAACTCGATTCACTCTAATTTTAGGAATTGCCTCAGATGCAGTGGTAGCATTATTAGCAATAGTATTGATAGAAGGACCCATGTCAACCATATGGATAGACACTCCATGCATCAAAACATTCAACTGGTGACCAGTGATTTATGTCTTAACATCTTGGTGGTTACCCAAGATAGAAGTGTATGACACGACATGTGTCTCAAAAATATTTGTAATTCCTTGAAGTAGCTTCAAACCTCTACGATAAAAAATAATTAAATTCCTCAGACTATTAAGGAGAAGAGCTACTTGAGAATAATAATTTTATTTTACTAATAACTCTTTGAACTCTTCAATTCTTACTTCCAACGAGTGAATTTGATTGGAAGGAACCCTAAGATCAACTTCCTTAGGTAAGGAAGGGGAAGAGTGTTCAGAAAATATGTCTCAACCTTGCAATTATATAACAGTTATTGTTGATAGGATATATATATGAATATACATATATATATATATATATATATATATATTCTAGTTACATCGATAGGTGTAATATACAATGGCTACAAGGGGGGAGAGTGGGATGCGTGTAAAAAAAATTTGTTAACTTTTTTAGAAAAATACTAAAATGGCCGACATACATTAGATAAATGATACATTGTAAATCTAGACCGTTAATTATTAGGTTATAGATCTAATGGTGTATATTTTGTTGGCATGTCTTGCCCTAGAATGTAACCCTATTTTATGAGGGTGTTATATTATGACCGTTGAAGAGACGATGATGTATTCTGAGAGTCTGATAGCAATCGTGTTGTTATTTGATCTTTGAGTGGCGATAATTCTGTGAGAATCGTTCTCTGCAAGTATATTGTAATCTTCATGATTTATTGAATAATATTATTGGGCAGCTTTTGGAGTGTGGGGTTTCTCTCTAGAAAGGGTTTTCCCCATGTAAATCACTGTGACATGGTATGCATGATATTTATGTTTATTTTTGTTTAAGTTTTTGTAACTGTTAAAGATCTATAAAAAAAATTGCATTAGCCACCTCTCAAGATTACTGTAGGAAGTTGTTCTGCTACCTTAGCTTCCTTACAAGTGGTATCACAGCCTGATCACCCTTGGTTTTAGTTATGGGTTGTTGGGTTTTTTAAACTAATCTAGATTTGAGTGGGAATTTGTGTAGAAGATAATTTGTGATCTTGTTATAGGAATTTTCAGATGGAAAGTTCATCAGGGAGAAAAGAGGTGGAGAAATTTTCTAGAAATAATTTTGAAATGTGGAATCTGAAGATGGAGGATCTATTGATGGATTGAGATCTATGGGATGTTGTTGATGAGAATGTTTCAAGGCCTGCAGATACTACTCAGGATGCTCAATATGATTTTATAGACCATAAATCCAAGGGTCTAATTAGATTGTGTTTGGCAGACTTTTTTTAAATTAATTTCCATGAGGGTACCTCTACATAGAAAACTATGGAAGAAGCTTGGTGAGATGTATCAGGCCAAATCTTTAGTGAACAAGATTTTCTTCAGGAAGAATTTGTATTCATTGAGAATGGAAGAGGGTGGACGAATCACTGACCACCTGGAAGCATTCAATATGCTCATGGATCAATTGGAATCCATTGGTGTCAAAATGGATGAGGAGGAAAAATGTCAAATCTTGCTTTGTTCTTTGCTTGATTCATGGGATTCTCTTGTTATGGCTATTGGGAGTACTTCTATGATTTTGAAGACTAAAGATGTGGTGGGTTCTTTTCTTTTTGAAGAGATGACGAGGAAGGTATCCATCACTGCCAAGGAGGCCCTAAATGTTCATGGAAGACCTAAGGAAAAAGGTAAGAAGAATGAGAAGTGTGACGAATCCAAGTCAATGGGGAGATCTAAATCTCCTAGAAAGTCCAAAGTTATTTGTTAGAACTGTGATAAGCCTGGGCATGTTCATAAGGAATGCAAAGATGAAAAGAAGAAGAAAAAGAAATTTGATTCTGATTTTGAGTCTGAGAAGGAATATGGTGATGCATTCATTGTAACTTTGGAAAATCGTGCAGGTAATGATGCATGGTTAATTGACTCAGGTGCGTCTTTCCATATGACCTTTAATAGAGATTGGTTTTTTGAATATGAAGAATTTGATGGAGGTAAGGTGTACTTGGGTGATGATTCTCATTTAGACATTGTTGGTTGTGGTAAAGTTAAAATCGGTTTTCCTGATGGTAGAATAAAAAGGATTAATGGTGTGTTGCATATCCTTGGATTAGCACACAATTTGTTATCTGTGAGAAAACTAATAGATGCGGGTTTTTTGGTTGTATTTTTTGATGTAGGATGCAAGATGGTTAGAGGTGCTATGGTGATTGCTAGAGGTGTCAGATATGGAACATTGTATAAGCTTGATGCATGCACTATTGAGTGAAATAGTACTTTTGTGAAAAGCAAGTCTGTAGAAGAAGTGAGGGTTTCACCTTCAGTAAATGGTCATGGATTTTGGGTACACAAGGATGCTCTTTCTTTTGAAACAAAGTTACCTGTAGAGAAAATGATGTTATGGCACCAGAGGCTTGGCCACATTGGAGAAAAGGGTCTAAGTACCTTGAAAAATAAAAACCTTGTTGAAGGTTTGTTTGATTGTAATCTTGAATTTGATTTCTGTGAGCATTGCATTTATGGAAAACAAAACTACGTTTAGTTTTACTCGAGTTTTGATAAATTTTGTGGTGTATTGGATCTTATTCATTCTGATGTGTTTGGTCCTGTAGATGTTCCTTCAATTGGTAAATCAACATATTATGTTTCATTTACTAATGATTATAGTAGAAGGACATGGGTATATTTTCCAAAGAGTAAATTTAAAGTTTTGAGTCGATTTAAAGAATTTAAAGAAATGGTTGAGTTGCTGATTGGAAAGAAAATAAAAATTTTGATGACTAATAATGGTGGTGAATTTTCCTCTAATGATTTTGATAGATTATATAAAGACTATGGTATTCATAGACAAAAGACAAATATGTATTCTCTATAATAAAATGGAGTTGCAAAAAGAATGAATAGGACACCGATGGAGAAGGCTAGGAGGATGTTGAGTGGTGTTGGTCTAGAACAAAGGTTTTGGGATAAAGTTGTTTCCACACTCGTTACTTGATTAACAAGTCTCCTACAACATCTCTTGTTGACAAGATGCCTATAGATGCATGGTTAGGTCACAAGCCTTCATTAAGATATCTTAGATTCTTTGGCTGTGAGGCATAGACACATGTGCCAAAGGAGAAGCAAAAAAAATTGGAGAACAATGCTATGAAATGTATCTTGATCGGATATAATTATGGTGTGAAAGGATACAAGCTTTGGGAACCTGTTGCATAAAAGGTAATATATAGTAGAAGTGTTATTTTTAGAGAAAATAAGCCTTCTTTTGTTTTTGAAAAGTTAAACAACATTTATAGGGCATTGTACCCTACACAACGAGCCACTAGGGCCAAAAAAGGACAAGTCTTAAACAGCTAAAAAAACAAGGAAAAAAACTAGAGACAGCCTAAAGGCAACACAACAACAGTAGAGAAACGACAGATCGGCCAGCAAAAGAAGCAACTAACTGGCTTCGTCCCAGTTCTTGATCAGGAGTTCCACTGCCTCATCTCCCACCCACTCTTTATTTTCCTGGCTATTGTTCCCCTCCAGCTCCTCCTTTATGGCATTTGATAGAGTACTCGTAACAAAGTGACCCAGCTTCATGGTGAAGTGGGTCAGCCCCCGAAATCTTTTGTCCAGAGTGTCCAAACGCTTTGTCACCTTATCTGAATCCATCCCATCATCCATAGCACCCTGAGCCTCACCAGGCTCATCCACCAGTGGTTGCGAATGGTACGAGCCAGAGCCATTAGAAGGGAGCTTGCTGTCCACTGGAGTAAGCTGGGACCTCTCCACTAAATCTATTTCCACCTCTTCTGACTCTTCTTCCTTGTAACCCTTGTTGTTTGATTGCTCCTTGTCTGAATCCTCAATAATTAATCTCTTCTTTTTGTTCTTAGCCAGCGTCCCAGATCTCCTCCTAACACTTTCCCCTCCAGTCATCTCCATGTTCCCCACAACCATGTCCCCTCTGGAATGTTTTCTAACTGCATTCTTACCCTTGCCTTCTTTGACAGTCACAGCTTGCATACATTTCTCCTTGCATTTTTTTTGACATAGGGCCAATAACAGTCGTATCAGCTTTAGTTGCTTTTAGCTCACAGAGCCCTTCCGCCGCGCTGGCATGGGCCCTGCCCAACCCACCCTTAAGCTTTTTGGAGGTAAATTTGGTCTTGGCATTCCCCAGATCAAAATTAGACTTTCGAGGAGGACTCTTGGACTTAGCCAGGGAGATATGCACTATGGAGAGGGGTTCAATGTTTTCAACACGGACAACGGTGATGGCTTTGGGCGGGTAGAGGGCAAGATGAAAGTGATACAGGTGGAGAATTAGCCCCTGATGGAGCAAGAGTTGTGGAAGATCATAGGGATTTCGGCTAGCTGCCACTTTACACTTGTCCACAAAACTTTCCAGATCCATTAGAAGGAAAAATGGAAAACTAAGAAGCATTTTGTGCCTAAGATGGTTTAACAGGGGGAAACGGTAAAAGAAGCAAGTTTTGAATCTACCTTCCAGTGTAACGTATTTCATCAACACCATGCAAACCTAGTCCCATGGCTTAGGAAGCTTTTCCCTTTCAAACCTTGCCTGGTTCCTAATAGGGGTCTCCTCTCCTTTGAAAAACGCCCTTAAGCTCTCATGGTCTGGCTTTTTGGTGTGCTTAGGATATTTTTTCCCTTCACACAGCAACCTCGTAGCCTGCATAATAACCTCTTCATTGATTTTGAACGAAATCCCCCCAATAGAGACCCTCCTGTCCTTCCATGAGCTAGCAAATTGACCCGATAAAATGGGATCATGGCCGACTAAGCTTTCCATGAGCAGAGCAATTCCTCCCTCCACACAAATGTGCCAGACAAGCAAGTTGTTTTGGAATTCATCACAACTGTCCAATTTCGTCTGAACACAATCACCTCCCATACTGCTAGACTTCTTAGGAAGCTCCCAGAAATGCAAGAAATACCAAAAGTATCAGTCGTGAACAATAATCTTAACCAGATAGTTAAGGCAGTGATTACAACGACGCAAATCTAAACTCGCATACCAAACACACGCGCGGAGAGGAAATATGCCATAGTGAGAAACGACACAAAAATTAATGAAATTATGATTATTGTATAGAGGGCGAAAGTTGGTGGAGAAGTAGGAAAAACACAAAGCCCCATGTAGACGGACTAATAAACTAATTTTAGTAATCCTCCAAATTAAGCCAAAAGATCCCCTCGCTACACTAGCTGGCCCGAAGTCTCTAGAAAGCGGCCAAATCGTAACATAGAAATTCACATCATTATTAATACACCCACTCCTCCCAAAGTAATGAGGAGATGTAACAAGCAATCCAATTCCCAAAATAATAGCCTGCACAGTACGGTCCCTCTCCTAATAATAAGTCACGACTTTCCAGTTAATCCACATCACGCCGCCAAAACTAGACTTGAACTTCTCAATTAAATCCCCACCCCACCGTCTCATCGTAATCTTATAAACTAAACCCATCCACCAAGTCCATAGGACATACATGTGGAAACTCCTTCCCCTTCCCCACACATGCTCAGCTCTACCAAGATAATTTCACCTGTATTCCATACCAATTTTGACATTCATCCACCAGCACATCCAAATTAACAAGTGCCCCCCCCCCCCCCGTCAGCTCTCGTCATCCAAAAGTTAAACATCATTATAAACCATGGTAGGCTTTTCCCGCTCTATCAACACTTGAATATTTGGCGGCAGTCTTTCCTTATTCCTCCAGCATCTAGCCAAGTCCCAACCCAAGCCAAGATTACCCAAGGCATTCGCCACACAGTTTCCTTCTCTAAAAATATGGGTCACATTTTTGTCCTTTAATTTAGATGTAAGGAAGCTAGCATCCATCAAAATGTCCTTGGTATTCCAACCTATAAATCTATCTTTTTCCACAGCATCTGTCACCATTTTGGAATCTCCTTCAATATGGAGATTAACAATCCCAGAGAAACAACGATTTTGAGGCCCATTAATAGTGCACGAGCCTTAGCCACCAGAGCCGACTGAACCCCAATGCCGCCAGCAAACCCTGCCACGATATTCCCCATAGAGTCTCTAATAATCCCACCTATACTTGCCCTTCCTAGATTGCCTTTAGCAGCCCCATCAAAGTTCATTTTAAACTATCCACAATCTGGAGGCTCCCATTTAGTATTTCTCCTAGCTAGTAGTTTCGAATTATCAAAGGCATTAGCCTTTAGATCCTGGTGCCAATCCTTGGCCAATTTTATTTCATAGTCCCTTGGCCCCAACTCAGGAATTTTCCCATCAAAGAGGGAGATGTTCTCCTCTATGAGCCGAACACCAATGCCAAACACCTCCTTTGGGCTCCGCTCAATGTTCCTGAAAACCCTGTTATTCCTTTCCTTCCATAAGCACCATCCTAAGATTGGGGGGGGTCTGCCTCTAAATTTCATCAGTCAGAGGATGGAAAAAAGACCCATTCCAACCCAAAATAAATGATAAAAGGTCTTTGCTCATCACCCAGTGGACATCAAGTTTCTCAAAAGCCAACCCTCAAACTTCAATAGCATACGGGCAATGTAACAAAAGGTGGCTAAAATTTTCCTCCCCCTCCTTGCAAAGGAAACATCTATTGGGAAAGAATAACCCCCGAGTTCTCAAATTGTCTTGAGTTAAGATCCTATTATGACAGGTTGTCCACTAGAAAAAATTTATTTTAGGAATCATGTGGCGATTCCAAACCCTCCTCCAGTGTTTCTCAACAGGAATTTCCTTAGTCAGCAGACTGTAAGCAGAACAAATTGAAATATCCCCCTACTTAACTAAAGCCCAAAAGAACTCATCCTCCCTGTTATAGGAATGAAACTTGACACTAGAGAGCAACACCTGAAGAGATCTAGCGAGGTAGCAAAGGTCAACAGAGTGGGGGCAGCAAAGGGAGAGATCTCTCCAAATCCTAGCTCCAGGAGGCCCAGCCACATAGTCTCTAATAAGTAACCCAAAGAATCTCTAAGCTTCATCCATCACCGCTCTAAAATCAAAGCCAGCCAAGGGGTAGTCCATAAGCCAAGCATCATCCCAGAATCTGATTTTGACCCCGTTCCCCATTTTCCATTTGATCCTTTTTTTTAGCAAGCCTTGTGTGTTGTAGATGCTCCTCCAGATCACTGAACCCAGGGGATGGGGTTCCGAAAGACAATCAATCAAAGGCCAATTTTGGAAGTACTTAGCATTCAGAATTTTGCACCAATCTTTGGTGTTCCTTAACTGGTCCCACCCAACCTTGGCCATCAACGCCCTGTTAGAGATAGCTATCTTTCTTATTCCAAGCCCACCACAATCTTTAGCCTGACAAACCCTTTCCCATTTAACCAAAGCAGTCTTCTTTTTTTCCTCGGTACCTGACCAAAGAAAAATTCTCTGAATTCTTTCAAACTTCTCTACAATATACCTGGGCATCTTAAAAATAGCTAGGAAGTAGGTGGGGATACCTTGTATAGCCACAGAAAAAAGTTGGAGTTTCCCAGCATGACTAAGCAAAGAGCCCTTCCAACTAGCCAACTTCCTTTGGATCCTCTCCAAAATATAATACCAAAACTTTGGTTGAACCTCTTTAACCGTTAGTGGGAGCCCAAGGTACACCGACGAGAGAGAATCCCCAACACAACCCAACATTGCAGTCACCTTATTTTGCAAATTTGGCAAGCAATTAAAAAAATAAATCTTGCTCTTATTGTAGTTGATGCACTGGCCAGAGTAGGAGGCATAGCTATTAAGGCAAGCTTTCCATTTCCTGGCTTCCACAACAGAGGCCTTCCCAAATAGGAATGTGTCATCCACAAATTTTTGCACAACAATCGGACAGAGAGAGGTAGTCACTCTAACACCAAATATGGAGCCCTCTAACAGCAGACTCGTAAAGTTCCTGCTAAGCACATCAGCAATCATTATAAAGAGATAGGGGGAGAGAGGGTCCCCCTATCTGAGCCCTCTTCCAACAGAGAAGAAACCACAGGAAGAACCATTCACTAGAACCGAGTACTTAACAGTACAAACACACTCCATAATGAGCTTAATGACCAATCTGTTAAAGCCAAACTTAGCCAAGACCTTAGGCATGAATTCCCACAGAACCTTATCATAAGCTTTGGAAATATCAAGCTTAAGCGCCATCCCTGCATTATTGCATCTATCCATAGAATAGAGCAGTTCTTGAGTGGCCAAGGAAGCATCTAGAATGTGGCACCCTGGGATAAACCCCTTTTGAGTGTGACTTATAATTTTATCAAGCAGAGGCTTAATCCGATTAACAAGGATCTTAGATATGATCTTATAGAAGGTGTTACAAAGACTGATAGTTCGAAAACCAGACATAGATAGAGGCTCACTAATCTTGGGAATAAGGGCAATGAAAGTGTGATTCATTTGTTTAAGAATCTTACTAGATTTAAATAAGTCCCTAGTCGCAAGCACAAGGTCCCAGCCCACAATATCCCAGAAGATTTGGAAGAATGCAGGGGGGAACCCATCAGGTCCAGGAGCTTTGCAGGCCCCCATGCTAAATGTAGCCAACCAGACCTCTTCCATGGAGACACTCCTAAGAATTCCCAGGTTGTCCTCCAAAGAGATGGAAGCAAGGAGATGCTAGAGGATCTTACAATCTAGAGCCATGTTGGGCACCTCTGCAGGGGCCGAATAAGCCTCCAAGAAATAATTAACTGCACAGGACTTAATATGAGCTAGATTAGATATCACCTCCCCAGAGGCACTTGTCAATTTTGCAATTTGATTCATTTTTTGATGTTTGATGGCAGAAACATGAAAAAATGACATGTTCCTGTCTCCTTCCTTCAACCATTGTACCCTCGATTTTTACTTCCAGAAGACCTCTTCATTTTTTTAAACCTTTTCCCATTCCATTCTGGCATCCTTTTCTTGATTGTTGGTCCGCTGACTAACATCTCCCTCATCCATATTTTTTTGCAAGGTCTTCAACCTTACCTCGAGCTATTTTTTTTCTTTGATAAACATCCCCAAACACATTCCTGTTCCAGCCCTTAACCATCATTTTAATATGTTTGAGTTTATAGCAGAGCCTAAACATAGGGGAACCTTGGACAGGAATATTCCACCATTCAACAATTTTGTTTTTGAAATTGGGGAGAGAGTTCCACATTATTTCAAAATGGAAAGGATAGGGACCACTAGAAGGACGAATATTAGTGGTCAGAAGAAGAGGATTATGGTCCAAAACTGTCCTAGGCAGAGTAACCAGGTTGGCCTCCAAGGCATTAGACCAATGGGGAGAACAGAGGAAGCGATCAAGCCAAACCTGAATCAAATCACCACCAGCCTGCCTATTAGACCAGGTGAAGTGCTGGCCCAGAAGTTCGATATCTATTAACCCCGAAGAACACATAAATTTTTCCAGATCCATCATGTTGTCAGTGTAATCCACAAGGCCCCCACTTTTTTTAGAAGGTAACAAAGGAGAGTTGAAATCTCCAGCAACAAGCCACCGACCTCCCTTGTTCATATTAATCTTAGACACCATATTATTCCAAATCATATTCCTCAAGTTCCTCTGATTAGGAGCATAAATATTTATTATAGACCACACTACTCTACTAACGGAGAATAAAACCCCTATGCTATTTTTACAATGGAATAACCTAGAACCCTGCAAATAGGGAGGATTCCAAAGCACATCCAAACCACCCGAAGCTCCCTCAGCATCACTATGAATGTAGGAGGCATTAGGCCATAGAAAGTTAGCAACTTTGTCAAAATTTATCATTAACATCTTAGTTTCTTGTAAAAGAAAAACATCAATCTTATGCTCCACTATGTAGTTCTTCAAGGCACGTTGTTTGTGCGAACTATTTAGCCCCCAGACATTCTAAGACATAATCCTCATTTCTGATCTTTTTTTGAGGACATGTCTAATGTCCTCTGCTTCCCCAGGGCAATCTCATTTGTTGTTTCATGCGTTCTGGTGGATCTCTAAGAGGGTCTCCCAGGGTTGGAATCCCCTCCAACATATGCCTTCTTCTTCCTTCCCTTCTTCTTAGGCGTAGTCCATATCCCTTCATCTTCTACTTTCTCTAGCTTTAAGCTTTCCAGGTTTTCAATAGACTCCTCAATCATACCAGAACACTCTTCCTCCCAAATTTCACCCTCTTCAATCGAATCCCCACGGGTCCTTTGAGAGGCCACCAAACACAGTAGATCAACAGCTGATGAACCCAAACCAATGATCCCATCAGAAGCCCCCATATTCAAGTTTACAACAGTCGAGGATCTAGGATCCTGAGACAAAGAGACCTCTTGAGGAAAGGTTCCCAACACCGAAGAGCCCCCAGGGGTCGAATCAGTGTGGGGAAAAATAGGGGGTGGAGGTTGCAGAGAAAGCACAGGAGGCCGAGAAGGGTCCGGGGGAGCCATCTCAGAGCCTCTCGAAGGCCTTGAGGTATCCGTAGCCAGGAACGTGGGATTCAACACATCCTTAGACTCTCGACTGACTGAAGATTTGCAGTCAGATATGAGATGCCCAGCTTTGGCACATATTTGAAAAAATACCATCGCATTTTCATAACAAACAGGTTGGATCTAGTTTCCCAACTTTGAACACAGCTTGATAGAGTTTGGAAGGATTTTATCAACACAAATATTGACATAGAATCGAGCAAAGACTAACCTTGACTTCGATTTAGTAAACAAGAATATGTGACTCAATTTCCTTCTACACCTGAGAAAGTTAAATCGAGGCCCAAGGATAAACAAGAAGTTGAGGAGAGCTCATCTAGTTCTGGATCTTGAGAAGGGGAGGAAGAACCTCCAACTCAACTTGTTCATAGATCTACAAGGAATAGACAACCACCTGAAAGGTATACACAAGATGATTGGAGATGTATTTTTTCTTTGAATACTAACATGGATGAACCCAAATATGTAGAAGAGGCATTAGGTATGAATGATGTAAAATCTTGGAAGATTGTTATGGATGAAGAAATGGAATGTTTGAAAAGGAATGATACATGGGATTGTGTACCATTTCCTGAAGGATAAAAACCTATTGGTTGCAAATGGGTGTTCAAGAAAAAGATTGGTTTAGATGGAGGTATTGAGAAGTACAAATCAAGCTTGTTTTCAAAATGTTACTCTCAAGTTGAGGGTGTTGATTATGGTGATATATTCTCTCGTATTACAAAAATAACATCCATTGTATTTTTGCTTGCTATTGATGTTGCTTATGATTTAGAGATTGAGAAAATGGATGTGAAAACTACTTTCCTTCATGGTGACTTGGAGGAGGATATTAATATGACATAGCCCGAGCACTATGTGGTGAAAGGTAAAAGTAATTTGGTTTGTAAATTGAAGAAATCTTTCTATGGCTTTAAAACAAAGTCCTAGGATGTGGTATCAAAAATTTGATACATATGTGTTGAGTTTGGGATTTAAGTGTTCTAAATCAGATCATTGTGTTTCTTATAAAACTAATGGTGATCATTTTCTTTTTATTGCATTATATGTTGATGATATGTTATTTATTGGCAAAGGGAAAGGTATGATTTTAGAACTGAAATCTCAACTTGCTGCTAAATTTGAAATGAAAGATCTTAGGCAGCTAGGCACATTATTGGGATGGAAATTAAAAGAGATAGAGTGAACAAAAAGCTATGGCTTGGCCAAAGTAAGTATGTCAATTTAATTTTACATAGATTTAACATGCAAGATTGATCTGTAATTGAAGGTTTGCAAAATAACTTGCACTTAATTCTAATTACAGATTTTATCCCAATTGCAAACATAATTGTGTGGTTATGTTTATTTAACCTTTGAAATTAACTAAAATTGAGTTCACTTATTCCTTTACACAACTTAAATAATTACTTAAATTTCATAATTAATATCTCAAAGAATGAGTTAAAGAAGAACTGGAAAGAATAAGAGAAAATTATAAGATAGAAGAGAAGAAGAGAGATCGTGAGCTTGATAACGGAGTTCGCTCAACATGAGCTACATCTTTGGGCTCGCTTCTCAATGAGGTACTTCTTTATTAATGATGAAAAGCTTTTATCGCTTCTATACTCCATCCAAAATTTATACCTACATTACAGTTTCTTCACAATCTCTCTCAACACCTAAGACTCTTTCGCATTCTCCTTTACTTGAAGGAATACAAAATTATACAAAGCCTTTGTGTTACATCAATTTCTAAAAATTACTTTTCCTAATTTCCTCCCAAAATAATAGATTAATTCTCTCAAGCCTATACCCCCCTTTTTATATAATTGCATTTTCTCAATATGGTTAATAACCATATGATCTTACAATCTCCCATTACAAGTAAAAATCTGAAACAATCCCCCTTATTTACATTGGTAAATCTTCATAATCCCCTTAAAATCCTAAAAATCTCTTATAAATCTTTTAAATACTCTCAATATATCATTAAATATATTACTTAAGCCCTTTTTAACTTATCTTTTCTTGGGCTTCAATCTTTTAAAAGGCTTATTTTTAACTAAATAAGGTTGATTGTTTAATTTGTTTTTAAGAATTTTCTGGCTTAACTCTTCTTTATAAGAATTCGATCCCATATATATCTTAGAACCACATGATGGTGTGGTGGTGATAGCCAATTTTTGAGGTAGGGAGGTCGGAGGATCGAAGCCCCCACCCTCTATTTTTAAAACAAAGTTTGAAATTGTTAAATAACAAAACAAACCACTGCCATATCTTAGATAAAGTGAATTCTATGACGCATTGGTAGGTAGATATCTAGCTACATGGGAGGTTAAGGGTTTGAACCCCATGCAAAACTTTTGGTGGATAGTTAAAACAAACGATGAAGATCAAGGTGCCATGTGTCAGAATAGGATTGATCAGTTATGCCACGTCCTTTGCCAATAGGATGCCACATGTCAAATTGTGGTTGGCCCACATTAGTGCCATTTCAACTACCTAGCTAGCACCATATCACCTGTCATGTCTCCTACCACGTCAACGTCTAGTCAATCACCATGTCAGCATCCAACCAACCTTTTTTTTGTAAACTTTGATTGGCCATAACTTTGGAATACATACTTCATTTGATCCTATTCAAGCTGCATTGGAAATCTCTCAACGAGCTCTATCCAATGATGCTAGTTTCATCAAATTTTGATACTATGAAATATTTGAGGTCTTCTGGATCTTGTTGGATCATTCCTCCCAATTGAGAAGCTTTTGGACCACCAAAAATTTTTTTTTTACATAGAATTTAAGTGAGCGCGTTGTCGCCTCACTTGCCCAATATCATTTGTCCACCCTACTAGAATTTTGATCATCCAACTCATCACAAACAAGATGAAGAATGAGATAGCATAGCTAATACAATCAACTAAATACCTATCAATACTCATTGTCTCATCCACTATCCACATAGAACTAAGTAGTAGAATGAAAAGAAACAATACTGAATATAATGATGTGAAGGAAAAAGTATCAACTTTTTGGATCTCTTGAATAGGAACATCATTAGAAAATGAATCATTCAAACCCTCTTTTACCACCTTAGGCTGAAGGCTTAAATGTGCTTGCAACTGATCCTCACATTGTGACACCTTATCATGATTAGAATCATCATGCTTATTATCACTAGTTGTTACCGACATAATGGTTAATGTCTTGCTTTCATTTACAACCATTTTAAAACTCTATGTGTTTACAACAGATTTATCATTCTTTATGCAATGAGATTTCACAATGAGTTCAATTTCATTCTTAAACAAATGATACCTATTATGTTCCCTGTAGAAAATGACCTTTATGTCATACAAGTAAGGACTTCCCAAAACCATCCCACAGATGTCAAGCGAAATTACATCTAACTCTACCTCACCTACAAACTTGGATGTGATTACAAATCAGAGTTTACATTTCCTTGACACATGTAACCAAGTATTATCATGCATCCAACCCAATGGATATGGTTTGGGATGAGGTATTATTTTTATCCCAATTGCTTAACAACTTTTTCAAAGATTAAGTTTACTTGTAATCCACTATCTATGAGTGTATCAATTTTACTCTGTTTTATAGTAATCCTTATATGAAACAATTCGTTCCTTTTACTTTCAACAGGGATCTCATTACACTTTAAAGAAGAAGCACGGGAACTAGTACTATCAACAGGAATGATATCTTTTATACCCACAATTGTTATCTTGGTTTCATCATCAGAATCTGACTTGAGATCTTGCATGATAGTTGCGATCTTTTGCTTACCCTTTCAATCCTTAAACCACTTTGGTTTCTAATCAGGATGAAATTTCCAAAATTTTGCATCTTCATGCCCTATCTTTTTGTAGTGTGAGAAATAAGGCTTTTCCTCCTCTTTCTTCACGGAAGCTGCTCGTTGCATTTCCTTCTTCCCTTTCTTGTTTCGTTTTTGCTTACTAGATTCCATTAAGAAACTGTCATGGCTACTCTTTGTGCCTGTTTCTAGATGAATGGATTGTACACTAACTTCATCAACATTAGTTGGATTGAACATAAGTATTGTATGCCTCAAATTTTCATGTAATCCACTTATATACTTCAACAAAGTTTCTTACATGTATAAAGGAATGCCCAAAATTAAAGCTAAACTACTGTGTATATTCCTGCACACTTTGTCCTTTCTCTTGCCTTAATGATTGCCAATTCATTACTACTTTTTGCATGTGACCTAATGGATAAAAATATTTTTTAAGTGTAGTTGTAAACTCAAACCAAGAAGAAATAATTTTACCATACTGGCTTAGATCTTCCTGAGTTTTTCTCTCCCGCCAAATTAAGGTTGTTCCTCCCAAGCGAAGAGTGGCTAATTGGATATTTGAAGCATAATCAATGAACTTCTTTACCCTGCAATAAATTTTAACTTGTTTTATCCAATTGTCAAGTTTCTTTGCATCCAATTCTCCATTATAGGTTGGAAAATCAAATTTAACATCAAGTTTTAACAAAGGTGAATTTTATTCAGACTGTATAGGTTGTTTCTTCTTGGGGGAAGAAGTAGAAAAAGAAGAGGAAGAGGAAGAAGATGAAGAAGCTGAAGAAGATGGGGATGGAGGTTCAGGAGGGTAACTATCATCTCCTACTCCTTTGCCTTTGTCATCTTTCAAAGAGGATTCACCTTCCTCCTTTCTATTTTTCCTCTCCTTTTTATTTTGACGGTCATTTTATAATTCTTCCACCATCATCTTCATATCCAAGAATGCTTTGTGAAACAGTTCTTCGTTCTCAAATATTTTAGTACTAGAAGTTTTTCCTTCTTTCGGCTGCTCCATGGCTTGTCTTTGAGTAACTCACCTCGATCCAATCTCTGGATTAATCTCCTCAAGTTCACCTTCTCCTCGCTTTAAATTCAACCTGGTTAACATCCACCAGTTGCAATTTCCCTATTAAACGACTCTGATACTCAACTTGATCTGTAATTAAAGGTTTGCAGAATAACTTGCACTTTATTCTAATTACAGATTTTATCTCAATCGCAAACAGAGTTGTGTGGTTATGTTTATTAAATATTTGAAATTACATAAATTGAGTTCACTTATTCCTTTACACAACTTAACTAATTACATAAATTTCATAATTAATATCTCAAAGAAGAAATTAAAGAAGAACTGGAAAGAATAAGAGAAATTATAAGATAGAAGAGAAGAAGAGAGATCACGAGCTTGATAATGGAGTTCACTCAACATGAGCTACGTCTCTAGGTCTGCTTCTCAATGAGGAACCTCTTTATTAATGATGACAAGCTTTAACCACTTGTGTACACCATCCAAGCTTTAGACCTACATTATAGTTTCTTCACAATCTCTCTCAACACCTAAGACTCTTTCGTATTCTCCTTTACTTGAAGGAATACAAAATACAAAGTATTTGTGTTACATCAATCTCCAAAATATACTTTGTCTAATTTCCTCCCAAAAAAATTATTAATTCACTCAAGCCTATACCCTCTTTTTATACAATTACATTTTTTCAATATGGTTAATAACCATATGATATTACAATCTCCCATTACAAGAAAAAATATGAAACAATCCCCCTTATTTACATTGCTAAATTTTTATAATCCCCTTAAAATCCTAAAAATATCTTATAAACCTTTTAAATATTCTCAATATATCATTAAATATATTACTTAATCCATTTTTAACTTATCTTTTCTCGGGCTTCAATCTTTTAAAAGACTTATTTTTTTTATTTTTTTTTATATAAGGTTGATGTTTAATTTTTTTTAAGAATTTTTGGGCTTAACTCTTTTATAAGAATCTAAGCCCGCATGTATTTTAGAACCACATGATGGTCTGGTGGTGATAACCAATTTTTAAGACGGGGAGGTCGGAGGATCGAACCCCCTGCCCTCTATTTTTAAAACAAAATTCAAAATTGTTGAATAACAAAACAAACCACTACCATATCTTAGATAAAGCAAATTATATGATGCATTGGTAGGTGGATGTGTAGCTAAATGGGTGCTTAAGGGTTCGAACCCCATTAATAATTTTTAGTGGATAGTTCAAACAAATGATGAATACTGAGGTGCCACGTTTCATAATAGGATTGATCGATTATGCCACGTCCTTTGCCAACAGGATGCCACATGTCGAATTGTGCTTGGCCCACATCAGTTCCCTGTCAGCTGCCTAGTCAGCACCACATCACCTGCCATGTCACCTACCACATCAACATCCAAAATTCAAAATTGTTGAATAACAAAACAAATCGCTGCCATATCTTAGATAAAGCAAATTCTATGGCGCATTGATAGGCAAATGTGTAGCTAAATGGGTGGTTAAGGGTTCGAACCCCATGCAGAAATTTTTGCAAATAGTTCAAATGAATGATGAATATCAAGGTGCCACATGTCATAATAGACCAATTATGCCACATCTTTTGCCAACATGATGCCACGTGTCAGATTGTGATTGGCCCACATCAGTTCCCTATCAATTGCCTAGTTAGCACCATGTCACCTACCACATCAACATCCAAAATTCAAAATTTTTGAATAACAAAACAAAACACTCCCATATCTTAGATAAAGAAAATTCTATGGCACATTAGTAGGTGGATATGTAGCTAAATGGGTGGTTAAGGTTTTGAACCCCATGCAGAAATTTTGGTGGATAGTTCAAACGAATGATGAATATCGAGGTGCCACGTGTCATAATAGGGTTGACTGATTATGCCATGTCCTTTTCCAATAGGATGCCATGTGTTATATTGTGATTGGCCCACATCAGCTCCCTATCAACTGCCTAGTCAACACCACATAACCCGCAATGTCACCTACCACATCAACATCCAAAATTCAAAATTGTTGAATAACAAAAAAAACCATTGCCATATCTTAGATAAAGAAAATTATATGGTGCATTGGTAGGTGGATATGTAGCTAAATGGGTGGGTAAGGATTTGAACCCCATGCAACACTTTTGGCGGATAGTTCAAACAAATGATGAATATCGAGGTGCCACATGTCATAATAGGATTGACCGATTATGCCACGTCCTTTTCCAATAGGATGCCACGTGTCAAATTGTGATTGGCCCACATCAGTTCCCTGGCAGCTGCCTAGTCAGCACCACGTCACCCACCACGTCACCTACCACATCAACATCCATTCAATTTCCACGTCAGCATCAAGTACACCTTTTTTTTGCAAACTTTGATCCGCCATATCTTTGGCATAGAAACTCTGTTTAAGCCCATTCAAGTTGCATTGAAAATCTCTCGACGAGCTTTATCCAATGATGCTAGTTTCATAAAATTTTGAGACTATGAAATTTTTGAGGTCTTCTTGATCCTCCTGGATCAAAGATTGTAGACCATTGTGTGTTCCTATTTCAGTTGGAACAAATTTATCTATTTCAGATTGTCCAACATATCCTTCAAATATGGAAGACATGAGTAGAGTGCCTTCCTAGAGTGCATTTGGAAGTTTTATGTATGTTACGGTTTGTACTAGACAATACATTGCCCAAGTAGTGGGAGTTCTCTCTAGATATATGTCTAATCCTGGTAGAGTTCATTGGGATGTAGTTAAAAGAGTCTTCAGATATTTGCATGGTACCTTAGATTATTCCTTGTGTTATCATAGTAATGTGATTGAAGATGAGATTTCCCTTGATATTCATGGTTATGTGGATTTAGACTGGGCAGGTGATATTGATAACAGATGATCCACCAGTGCTTATGTGTTTAGATTATTTGGTGGTGAAATCACTTGGATGAGTAAGAGAAAGTTTTTGGTTTCTTTATCCACTACTAAAGCAAAGTATATGGAAGCTACTCATGCCTGTAAAGAAGCCATTTAGCTTAAGAGACTGTGCTCAGATATTGGAATAAAACAAGGTGTAGTGACAATTTATTGCGACAGTTAGATTTTGATATGTCTATCCAAGAACTCGACATTTCATGCCAGGACCAAGCACATTTATGCATAATATCATTTTTTTTGAGATATGGTCAAAGATGGCAGGGTGAAGTTGGTTAAGGTAGAGACTTTGATTAATTTTTTTGACTCTTTAACTAAGCTTGTGAGCATAGAGAATTTTAGATGGTGTTTAGATCAGATTATGGGCCTTTCGACCCCTAGCAATTAAGAGACAATGTTTACTCCCTCTCGTTGCTCTTGCAAGGTGTTCAACAAGTGGGAGATTTGTTAGAAAAATGTGTCTCAACCTTGCAATTATACAATGGTTATTGTTGATAGGATATATATGAGTATATATATATCCCCTAGTTATACATATAGGTGTAATATACAATGGCAAAAAGGGGGGAGAGTGGGATGTGTGTAAATAATTTTTTGTTAAATTTTTTAGGAAACTACTAAAATGGCTGATATACATTAGATAAATCATACATTGTAAATCTAGATCGTTAATTATTAGGTTTTAGATCTAATTGTGGATATTTTGTTCACTTGTCTTACCCTAGAATGTAGCCCTATTTTAAGAGGGTGTTGTATTATGACTATGGAAAAGATAGTGATGTATTTTGAGAGTCTGATAGCAATCATGTTGTCTCTTGCTCTCTAAATGGTGATACTCTTGTGAGAAGCTTTCTCTACAAGTATATTGCAATCTTTGTGATTTACTGAATAATATATTAGGCAGCTTTTGGAGTGGGGTTTTTCTCTTGAAAGGGTTTTCCCCATGTAAATTACTATGCCGTGGTATGCATGATATTTATGTTTATTTCTATTTAAGTTTCTATAACTGTTAAAGATTTGTAAAAAAATTGCATTATTCTCCTCTCAAAATTAATGTAGGAAGTTGTTTCACTATCTTAGGTTCCTTAAAAAGAGTTTGAAGGAGAGGTTGGTAGGGTATGTGTTTCAATTTCAACATGAGGGGAGAATCTAGAAGTGAGTCTCGTAAAGAGTTCCTTAAATTTTGGACCTCAGCAGGGAGGACTAAACCTTCTAGACCCCATATCAAGATGTCGATAACTCTTGACTATGTGCTTGGATGTACTCGATTGGTTGTGAAGCTCGTAATAATGTCACAATTCTCTATCCAATACGCATCCCTACAAGAGAGATTTTTTTTTTTGACAAAAAGACAAAGAGAGAAAAGGTTCACGTTGGGCTCACCAAAATGTAGAGGAGATTCTCTACTCACTAGTCTCTAGGACATATAAGATTCGACAGGGAGCGAATGGTCCTCAACTACCTCAAAGGATAAGCTCAGGTGAAAAAGGACATGGGAGACAATTTTTTGTAATATTTTATGTTTTAAGGTAAATTTTGGGAAAAGGACTTCAAGGATCGAAAGAGTAAACTACAGAGGTCTCTGGGACAAGTTGGATAGCTTTCAACCAAAGGAGATAGCGTGGCACATGGATGTTGCCATTGTTGGGAAAATATGTCTCAACCTTGCAATTACATAAGGTAATATTGACACATTAGTGTCAGGGGGTGCGAGGTTCCCCTCCCTACGAGGGGTCAGGGAAGTGCCCCTGGAAGTAAAATTTTATGTATAATTTATTATTATAAATATGTACCATTTTCCATTAGGTCTTAGATTTGACGACTGATATTTTATTAGCTTGAATTTCCCTAGAAGGTAACCCTATTTTATGAGGGAATTATATTACAAATGTATATTGTGATGTATTCTAATAGTTTGATAGCAGTCATGTTATCTTTGGATCTCTGGTTGGTCATACTCCTGTGAGAAGATTGATTTGCAAGTATAAGTTGTAGTCTTTGTGATTTATGAATAATATATTGGGTGGATTTTAGAGTGTGGGTTTTTTCTCTCGAAAGGGTTTTTCCCACGTAAATTATTGTGTTGTGGTATGCATGATATTTATGTTTATTTTTGTTTAAGTTTTGTAATTGTTAAAGATCTATAAAAAAGTTGCATTATCCTCCTCTCAAAGTTAGTGTAGGAAGTTGTTCCACTACCTTAACTTCCTTAAACCCATGGCACATTGTGGTCTTGTAAGGTCTGAAAATAGAACTTGTAGATAAAAATGCGCAGAGCCTGTTGTCTATTCAAGAATTGAAATCTGAATGTTTAACTACACTAGCAAAATGCTAAAATAAAGGAAATGACAACAAGAATAATACCAACATGCAATTATTCAAACTAAACTAAATGAAATGATGGGAGATAATAGGGGAAAAGACTCATGATAGGTCCAATGCTATGCAACCTCCCACAATGCCCACATGAATAATCTTCACACATAGAGACAATAAAAGAAATTGGGGTTGTTTTAGAGTTTTCCTTAGTCAAACCCCCATTTTGGTGTTTCCACCTCCACTGATAGCCAAGAAGATAAGTAGAGAAATAAATAGATGATAGATAAGAAATATTGAAAAGATAAAGAAGATAGACACATTAGAATGTAAATATGCTACTAAAGGGATGATAATACAAGTAAAAGAGAGTGTTTGCCCTACATTTAACAAGCTTGTAAAGCCAAGAGAGAGTGCAACACTTGAGAGATCCAATATGTCAATATAGGAGCTAGGAACATGAAATAGAGCTTGATAAAAATGGTGTAGATGTGATAAAATGAGAGCTTGAGAAGCAAGAGTGCAAGAATGGGAGTGATAGAATGAAATATTAAATGGTAGAATGAATGAGATAGTGAATGAATGTTTGAAATGGAAGGATAGCATGCAAAAAGGCCATTTTTGAGTTTATTTGTGACCAAAAAGGTGTTAAAATTTGTGGGAAAGTGGAAGTGTAATGTCCAAACAACCACAACCCAAGAATTTTATCAAGACATTCATGGGACGCGCAAATGTCTGTACATTGCAGAAATTTCCCTGATAAAAATTCACTTAGAGACTGAAAACAATAGGTTTAAGGATGAATTTAAAGGTGAGGAAAAGGGTAATTTGCATTATTGTCTTTATTAGGCTAAAGGGGAAGTTATTTAGTGTGAAATTTCTCGGGGGTGCAATTTTATGACACTCGAACAAGCCAACATTTCCCATAAACCATGAGCCTTCCTTAAGAATCTTATCATACTTTTATTCTGATTGAAAAAAAATATGAAGAAACCCTAAAACCGAGAGATTCACCTTCAATGCTAGCCCCATCTAGTTATGTTTAATCCATTATTTGATCCTTTCATAGACGACTAAATTTGAATAAATTTGGCTATCACTACTTACTTCTTCAACTTTTCTACCTTCAAATTGTGAAAGTTATTTGGGATTCATATATAGGGGATGTCGCCCATGATCTCTAAATTTACATTCATGATATTAAGGTTACTAACCACAATCCCACCTTATCTAGCCTCCTTTTCTATCCCCAACTCCTTGAATTTGTCAACAAAAATATGTCCAAGAACTTATAAATTACTCCTAAAATCACTCTTCAAGGATAAAGAGCCTTCTTTTTTCTCTATCACTTTCTCCTTCTATGTCATGTTTACCTAATTTGTGTAAACCGCTAACCTCTAACATCACTTATGTAAATTCATTAAATTCTTTAATAATAATTTAAATACTTTTCTAATACATTTAACTTAGCGCTTTTTCCTTTATTTTATTTCCCAATTTTTTATTCTCGATGCATCAAGCATCATTAACATGGAAATATTTAAGCTTTGGAATACAATTTCATGTGAATAGAGAAATAAACAACTATAATTAAAATCATACATTTATAAATTTTCCATAGCACGTGGAATTTGGAATCACCACAAATTTAAATCCAAAATTATAAGGAAAAATGAGGCTCATCTCACTCTCAAATTGAGTGTGATAGTGGCTACCATACACATCAACCCAAAGTGGCATCTTCAATATAACCACCATTGGATAAATAACTCATACCTACATATTTAGGTGGGAAAATAACCTTATACCTACACAATCAATTCACATGTCAAGCATAATTGCTTCACATATATAATATTTGAAGCAATGTAAAATCATCCAATAGGTTTCAGTGTAGCATACATCATATATCATGAAATTGTGATATTTTATTATATGCAAGATATTAAAATCATTTAATAACTAAATCCATAATCTATATAGAGAAAACATAATACATGCATCTCAACGTATATAAAATATAATGTAATACATCAAGTCCTCACAAGGACCTTGGCATACTATCATTCACACATCTCAATACAAGAAACACATCAACAATCAACATGTAGAGGAACACCATCTCTAAACATGTTGGTGGACTAAACACATGTTAAACAAAGGATAAAATGCATCTCATGCAGCAAACACACAACTTACCACACAAACAACAATCACAACAAGGAACATTAATGAAAATGGTGAAGTTAAAAAATAATACTTAAGCACTTAATACAACATGTACAAACATTACCTATGCATCCCATGAAACATAGTCATAATACATTGTCACTCACAAACATATCAAAGACAAAGAACATGTGGAAATTAAATAAAAAAATGTTATCCCATTGCAATTTAATCTTTGGGAATCCTCTCTTAAAATTTCATCCATCCAATCCAAACTCCTAATCCCTCAACCATTCCATCTCTACCACCTTAATCCATAATCTCTAGGCTCAATTTTCCCTTTCCATTGGTTCCACCATTGAGATGACAACCAAAAGCGAACACATATTCCAACCTAATCCAAATCTAAAGTGTGATCCCCAAAACTCTTCATCCTTGTGTAGATCCCCAACCTAAGCAAGTCATGTCTCATAGATCTTGCATCCGTCCAAATACGTCCATAAGATTTATTCCTTATCTTGTTGCAAGTCACGTTTAATCCTAAATCAATATGATCATCATCAAGATATGTCATTCCCAACTTTGTGCTATTCTCATTTTTAACAACATCATCCTCATGTTTCTCTTATTCGAACAATACTATCATCGGTGTTGTCATCATCATCATCATCATCATCATCATCAAATCAATTTGTCTCATAGATTGAGTAGGGGAAACTATAATCCTATATTGACCTTTTATCCTTGGATCTTGGTCCACCCATCCTCTATCACATCCCACCCCCCATCCACTACCTTGGCTTCAATGTTGCATATATTATTGAATCATGTATTTTCTAGATATTTGATTGCTTATGTTTGTGTTTGATTTTTTTCTATAGTCTTAATGCTCCATATAACACACCTTCATGGTCACCATCATTATACAGGTGTTGGTATGCCTTTACAATATGCTTGTTGGATCACCAAGCTATTTGCAACATGAGTTTGTATGTGTCAATCTATACACACATGAAACATTGTCATCATGATCCATTGTATTATGGTGCATAATGCCAAGTGCTAAAAAACAGAATAGGTTGCTCTATGTATAATATGCTACTTTAAAAAAATGTCCTCATCATCACTACCTTCTTCACCCATTCCTCCTTAACTTAGAATTTATTTTCTCAATCATCTTCAATCCCTTCTTTCATCTAACTCCACATCTATCCACTCATTTACTAACATCCATTTCATCCATTTTGAGAGCACACTTGTCATAACGCTATGATTTCAATCCATGTATCTCAAATATTAACCCTTCATTCAATCTTGCATCTTGGCCCTTCATTTCGTCTTGAAAAAATTATTTAATGAGAAGCTTCCCCTCTTATTTGATCATCTATTTTCATGCTAAGTGTATGCTATCCATTTATTAATTAAATCATCTCAATGCTAATTCCATGTTGTTCATTTGAGTAACATTCTAGCAAGGAGTGTACACACATCATCATTTGAAGAAAATCTAAAAGATCATGGAGGTTTGATGCATGTTTTAGTTTCATTTTGTAGTATCATTTCACCTTAATTTTTCTCTATCCAAGTGTTGCCATCTATTTGATATTTGCATTGTGTTGATTTGTGCTGATTTATTGCTTTGCAACTCACTTAAGAGGTACACAATTCCAACTATTTTATGGGAAGGATGGAGCACTTAAGATAAATGGAAAGGGTCCACATGTGCTCAACATACAAAATATTGTTTTAAAATTTAAAGGTGAGTTACCTTCACCCAAGTATGCACCAAAACACATAGTAGCTTCAAATGAGGTGCACATAAGACAATTTCATGATGAGGAGATTTCAACAATAGTAATAATTTGAGACATTCAAATTTTAAAAGAAAAAAATTCATTGAAAGTTATTTCATGTGGCTACTCCCCTTTTAGGGGAGGATTAATCTTCCAAAACGAATTTCTTGTATGCTTGAGGGAGCCAAATATAAAAAGGTGATGAAACTCACAACTATAGGAACCAAAGTAAACAATAAATGGCCAATTATTCACTTATTATTATTAAAGTATTAATTGTAATATTCAATGGTCATCTTCTCTTTTAGTTAGTCGTTAGTTAGCTTTCAGTTAACTTAGATTGTTTTACGTTAGTTTTAGTAACTTTCACTTATTTTCTTTAGTTTTGTTTAGTTAATGATTGTTTCTTCTTAGAAACATCATCTTGTAATTCTTTATATAAGGAGTATTCCTCTCCTTTTTGAATATTGAATATTGAATGTTGATTATCATTTCATGGTATCAGAGCTTAGGCTCAATCTTTTTTGGTGATTTTTTTAGTAATAAAAATTTGTGGTTTCCTAAGGAATTTTTTAATTTCTTAGATTTTTTTGCTTGATTTTATAAAAAAAATCTAATGCTAATGGTGAACCCAAAAGATTGAAAAATTATTTCGAAAGTTTTTTGGTAGATTTTTAATAAAATTCATGGAGAATTTTTTTGGCCGATTCTTTTAAAATAAATATCAAGGCTTTTTTCTAAAAGAATTATAGGAACTTTTTGAAGAGTTTTGGTGAGCAGACTTTATCAAAAATCGAAGGATTTTTTGTGAAATATTTTCATGGAAGATTTCAAGAAAATTTCCAAGATTGTTTTTTGGAAAATCCATGTGAAGTCTCTTTGAGTTTGCAGTTTCTATACCTATGCTAGGGTTTTGTAGTTTCTTGAAGTGTTTTTTTGAAGATTTTTTCTTAAAAAAATCTTGCCTTGTTGCTTAGAGTTTTTTCTTCAAACTATATCAAAGAATTTCTGAGGATTTTTAAAGAGTTTTTGAAAAAAAAAATCTATTAAAAAATTTGTTGATCATCAAAGTTTTTGAAGGATTTTTCTGAAAAAATCTTGCTTTTCTCAGTTTTTGAAGGTTTTTTCTGAAAAGATATTTCTTTTTCTAAGCCTCATTTTAGGCGATTTTTTAAAAAAATTGTGGGAGTTGTGCCAGCTAATTGTCCAAGGTTTTGTGTGAGCTAATCACAGACTTGACCTCATATTTTGGGCTTTTGAAAAATGGGAGGGATGGGTTCTTTGACCAACATAATGTTGGAAATTACCCATAGGTTCAATGAAAAGAATTACAACACATGGAAGCAAATGATGCTTACCATCTTTGAGTATTGGTGTTTAGATGCACTTGTTCTAGGTACAAAATTTTGTCCCACAACTATAGGGAAGGATCCTAACAAGTATGATGAAGGTAATAGGGAGGCAGTTATGCTTCTAAAATTATTAGTCACTAACGAGATTTTACCAAAAATACCATCTGGTAAGTCTTCTGCAAAGATCTGGAAGCATTTGAAATATCTTCATGAGACCTTTGACAAGGGCAAGGTTTTCTTCTTGAAGGATATGTTGTTTTCTATTACAATGGATGACAAATTTCTTTGCAAGATCAACTCATGAATATCAAAGATATTCATGATCAACTAGAGTTTATTGGTAGCAAGATGGAAGAAGAGGATATGGTGGTCATTATGCTGAAAATCTTGCCACAATCCTTTAAACACTTCATCAAAACTCTCAACATTACATTCACCAAATTTGACTTGAAGTTTGATGAGTTGTGCAACAAGCTCTTGTAGCAAGATAGGTGGAGGAAACATTTTGGGAGTAGTGTTGAGTCCCCCAATGTTGAACAAGCATTTATTACCAAGGACATTGGCAAAGGAAAGTCCACTCAACAAAAAGGATGAGGAAATTCAAAGGAGAGCTCCAAGAAGTCTATTACATGTCATTTTTGTGAGAAGATTTGGTCATATACAAAAGTATTGCAGAAAGTGGTTGGTTGATGAGAATTCCAACTAGGAAGTGTCTCAACAGAGTGCTCAAGTGGCAAAGTATACTGAGCAAAAGGAGTTTGTATATTATGCATTCATGGCCAAAACACCATCAGAATATGAGTAGGCATAGTTTTTGTTTGTAGGATGACCATTAAGGGAGGGTATTAAAGTATTAATTGCAATATTTAGTGATCATCTTAGCTTTTAGTTATTCATTAGTTATCTTTCAATTAACTTTGATTGATTTCTATTACTTTTAGTAACTTTTAGTTATTTTCTTTAGCTTTATTTAGTTAACAATTGTTTCTTCTTAGAAACATCATCTTGTAACTATTTATATAAAGAGTATTCCTCTCCATTTTGAATAATAAATATCAAATTTCAATTATGATAGTAGTGAAACATGTGATCCTCAACCCAAAAAGGAAGCTAAAGGAAAAGAAGAATTGGAATGAAACTATAATGAAGAGTTCTAATTATTGGTAAAACTTGTATCTTCCCCAACTTGAAGAATATTATCAAGTGCAAATAGACCTACATCAAAATTCTCTTCCAACGGGTTTGTCAAGATATACGAGATGAACATAGCTAGGGGACTCTTAACAAAGGAGGAGATTGATAATTGGGAAATGCACCTTTTTAATTTATGAGATATATGCGCTCTTATTTTTAATTTTTGAGAAATGTCCTTACTACCCATATAAGATTCAATACACATTATCCTTCCTTTAGCAACAAAATTTGGATAGGAGTGTACCTTCCTAAAGGCAATTTGAAAAATAAATTTGTATAGAGAATCAACAAGGATTGTGCAGCATGAAATGAAAACTATGGTTTCCCCGACTTTAAAGGACTCTCTATATGTTGAAGCAAGGGTCTCATGCATGGTATGAGAATATTGAAAAATTGTTTCTTGCTATTGGCTTCAAGAAAAATGGTTTATATCCTAGTGTACATTTTAAATGTTGATATTCATATTGTGGCACTTTTTACAGATGATTAGATTACTAGAGAAAAATTCCTTAAGACATATTATCTCAAATATAAATAGTTGGAGATGATAGCTTTGGATTTATTGCATCACTCCTTGTGGAATCATATTTTACAATAATTTTTATCTCAACCTAAATATCCATCAAATTTGTAGAAAAATCCCAATGTGGACCATTTCAAGCCTTGTTCTACCTAATACAAGTCTTGAACTTAGTTTTTGACACAATCAATCATACCAAAAATTCATGCTACCTTCCATAGACAACATGGTAGCAGCCTTCCATGTAAAAACCCTAAGGTTTTACCAACTTTAAAATTGATAAGTTGGGTTTTTTTATTTAATATTGGGTATTAAGACTTCACCTTATTTAATATTTCCCCAATATTAAATTATTATCACATATCTCCCACACATTAAATAATAATATAATGTTACAATACAACATAAGTGGGTCCCCAAATAATTACCTAGTGTGATTAACCACACAACCAAGGTGTATCACAACTAAATAATTATTTAATTACATTATAATAAATCAATTTATGCAATGGTGTACAACACTGGATATCTCAACATTCTCCCACTTGTTGTATACATTGCATAAGAGATCAATACATGAATTACATCATCATAGCCATACATAAAACCACATGAATCTCCAACATGCTCTTGTTCTCCATCAAGATACTTGCAATAAGAACAAAGTGACCACCATATCAAGCAAGAAATCCTCTCATCCTCCAACATTCCACCTATGGAAGAAAAGTAACATGCCAAGGTGAAAATGCACCAAACCATGAGCACAAGAATCAAATCCAAGTGATAACAAAGGCTCTAACCAAGCTGCTATCAACTATAAAAAAACCACATGATCAGAAATAGCATCCACAACACATGCTAATACATCCAACCATCCATACATCCAAGGTATCAATACATCAGTAAACTCATGCCAAGAACATATGCAACTTGTAAACTAAAATCACAAGGTCCATCTATAAAACCTATCAATGAAGAACATACATATCCAGGAACTCTCATTGAATAGGCAATGTCAAAGCATATCAAGTCTTCCAATCAGCATTGTATCAAGGCTTGATAAGTAAATCAAAGCATGAATTACCAAGAAAAATAACAACGATCCACCATACAACCAAATAGTTGCATAATCTCTCACAACATGTTGCCACCATCCTCCCCAAAAGCACATGAACATCAAGGAAGGAACCATGAAGAGAGAAACCCTGTAAACCATAATGTATCCTCCTACCAACACCTCAAAATTTTAATGTTGTGTCAAGTATGATCCCCTAACAACAAAAAACAAAAAGCCTCAACAACATCCATAATCCTCAATCTCATAGATCAAGTACAACATATGAATCAATGTAACAATGCCAAAATGGATGTAAGATTCTCTAATCAAGAAGATCAAACTCAAAGTAACCATCCCCAAAATTGAAAGTCAGCCCATAAACCATCTCCTAACAATCCTCATTAGAGAATGATATCATAAACTCAAATACACAAGGAGATAATCATGCCATAACATCCCTCAAAATGAATCCTCTACAACTAACTATCCATAGCTCAAGATCCATATTTATGAAAGATAAAGCATATAAACTCATGCTAACCTATCCTCAAATGATTATTAAAAAATCAATCACCATTAATCAACCCAATTCCATGAGAAATCAAAGCATGAAACATAACACATTTGAAAGATATAATGGGAAAACAACTTGCAAATAATAAACTGTCGAGTAGAACAAGAGTGGGTATAAGAATTCTCCTCCAAGATAACCAAGTCACCATGACTCACTCCAAGAACAATCTCCTATATTGGTCCATCATGAAATCATGTACATACCCAAGTCAAATCTCCTCGGTCTTCCTATTGAAACCTACAAAGAGTAACCATCTCAATAAAATTTCTCTAATCACAAGATAACTCCAACCATCACCTACATCTCGAAGTATCCATGAGCACCTTTAACCAATCAATCCATTCCAAACTCTAAATGCAACATAGCACCATCATGAAGTAATCAATAAAATGATCAATGTACTCAATACAAAGAGAACTACCAAGATCAATGTAAAAGCTCCAACCACATAATCAAGAACCTATCATGACAACATGATCTAACCATCTCCTCCAAGGAGATCACATGCACCAAAGTAAACATCTTGGTCTCAAGAGAACACATATCATACCAAAAATCTAAGCTATCTCATCAAGAGTAAACTATTACATAATATCAAACATACTCTAAACCAAGAAACCACATCTCCAATCACATGAAGATAACCATCACCAATGATGCATCCACATCACTACCAACAACTCCCACTAAACTGTGGTACGAGCTACACATGGCATCATGACTACCATCCTCTCCATGAAGATCATCTAGGCCTACACACACTCAACTATAATTTTAGTAACATACAAGTGAAACCAAGATCTCCAAGCTGAGAAGATACATACAACCACCATCAAAACGTCACAAACCAATCCAATCATCGCCAATCATCACTATCAAAATCTCCCACTAAAAGTGTATAGCCAATGAATGTACCAAGCTATCATCACATAATGATCAAACCACATGCTACAAGTCCCATCACCTGACTAATCAAATACTCTAACTATCTATCTTCTCAATCCCAAAGCAACATACCAATGTAAAAATGACCACAGACAAGGCCAACTAATGAAATCTGCAACAACAATGAATCAAACCCGGTGGATATAGACAGTTCACATTCGAGTCATCCCATTGCAACTAAATGGGTGATCAATCCATACAACTACATAACTTGTAGATCCAACCACTAAAACATGCAAACTCATCATCACATAGTAACTTGCAAATTGACATATCAAAGAAGATAATCCTATAGAAATCAAGACTCAAACACCAAATTAACCATAGATCTGATTTTCCAACCATGTCCACAAATGAGTAATCATAGTCAAGGAACCAAATAAGCATCAAGAAGATAAGAATAGACTCCTAATACCAAACCATATCACCACCAAACACCACATACATGATCATGTCATGCCAATGCATCAAATATACTTGCATACACATGAAACCATAATCATAGCCATCATTGTACCTACACTCAACTATCATCCATATGAGACTGTCTCAAACCATGTCCATCCATGTCCTCAACACCGAAGGCAACCTGTGTACATATCACCATCAAAGTATCAACTCTAAAAAAAACCAGTAAACCTATACCTAGAATCACTAATCTGATAATCAATTGTAGCATCATAAATATCATATTAAAACATGTACCCCCTCAAGGTTTCACCTCTTGACTTGTTCGGATTCTCACACAATCACACCTTGAATATCAAGATCCTACAAGTGATCAAACAAGTACCAAGTTTATCTTTCTCCTCAAACTAATAAAAAATATGAACCACTATGTAGTACACTACAAATTCTCTCCAACGCCTCTTTGAAATCAAAAATTTGACTCCATATGCAAAAGTTATGACCAAAACCATGGAAATGAGAACATCTAACTTCTAGGCTCCAAAAAAATGTCAAAATGGAAAAATAAAGGAACCAAACCTATACCATTGCATAGTGCTCAGAATTAACTTTCCAACGAGTACACAAAGTTGAAAAATGAACATCGTGGGAAAAAATGGCTATAAAATGCACTATTAGGCCCCCCTGGTGGCTCTATGGTGGCACATCAGTGGTTCGCCGATGGTGCCACTGGTGGTGGTGGTGGATTTCAAAATTCTTTTAAAAATGGTTTAATTTTTCCTTTATAAAAAATATGTCGGTCACTTCACTGGACCAGACCAAGATTTTAAATCTACTTTATATTGTTTGAGATCCAGAGAGAAGCATTTCTAAAAATGGCGGTGAAAAGTTTTAATTTTAAAAACATTTAATAAATTTTACACAGTGGTTAAGCTGGGCCCACCCACTGGTAGATGGTACTAGTAGGACTTTCAGCCCCAGCAAAGCTAGTGGTACCGACTGTTGCAACAAAAAAAGTATCCCTATACATTTTCCCTCTTGTCTAGACCCTCCTTGTTAAACTGGGCTTAATGTTGCCTAGATTTAGTGTTGTAATGTGTTTAACACATTCACATTAGGTCTTGGGATCTTATAAACTAAATGGAATTAATTGCACCTTATTTAAGGTGTTATAAAGTGTTGTACCACACTTTCACACCAATCTAGGGTTTTCATTATTAATTGGGCTTCTTTATGCTTTAATTGGCCTTATTTTGTATCCACAAGCCTTAATTAATGCATCTTTCTAAGGATAATTATGACATAAACCAACATCCAATCATAATTCATGTCTTTCTAGATTGTATAGCCCAAATTTAGTGATCTGGGACTCATATGCCACCTTGGGTGTATGGTCCCCACCTAAGTTTCAAGGCCTCGATCTAAATTTCACATGAATCTAAGAATTTCTTAAAAAACATGTCCCATAGCCTAGCCTAATGGGACTCATATGCCACTTTTGGCGTATGAGTCCCGTGAAGCTTAAAATTAAATTTAATTCAAATTCTTGGTGGGATTTTATCCTCCTAGATTTGATTTCGGCTTGTAGTTTTTTAATTTCAAGAAATTTGGCATAAACAAGTATAAATACAAGGTTATTTCACTTATTTTCACCTAAACAATCCTAACAAGCATTCATGAGATCAAAAATTCTAGCAAATTGAGTTCACAAGAGCATTCAAGAGTCTGCAAGAGTTGATTATCAAGTTTTTTGGAGCATTATTCAAGTATCAAGCATCATGTCAAAGTCATCATGCATCATGTTTTTTTTTTAGCTAACAATTGTGATGTATGGTTTCATGATTCAAGCAAGCATTCAATTCAAGACCTATCGCACTCAAGCAAGAGTCAAGATCTACATCCATTGGAGCCATTCCATACATTTTTGCAGCCTTTATTGCTAGGGTTTGGTGAGATGTACCATTGCATGGTGTTCATCATCATTCCTTCATTTCATTACAAGGCTCGATTACCAAAATGAGGTTTGACCAAGGAAAACCCATTTCTACTAACAAACAACATTTTTCCCTCTCTTTAGTGTGTGATTTGTAGATCTAGGTTGAAGGCATATTAAGTAAGATTGGAAAGAAGTTTTCAAGTGTTCAAGATTATCAAAGTGGCTGCATCACCTATAAGATCATTGAAGGACTTCTATAGAGAAAAAATTCATATTTCAAATCCAGAAACCAGGTTGAGAAGACAGAGCAAAGATTGAAGAGTAGATTCAAATCTTGATTCTTTGAAAAAATCCAAATTGGACTAATGTGCCACTTCTTATGTATGAGTCCCAATTCAGTGATTTTTCCAAATTTCAGGTGTGTTAGACATATCTTTGCTAAATTCTTGTTCCTACCCAAAAACCCTAATCTAGGCCTAAATCACCTAGGCTGGCATATGAGTCCTAGTGGATATTAATTTCAATATTTTGGGTCCTCATTCAAGCTCCTACAGATTTCTAAGTGCCCCTCTCTAATCTCTTAGCTTTCTATTATGGTTTACATTCATTTCTAGGTCATTTGGTAAAGCATTTCATATCATTAGCTTTTGTCATTAAATCTTGCATATTACTTGTCTTTCCAAGCCCTAGCTTGGTGGTGAACCCCTCTTTAGTCATTAATCAAACCCTAGGAGAACCTTTAGAATATCTCTTTCCTTTATTCCATCTTTAGATTAAGATCTCTAGGGTTTCCTTGAGTGAAACAATACAATGAAATAGGAGGAGCCCTATCTCTTCAAGGATAGAAACCTTCTTTCCATTTCTGAGGTTTCATTTTGGTGAACTTGCATTTAGAACATCTTAATTCTGATTTGGAGTGCATCATCATCCTAGATCTAGCTTGCATTAACATTGCATAAGGGTTTGCATTAGTTAATTGGCATTCTAGGGTTTCTAAATCTTGCATTAGTGAAAGTGCATATAGGTTGCATTTTTGTTTCTTGCATCATTCAAAATCATCTAAAATCTACATTTGTAATTAGTTTAGACATCATACAAATCAAAAAGCATAACTTTCACTTTGAATTTTTTGCAAAAACCCTAAACTAGGACTCATACACCCCTCTGGGCGATTTACTCCTAGTATAGGTGGTTTTTCCTAATTTCTAGGTATTCTTTGGTGACTGACATTCAACATTTAAACCTTTGAAAAACCATGTTTCAGACTCATACGTCCCTCTGGGAGATTTAGTCCCATTTCAGATTTTAAAATGCATTTTCCAACATTAAACTCTTTGGTTTTGTGTTTCAATTTGTTGTTAGTTGGTTGTTTTAGTTTGTAGAGTTTTTATTTCATCCATTTCATTGCATCTACCTTCATTTGGTTCATTACATACATTCCATAATTTCAAAAGTTTCATTTAGAATTTTTATTCTATGTTCTTGCATTGCATTTAATCATGGATATGTGCTTTGGTAAGTTGTGGATGTCCTTGAAATCCTTAGTGGATGTGCCAATTTATACTTTTGGAAACGACCCTAATGACATTGAACTTGTTCTCAATCAACTCCTAATGCATGTCATCCTTGTGGTGTTGTCATCATTGGAGAATATGATGACAACATGAATAAATTCCTCAATGATTACCTTAATAACCTCGAAAACAATGCATCCTTCTATCCATCTATGAAACAAGCAGCACCCCTATAATACCACCACTTGAGATGTTTGGTTACCTACATCCTGAAACTGAAACACAAGTTGAGCCTAATTTCCCTACAATAGGTGAACCTAGTTCCTCTAATCAAGCAAACATTCAACCCTTCTACATTAATAAAGTGACAAACACATCAATCAACCTAGAAGAGACATATGGAAAAGGATTCACGATCTTAAGCAAACAAGGATTTGATACAACAAGTGAACATGAAATTCGTCAATTCTTAGAACAAATACCAACTGAAGATACTAAAGGTTTAGGATATCAAGATCCTACTCCTAATATGAATTTCCCCCTTCTTAAATAACAAGTGATGCCTCATAACAGTGATAGGATTGTCTCGAATCCTTCTCCCAATATGATTATGCTCCTTCCTGAAGAGAAACAGATACCTTGAAACGATGATGAAGATGACAAGGAGATTCCAGGTCCTCCTTCCCTAATCCCAACTGGAGAATTTGGTGAATCTAGCAAGCACAAAAGGCCTTAAAAACTAAAGAAACTACAATTACCTTGTTCACCATATGCAACTGAAATAACTTTACAAATACTTCTAAGTCAAGGACTTATTACATTGTGACGTCATAAATTCGATTTCCAAATCCTAAGAACAAAAACACATCTCACTGTAAATATCATAGGATCTTTGGACATAGTACTGACAAGTTTCATGCTTTAAAACAAATATTTTAAAAGTTTGATATCATAGAGATAGTTGTTAGAGTAAAGGCTTTAACTTAATTGTGTTGATTAAGTTACCTTTATTCCCTTCTTAAGATTTCACTTTAGTTTGCATAAAGTGACATTTAATAATTATATTAATTATTAAATGTTTTCCTATTAGGGTTTCTATTAGGGTTTCTTTTAGGGTTTGCATGATCTCCTTCTTAAGGATTGATCTCATTGTATATTTCACTTATTGAATTCTCTTTTGTTCTGATAAGATAATTTCTCCATTTTTCAGAGCTTCAAACCCTTGTTTGTTTTCTCCATCCATTCTCTTCATTGTGATAGGTATCCATTTGAATGTAGGTGATCTTGGAGTTTGAAGTTGGTTTTGAAAACTTCTACATGGTATCGGAGCTTTCCTGCTGCATGCATGTTCTTGTTTGAAGAATTTGGAGCTATTTGGAGCTACAAGGGTTGGATCAGGCATTCATAGTTTTTAGGTTTGTTTTTTTTAATCCAGGGATTCACCTACAATTTCAAAGCATTTTGAGTCCAAATGGACCTCGCCATTGCGTCCGTAGCGGTCCAAAATCCCTAAATCAACTATTCATTTGTCCATTTTGGACAAAGTCGATTTGATAGGCAAAAAAAATTTCGTCGTAGGCCGTCCATCTGCACCCTAGTAAAAAATTTCCGCATTTTTTATTTTCGTCAAAAATTTCAGATTCTATTTTTGTCTAATTTTTTTTTGCAAAAATTTGTAAATGTATTTTTTATTTTTTATTAAAAAAATTCAAAAAAGAAAAAAAGCCTTTTTAAGGCTTGCTTAGGCCTGTCGGGTACCGCCTGCGCAAGCAGGGACGGTACCCAAGGGTACCGCCACCTGCCATTATGGCAGGCGGTGGCCCCTTGGGCACTGCCCCCTACGGCCGATGGTACCACATGGGTACCGCCCTGCCACCTTGGCAGGCGGCAACCCCCATGCGGACCCCTCCCCTATTTTTTTTATTAATATTTTTTTTTTTTAAAATTAACTTTGTAAACTTTTTTTTATTGTTTTTTTATATATAAAAAACATTTTTTTATTAAATAAGCCCTATTGCGCTTTTGCGGTGACAGTCGTTTGGCCGTCAAATTTAGGCCCGTATTTTGCTGCAACGGTCGTATGACCGTCAAATTTAATGCAGCACTAGCTTTTTTCCCCTTTGGAGCTGTTTTCTTCCAGAGGCCGTAACTTGGGCATACAATATCGTTTTTTGGCAAACGAGATATCGTTGGAAAGCTGGTTCTGTCAACTTTCTAGTGGTGTGGGTTTCATCACTTCATTTTTCTATTGGTACATTGTATATCTAGTTGAAGATAATGGAGCCTTTTTCAGTACCGAGCTCGTATCTTTTGACCTGTTTCTCCATTTTTTGCGATCTCAGCGGCGTTGGAACCATATTTCAGAGCTCTTCAGTTCCATCCATGCAATTTTTCCATATTTCACTCCAAGTATATTTTATTTAGTTTTTTGTGTTTTCACACTCTGCTGAATTGCATGGATATATTTGCTCTTGGAAACTTTTCATTTGCATGGAATGCTTCATTTTTTGTTGTTCTTCATGTATTTCCAGTTTTTTGTCCTTTGTGGGAATTTTGAGCATCATTTGTAAGTAATTTTTTATGTAAACGCACTGAGATAAAGTGCCACACTATTGTACATGTATTTTTAGGGATTTTACACATAAGGTTGTGCCATATTTTGTACTCGCACTGTTATTATAAAGTGCCATGTGGGGTTGTCTAGTGCCTTTGTTTTTCCATCACACCTTTGTCCGGTGAGTGTCCCTCCATGATGACAGTGGATCCATATGATTCCAGCCTCATGCATGTGTGCTTTGTTTTGCACACCACTTTTTCAATTGCAGGTGCTTTCTTGCGCACTTCCAAATGTTGTTTCTTCTCCTTCATGCACTACAGGGTGTTACACACCATTTCAATGGATCTATCAGGCTCTCCTAGTTCAGCATTATGGGGGGGTGTTATACTATTCGTGCTAATGATTCCTTGGTTTCACCTTGGAAGGAATCTTCCATTCTCAGTTGATCAGTGTTTCAGACTATTGGTACTTGTGCCATCTGTATCTTCGTTCTAGGTGTTTGCCTTTGTTTTCCATCTTATTTGAGTAGTGTCGTTTAGGGCACTCATGCAGATTGTTGTCTTCTTGATCCTGGTCATCTTATCTTCAGAGGAGGTTCTTCTACACTATAGCAATCATCTTTCGACAGTTGTTTGCAGCTTCTTATGCTTCAGTGATGTTTTTCATGGCTTTCTGCATCTCTTTTTGGAGTAGAGTTTTTCCCATGAGGTTTTCTCTATTTCTCCACTTTACAGAGATTTGGTTGTATTTGGGTACCTGATCTGGCCTAGTTGTTGGGACCCATGTTTTCCTTCTTGCATTGTAGTTACCTTTTCTTTTTTGCACATGTTTGTAGCTGCACTCTTGCTCATCTTAAGCGGGGGTGTTAAGAGTAAAGGTTTTAACTTAATTGTGTTGATTAAGTTACCTTTATTCCTTTCTTAAGATTTCACTTTAGTTTGCATAAAGTGACATTTAATAATTATATTGATTATTAAATGTTTTCCTATTAGGGTTTCTATTAGGGTTTTCCAATTAGGGTTTGCATGATCTCCTTCTTAAGGATTGATCTCATCGTATATTTCACATATTGAATTCCCTTTTGTTCTGATAAGATAATCTCTCCATTTTTCAGAGCTTCAAACCCTTGTTTGTTTTCTCCATCCATTCTCTTCCTTGTGATAGGTATCCATTTGCATGCAGGTGATCTTGGAGTTTGAAGTTGGTTTTGACAACTTCTACAATAGTCCCTTAAAGCGGGACCCCCCTTTCACTCCTTGCCATGTAATAGTTGTAGAATCACCACATTCTCACTATTACATGCTTTACATTAATTACAAATCATTTCAAAATGCAAGGAGCTCTTTCACATCACCTATATTTTCTCATTCTTGTCTTGCACTCAATGGGGGGCAATAAGTAGATAGCCTTGTCCTAGTAATTCATTTGTCATTGTCCCTTTGACTATTTTTTGGCCTTCGATATACAATGAACACGATTAGGATGCAGACAAATTTCTCATAGGTTGACTTTCATGTGCCTTACTAGTCTTTATTTTATTTTATTTTTTGTATTTATTTATGTGATTTCATCTACATAATGTGATCCCTCGTGATGTTTCATTTGATGTATCTCACTTTGTGACATTCATCTATTAGTACTTACATTCTTCTCTATGTCTTAAATATTTAAGCTTTTCCTTTATCTTTGCATTTGTCTTGTATTTTCCTTTTGGGAATGAAGCAAGGTGTTGAGACATTTAGATCTCTTCCGTGTTGACCCAAAAAAATTTCTTTGTTTTTTCTCTCTTTGTGTCATTCTTCATGTTTCGTGAGTATTTGGGGAATGATGACAGTTTCAAGCTCTCTAAAAAACATTGTAGCAAGAATATACTGACCCCAAATCCATGGATCCCTCATGTGTTTTGGAGTTTCATTTTGGGGGCAACCCCTCTCCTTCCCTTTTCATGACATAGATTTATTCAGAAAGATATGACTTTCCATAGGGCTTTCCAAATAAGCTCTTGTCATTTTTATTGTCAACATTTATCATTTGCTACTTTAAATTAATTTTTCACAGCATGGTGTTTAGAAATTTCTTTTAGAATTATAATTTTTCATTTCATGGTTCATTGTATAGTCTTCTTACTTCATGTGATGTGTCCTTCACTTTGTGGTTGACATTGGGTGTGATTTCCTTCAAGAGTGTGATCTCTCTTAGCATATTATATTCCTCCTAGTGGCTTGATGTGATACATTGTATCCCCTAAGTTGTGAATCTTCTATTCTTTGATTGGTCCTCTCTTGGAGATATTGGGCATGATATCCCCTAAGTTAAAGGCCTTAAATGAACTAAGCAAGACTCCTATGAATGTTCACTATTTTTGCATTCACAATTTCAGTTATATGGCCACCTTGCATAACACACTTTGCTTTCCTATGGAGCCATCTTGTTTGCTCATTGGTTTCAAGCATACAAAGCTTTGCTTGCCTCATGAAGCTCAAATTTCATTGTTGTGTGGTGCCTTATCAAAGTTATCAGGAGGTATAACTTTAGTCTAGTTATACATATGGGAGCTAAACTTAGGTGTGACTTTCCCATAGCCACTCACTTGTTTGTGTGAGCGCATACTAACCACATGCATATGTGACTCAACTTTTAGATACTCACCCAGTAGATAGCCTAGAGCTATGTTGCCTCAAAGAGAGAGTGCATTTTTGGACAAATAGGCTAGATCTGATCAATAACACGCAAGACAAACAGTCCAAGGTTGATCCACCCATTTTGTTTTTTATTTTTATTTTCTCTTTTTCTTTGACAGTGTATGCTTCTACTTCAATTTTCACTCCTTATATCATTTTTCATGTGTGTTCTTTTGTGCTCATAATGGTTTGTCATAGGATCTTGATCCTAGGGGCTTGATCATCTCTCTTGATTGTTGTCATCCTATCTTATCGGTATTGGTACATTTGCACCCCTCTTGATGTGAGTTGGTATACTTTAGTGTGAGTTGGAAGTAGTTTCCTCCTCTCACTAAAGTGGGGGCTAAATGTGGCAACAGAAAAAGTATCCCTCTACATTCTCCTTCTTGTTCAACTGAGCTTAATCTTGCCTTGATTTACTATTGTAATGTGTTTGACACATTCACATTAGGTCTTGGGATTTTGTAAACTAAATGGACTTAATTGTACCTTATTTAAGGTGTTGTAAAGTGTTGTACCACACTTTCACATTAATCTAGGGTTTTCATTATTAATTGGGCTTCTTTATGCTTTAATTGGCCCTATTTTGCATCCACGAGCCTTAATTAATACATATTTTCAATGATAATCCTAACATAAACCAACATCCAATCATAATTCATATTTTTTTGGATTGTATGGCCCAGATTTATTGATCTGGGACTCATACACCACCTTGGGTGTATGGGTCCCACCTAATTTTTAGGGCATCAATCTAGATTTCACATGAATCTAAGCATTTATTAAATAATGGGTCCCATATCCTAGCCTAATGGGACTCATAGACCATTTATGGCATATGAGTCTCATGTGGCTTAAAATTAAATTTAATTCAAATTCTTGGCAGGATTTTATCCTCCTAGATCTAATGTCGGCTTGTAGTGTTGTAATTTCGAGAAATTTGGCATAAACAAGTATAAATACAAGATTATTTCACTCATTTTTGCCTAAGCAATACTAATAAGCATTCATGAGATCAAGAATTCTAGAAAATTAATTTCACAAGAGAATTCAAGCATTTAAAAGAGCATTCAAGAGTCTTCAAGAGCTTATTATCAATTTTTTTGGATCATTATTCAAGTATCAAGCATCATGTCAAAGTCATCATGCATCATGTTTGTTTTTTAGCTAACAATTGTGATGCATGGTTTCATGATTCAAGTAAGCATTCAATTCAAGACCTATCACATTCAAGCAAGAGTCAAGATCTACATCCATTGGAGTCATTTTATACATGTTTGTAGCCTTTATTACTAGGGTTTGGTGAGTTGTAACATTGCATGTTTTGCATTCATCATTCCTTCATTTCATTTCATTTCGTTACAAGGTTTGATTACCAAAATGGGGTTTGACCAAGGCAAACCCCTTCTACTAACAAATCAACATTTTCCCCTCTCTTTAGTGTGTGATTTGCATATCTAGGTTGAAGGCATATTGAGGAGTAATATTGGAAAGAAGTTGTCAATTATTCAAGATTGTCAAAGTGGTCACATCACCTAAAAGATCATTGAAGGACTTCTACAAAGCAGAATTTGATATTTCAAATCTAGAAACCAGGTTGAGAAGACAGAGCAAAGATTGAAGAGCATATTCAAATCTCGATTCTCCATATAATCCAAACTAGACTAATAAACTACTTCTCCTGTATGAGTCTCAGTTCGGTGATTTTTCCATATTTTAGGTGTTTCAGACATATCTCTACCAAGTTCTTGTTCCTGTCCAAAAACCCCAATCTAGGACTAAATCACCCAAACTGGAATATGAGTCCCAATGGACATTAATTTCAATATTTCAAGTCCTTGTTCAAGCTCCTATAGATTTCCAGGTGCCCCTCTTTGATCTCTCAACTTTCCATTTTGTTTTGCATTCATTACTAGGTCATTTAGTCAATCTTTTCATATTATTAGTTTTTGTCATTAAATATTGAATATTACTTGTCTTTCCAAGCCCTAGCTTGGTGGTGAACCCCTCTTTAGTCATTAATTAGACCCTAGTACAACCTTTAGCAGATCTCTTTCCTTCATTCCATCTTTGGATTGAGATCTCGAGGGTTTCCTTGAGTGAAACAGGAAAGTGAAATACGAGGAGCCCTATCTCTTCAAGGATAGAAACCCTCTTCCCATTTTTTAGGTTTCAACAATAGTACGCTATGGTACCTCATATCGGCTAATAAGGAAGTGCGGGTATGGGGGCAGGTCTGCGGACCCCTTGACCCTTAATAAATATAATTTATTTTATGTATTTTATGTATTTTCTTTAAAATATTTCTAACATTTTGATTTTGTCTTTGCAGGTATTTTTAATAATATTTTCAAAGCCCAACAAAAAAAAAATCCTCTGTAGATTTTAAAACAATGGACTTTATCTTTTAATATTTTTCTCTACACATGGAGAAATTGGGCAGTCGAAAAGGTCGTATGATTAAAAAAAATTGCTTTTTTTTTTCAACTTTTCTAAAATAGGTCAAATTTTATTTCAATCTTCATCTCTTGGCCAACCTGAATCCAACCATGAGGTCCATTTTATCTCAAGAGGTCATCTTTGAAATTTCCCCTACAAAACTCTCATATGCAAACTCAAACCAAGAAACCCTCTTACCCAAATTTAGAAAATTTCATATTTGTAATAAACCCAAAAAATATTGACAACCCAAAAGCCCAAATTTGCATACAAACACCTACAACATGTGTTCCATATCTTGTAATTCATCAAACCCTACATGCATGCCCATGGCTTCAACTTTGTAAAAACTCTGAAACTAGGGTTATAACAAAAATTCTTCAACCATGAAAGCTCTCATACCACTTGTTAGGAAATATTGCATTTAACCCATGATCTTAATCCATTTTCTACATAACCCATGATAAATAAACATGCATACAAGTGACCACAATGCATATATCAAATAGACAAGCCACAAGGTATACCTTGGGAAAACCCTCAATAGGGAAAAACCTAGCCTCCAAAAGCATTCATACTCCATCATATTATTCAGCAATAAATCAATACAAAATTTACAATGAATACCTCCGAAGCATCAAGTCCTCCAATTCATTCCCATGTGTCCAAGCATGAACCCACACATCACATGCCATGCTTCAAAAATTCACTCCTCAAAAAGGCTCAATAATGACAGCCAAACCACTCAACCAACCTAAACCACTACACATGTTTGCTTTCATAGACATAAGCTCACAAAAAATACAACTAATGGTAAGGTAAAACCACGTACCACAAAACCATGTGAATAAAAAACCACTAACCCCTTATTTAATATTGGGTACTAAGACTTCACTTTATATAATATTTCTCCAACATTAAATTATTATCACGTGTCTCCCACACATTAAATAACAATACAATATTACAATACAACATAAGTGGGTCCCCAAATAATTACCTAATGTGATTAACCACACCACCAAGGTGCATCACAATTAAATAATTATTTAATTATAAAATTATAATAAATCAATTTATGTAATGGTGTACAACACCATATCTCAACAGAAATAAGACTGTTGTGACACCAATAAATCTTAAGGCAATGCAGTCGACAACTAACTTGGGGTTTCACCCTGCCTCAAAATTCAAAATCTCAATAACAATGCAATAGTCCTTATGCATAGATCTGGTTTTTTCCAAATTTATGTGATAAGGGAGGTTTGGATTTGCAAGTCAGGGTTTTGTTTCTTAGTTCCCTATGTTGTCCTAGTGACTAAGTGTGAATTTCGCTTTAGATCTACAAGTATTTCCTTGATTCTATATATTCTTGAATGATTGTTTAAACCCTTGTGATGACTGCTACCTGATTAGTGTATGATTTTTTTGAACTGCAAGGGTTGTTGGATGTTTCTCTCAGTAAGTGAACTAAAAATCTAATATCTTACTTTTTTCTCTATCTCTTGGTTCACTATCTACTTGTTAGCCAAGCAAACCTAAATTGTTGTCCTTCACAATCTTCAGAAAAATATTAGCAAACTCCCTTCAAATTGCAATCATGAGATCAACTTAGAAATGATAGTTACTAGGTTAAGTGTAGAATTGGTTATGTTGAATGAAATTTCAATATCTAGGAGGAATTTTGGTAGGATAGGGTTAGGGTTTCATCCAATCTTGAGGTGTAGCTAGGGTTTTTCATTTGAGCTAGAGCCATTTTAGGAAATAATCCCAAAAATTATACCAAAAATATTAATACCCTCACCTAACCGGTAGATATATATTTACACCTATTTGATTTGAAGTTGGCACCCAAAAAGCAACTAGGGACTATCCCCAAAGATAAATATTATTATTTTTTATATTAATATTAAATCATTAAACTTGGTTCCCAAAATAAGATCTAGGTTGGCCAAAATTAAAAATGAAAAATGGTATTATATATATGTTAGTGTTTAAAAACAACTTTTATTTACTTATTTATTTATTTTTACTACTGGATCAACCCATCTAGGGCAATGATATGACAATTCTCCCTCAAATTTTCTTCTCTCAAGCAATGATAAATTAGGAACCTCCATCAACATTAAATCACCAAGATGAATCATACCACCTCGCTCATAATATCCAAACTCCACATTTGTTGAGTGGAATAATCCCTACCAAGAATCATCATGAAATCTAATCCATCCAATTCTCACACCTACAAACTCCCCCTCGATGAAGCCTCATGCCCCAAGCATGCAAATATACTTCTTTAAGACCAAGAACTACTCTAATAACTTACCACCTTGTTCTTGTTGTACCCATGGGATCATTTCATGCGATGAGATATCCCAAACACTTGCTCCACAACTATATCCTTGTGCTCCAATGAGTCCCATACCATCACTAAGGGTTGGTCCCTCCAAAGTGATGCAAATTAGCTGGAATGTAGGCATGCAAGGAAACCCTCTCAATTAAAATAAAAGTGCAATTGTCCTTGACTAAAAATATTAAGACCAACAAGATAGAAATGATGTAACAACTGCAATTATGACAAACCTCTATAAAATCCCAAAATGTGACCAATGTGGAAGCAATGGGTAGCCATGCAATGAATGGAGACTCTCCATTAGTCATCACCAACTAAAAAACAATCCTTCCCATGGTAGGAAATCCTTATATAAAACAACTTGTGTGAGTGCCACTAAACTAATGTAGTGGTTAATGACATTGAAGACAATAGCATTAGGGCTAGAAAGTAGGTCCATAGTTATCTTTGGAGTTCTTTCATTGTCATATGATGATAACCCTTCATTGCCACTCATCCCACGCATACCTTTTTGGGGATATTTTTCACAAATATCCCATTGCTCATGGAGTACTACCCTAGCTTTCATGTGAACTTCTCTTATTGTTGTACCATGGGAAAAAAATATAATCAGAAATAGAAGAATGATACAACTACTAGTACTTCCTATAAAGGTTAGAAATATGGAGGCTTGAGGCACCCTTACAAAAATTGAAAATAGTCCAACATCTACATCAAATTGAAAAATGATTCGGTCGCATGACTAAGAATTCCCATGTGACTCTAAATGATTCCATGAAATGATTAGAAATGATCATGTAGTTCCAAAACTAAAAATCATGTGGACATTAGCTTTTAGCATGTTTTCTTTGCAACTTTTTTGCAATGTGTGTTTGTTGTTTCCTCCCCTTATACATGGTTTACGGTTTTGTGCAATCAAATTGGAATTTGGTCCCCACCCATTAATCTTATGAACATCCTTGAAGGAAGATACGTCAAATCATGCAAGATCTCCTTCTTCAATGCCTTGAAGTTCTATCTCTTATTTCTTGGATTCCAACTCCATAGTGGGCTCTCCCATTAAATGCTCCCAATGTAAGCTCCATGTTTTGTTGATCCTTCCAAGAACCATGATATATAATTCTTTGCATATCTCTTGTTCACCACAAAGGATGACCAATTGCCTTGCCTTCATTATGTTAGTAATTTATGGTGTCCAATTCTTTGTAAGCCCTTCAACTTGCTTGTATCTTGATACCCAACACCATACCAAACTAAGACAAAATTTGATCATCAAAATGACACCTATTTTTCTATCTTTGTCTAGCATCAAGCTCCCCGAGGTGACTATCTCCATTTGGCTATTTCCCACAATCTCGTCTTCAATTGTGGTGCTTGGTTCACATGAGTGATCTAAAAATTATGGACATTGTTCCTTCATAATGAGGTTAGAATGCACAAAAAATCCTATGTTATCTCTCATAACCATTATTTCATTCCAAATACAAGGAATGGAGAACTCCAAAGTAGCACCGATGCATCTATCCTCTTTGACCCTCAACAGATCACATGGATAAGGAATTTTGGAACTTGAAACAAAGTGTCCACATGCCCTAAACTGCAAGTTGTATCTCTTATTTTATCACCTTTTTTGCATGCTTTCCATGATGACAATAATTTTGTAAGACATAGGGAGCAACAAATCTGAAACATCTTCATACCTTTGGATGGGAATAAAAATGCTTATCCTTATTTGTTGATAAATAATTTGTTGAGATATCTTCAACACCTCCATTTTTGTGACTCAACATCTTTGAATTAGGGTTAGGTAAGTTCCTCTCAAATGCATATTCGCCTACAATGCTACTTGGAAAATTGATCAATGGTTCATCCTTTTAAAGCTCAAAATATCTTGCATGATTTGACGTATCTTTCTTCAACTTGGACTCTCCTCACTTGACAAGTGGAACATTTGATTCCCTCACTTCATTGATCTTTTGCTAACGCATATGATTGTTAGAAACCAATAAAACATTTTCTTCTAATAAAAGATCTTGCATGTTTGGTCCAAGTTGATCTTTCTCAATTATCTACTCTATATAAGTTTCTTGTGGTTGCTCTTGATACCTTCTCCTCCTATGCCCATTTCTTGTTTTCATCTCATAATACTCAATGAAATATATGTCGCGTCGAATGTTTTGGTTTTAGACATTATATTCAATGTGATACCTTTCCATTTTTTCCTCTTGTCATGGTGGTATGGGTTGTTCTCCCTCAAATGGATCTGCCTCTTCTCTTTGTAAAATTTTTGCTCTAAATGTCTTCTTGGGTGGGTTCATTGAAACCTTGATATTAGCTGAGTTACTTCCTTCTGCAAAAGACTGATTGGATCTACCAATATTCCATTGCTGATTCATCTCCCTTAAGATGTGAGCCAACTTTGTCATAGAATCTCTCATAAAGGATTGAAATTATTTATTTTCCCTAATAACTTCTTATAAAATTTCTTCGACCCTATCCATGAATCTACATTAAAGCAATTCCCACAAGCTGGCAAGAACAACACTCTGATACCATTGTAATAACTCTAAGGTTTTCCCACCTTTAAAAACATTGAGTTAGCATTTTTGTCTCAATATAATTCAAATTTGTAACAACAAACTTTATTGAGCTAAAAAAGAATCAATAAAAATTATAGCCATATTCACATAGCAATTGAACAATAAACAGTAAACAATAAAATAAAAAAATTGAGCAAATTGGACTAAATACTAAATATTGCCATCTCCTTGTATTAAAGAAAGATACTACATTAGTGAAAAATATCATTCGAGTCAAATTAACCAAGTTGTTTAGTAGGCCACAAAACAATACTATTGTTACACCAATAAAAACTTGAGACAATACAATTGACAATTGACTTGGGGTTTAACCTTGCCTCAAAATTCAGAATATCAATAGCAATGCATCAGTATTTCTTATGCATAGATCTAGTTTGCACCAAATTTATGTGATAAGGGAGGTTTGGATCTACAAGTTAAGGTATTGTGTCTTAGTTCCCTATGCTACCCTACTGACTAAGTGTGATTTTTGCCTTAGATCTGCAATTATTTTGTTGTATTTTTGAATGATGATTTAAACCCTTGTGATGATTGCTACCCAATTAGTGTCTGATTTGATGTGAAACCCAATGCCAAAGCAACTTGTGAGGGTCACTAGATGTTTCTCTGGCTGAGTGAGTTGCAAATTTGGTTTCTTACTTATTGCTCTATCTACTGGTTCATTAGTTGCTCATTGGCCAACTAGAGCTAAATCGTTTCCCTTCATAATATTTAAAAAAGATCAAAAACCTCCCTTCAAACTACAATCATGGAGATCAACTTGGAAATGACAATTACTAGGTTAAGTGCAAAATTGGTTATGTTGAATGAAATTGCAATATCAAGGAGGAATTTGGTAGGACAAGGTTAGGGTTTCATCCAACCTTGAGGTGCAACTAGGGTTTTCATTCCAACTAGTGCTACTTTAGGAAATAATCCCAAAAATCATACCAAAACTCCTAATACCTTCACCCAACCAATTGAGATATATTTATACCTATTTGATTTTTGAAGTTGGCATCCAAAAAGCAACTAGGTCGACCTCAAAGAGAAATAGTATTATTATTTTAAATTAATATTAAATCATTAAACTTGACATCAAAAATAAGATCTAGGTGGGCCCCAAAGAGAAATATTATTTTTTAATAAACATTAAATCATTAAACTTGACACCCAAAATAAGATCTAGTCGACCAAAATAAAAAATAAAAAATATTATTATATATGTTAGTGTTTAAAAACACTTATTATTATTTATTTATTTTTACTATTGGGCTGACCCAGCTAGGGAAGGGATATGGCATTCCTCGATTCATATGAGATCTAAGTTATCCTTTATAGTTGGTTGGTGTGCAAATTCACATAGGAACTAGAAGTTGCTAAGAGGATATTGAGATACATTGAACACTACTCATCTATGCATTATGTACTCACAAGAACCTGGGGGTCATTTAGTATATGTATAGATGCAGTCTTGACTTGGAAATGTGGATAAGAGGTGGTTTTCTTACATAACTATGTTTCTTTCAAATCCAAATGTAGGCCTATCACTGAGGCATACAAAAACCATAAGGTTATTGCTACATCCACTACTAATGAAGAATGTATAAGAACAATAATTGCAACACATTGATATCACATGCTTACACGAGTTTTTGGAGCATATATTCTCACATGAGCTACCAACTATTATGTAAAATGATAGTCAGGTTGGTGTTGTCATTGTTGAGGTTCCTATTGAGATAACATATTCAAGCCCCCATACACTTTATAGGAGTAAGACTCGAGATGGGCTCGTGCAACTAAGATTTGTCCAATGGAAGTTATAATTTACGACCATCTTCATGATGTCATTGGTGTAGGCAAAGTTCATTTAGTTGTACAATTTTCACAGGCTTTTTAAAGTTGTCAATTTTTGGAGCATAGATTCTCACATACCAGCTATTATATAAAATGATAGTCAAGGAGCCATTGTCATTGTTGAGATTCCTATTGAGAGAGAAAATCAAACATTTTCAAGTCCACATATAGTTCATCAGGGTTATGCTTAGGATGAGCTCATGTGGTCAAGATTTGTGCAAAGTGAGTTGTAAATTGTGAACATCTTAATAAGGCCATTGGTAGAGGAAATGTTCATTTAGTTGCAATACCTTCACAATATTTTTTTCTCATTAGATAGAGTATCTACCTTCATATTTAGGGGTAAATGTTTCCTAAGTGAATTCCATCTTTAAGGCTTGTGGAGGCTCAAGCTTGTGCCCTATTTCATATGAAATCTTTGTGTTATTTTTATGATATTCTGCATGTAATCCAAGCTACATGATACCCATCTTCTAGAATTAAAATCATGCATATTTGGCTTCCCTGGTCAAAAAATTGGGAGAAAAATAAATATATATACTTGTGAAGTTTTAAATTATAAGGTCCTTCTCAAGTAATCACAGTTTTAGCTCCATCTATTTTCAATTTGTTTTTTTCTTTGATTCTTATGTTTTTTTTTTATGCGGGCCACATGGAAAATCCTAACGGGAATTTGAACAAATGGAAAGATTGTTTCAACCTCCTTTTTTTCTTCTACATAAAAGTTTGTTTAGTTGATATTAAATATGTTTATTATTTTCTTTGTTATCCAAATTTGATTCATATTGGGTTTGGTTCTCAGTTTGGTCCCTATGTGGGTACTAACATGGTTCCTTTTTGGGGGGGAAAACTCGAGGTGAACCTTGTTAATAAATAGTGCATCATAATCCAAAATTTTAATCCCTTTCCTACATAACCCCATGAGAGATAAACATGCATACAAGTAGCCATAATGCATAAATCAAATAGACAAGCTACAAGATAACACAAGATATAGCTTGGGAAAACTCCAGACTCCAAAAGAATCCATACTCCATTTATTATTCAGCAATAAAACATACAAGAATAACAAAGAATACCTTTGAAGCATCAAAACTCTCCAATGCATCCTCATGTGTCCAAGCATGAATCCACACATCCCATGTCATGCTTCACATATGCACTCCTCAAAAAGACTCAATAATGACAGCCCACTCACCCAGCCAACCTTAACCACTAAACATGTGCTTGTTTTTATAGACTCAAGCTCACACAAATATAACTAAGTGGTAAGATAAAACCATGTACCACAAAATCATGTGAATACAAAACCATTTAATCCCTTATTTAATATTGGGTACTAATTTTTCCCTTTATTAAAAATTCCCCAATATTAAATTATTATCTCATGTCTCCTGCACATTAAATAATAATACAATGTTACAATACAACATAAAGTGGTCCCCAAATAATTACCTAGTGTGATTAACCACACCACCTAGATGCATCACAACTAAATAGTTATTTAATTACAAGATTATAATATAACATTTTATGCAATGGTGTACAACACCATATCTCAACATTCTCCCACTTGTATACATTGCATAAGGGATCAATCAATGAAATACATCGTCATAGCCATACATGTAACCACATGAGTCTCCAACATTCTCTTGTGCTTCATCAAGATACCTACAATAAGAACAAAGTGACCATCTCAAGAAAGAACTTGTCTCATCCTCCAACGTGCCACCTATGGAAGAAAAGGAACATGCCAAGGTGAAGATGCACCAATCCAAGAACACAAGCATCAAATACAAGTGATAACAAAGTCTCTAACCACTATTGTTCTCAACTATAAAAACCCACATGATCAAAAATAGAATCCACAACACATGCTAATACATCCAACCATCCATACCTCCTAGGTATCAACATCAGTAAACTCATGCCAACAACATATGCAACCCATAAACCACAATCACAAGCTCCATGTATCAAATCTATCAATAAAGAACATATATATCTAGGAACTCCCACTGCATAGGTAATTTCAAAGCATATCAAGTCTACCAATCAACACTATATCAAGGTGTGATAAATGATCAACAATGAAGTACCAAGAACAATAACAATGATCCACACATGCAACACCAACAGTTGCATAATCTCTCACAACATGTCGCCACAATCCCTCCAAGTCATATGGACATGAACCTCCAAGAATGAACCAAAGAATGAAGAAAGAAAACTTGTAAAACATAAAATTTCCTTCTACCAACACCTCAAAGTGTTATGTTGTGTCAAGTATGATCTCCTAACAACCCCAAATGAGAAGCCTCAACAACACCCAAAACAATGTTCAATCTCTTAGATCAAACACAACATATGAATCATGTATAATGTCAACATGGATGTAAGCCTCTCTAACCAAGGTGATGAAACTCAAGGTAATCATTCCCAAATCAAGAAATCAACCCATAAACCATCCTCTAAACTCATCATCAATGAATGATAAAATGAACTCAAATGCACAAGGAGATATCCATGTTAACCATCTCTCAAAATGAATCCTCCAAAACTATTCATAGCTCAAGATCCATATACATGAAAGATAAAGCAATATAAACTCATGCTAAACAATCCTCACATGAGTCTGCAAAATCAATCACCATGACTCTACTCAATCCCATGAGAAATCAAAGCACAAAACATAACACATCTGAAAGAAATAATGGGAAAATACCTCTTGAATGATAAACCACCAAATAGACCAAGAGTGAGAATGAGAATGCTCATCCAAGATAACCAAGTCATCATGACTCACTCCAAGAATAATCTCCTCTATAGGTCCATCTTGAACTCACGTCCACATGCAAGTGAAATCTCCTCAGTCTTATTGTTGAAACCTCTAAAGAGTAATCATCTCAAGAAAATGTCTCTAATCACAAGAGAACTCTAGCCTCACCTACGTCTCCAAGTATCCATGAGCACCTCCAACTGATCAATCCATGCTAAGCTCCAAATGTAAGACATCCTCATGAAGCTCCCAAGCAAATGACCAATGTACTCAATACCAAGAGAACCACCAAGATCGATGTCAAAGAACCAACTGTAGAATCAGTAACCTATCACAACATCATGATCTAACCATCTCCTCCTAGGAGATCACATGCAACAATGCATACATCCTAGTCTCGAGAGAACCTGTACCATCTCAAACCTCTAAATCGGTATCAAGAGTAAACCATGACAAAATACCAAACACACTCTAAACCAAGAAACCACATCTCCAATCAGATGAAGATTACCATCACCAATGATGAATCCACATCACTGCCAACAACTCCCATTGAACCATGATACCAAGCTACACATAGCATCGTGAAAATTATCTCTTCCATGAATATAATAAAATTCCATGCACGTAAGTGAACTTCCAATCATACCAAGTAGAACCAATATCTCCAAGCCAAGAAGATACAACCACCAACAAACCATCAAGAACCAAACCTACACCCCTAAATCATCACTGTCAAAAGCTCCCACTAAAATGTGTAACTAATGAAACGTAACCAAGCTATCATGACATTGTGATCAAACCACATGCTACAAGTGCCAACAAGCGACTAATCAGGTACTCTAATCATCCATCCTCTCATTTCAAAGCAACATACCAATGCACAAATGACCACAGATAAGGCCAACTAACAAAATCTACAACACTGAACCAATCTCATGGATATAGACAGTCCACACCAAGTGATCTCACTACAAGCAAATGGGTAGCTAGTCCATAAACCTGCATAACTCGTTATCAAAACAATGAAGCATGCAAACTCATCATCACATTAGTAAGTTGTAAATTGAGATATCAAAGAAGATAATCTTGTAAACATCAAGACTCAAACACCAAATCAACGAAAGATCTGATTTTCCAAACATGTCCACAAATGAGTAACCATAGTCAAGGAACCAAATAAGCATCAAGGAGATAAGAACAACCTCCTAACACCAAACCAAATCACCACCAAACAACCACATACATGATCATGTCATTCTAATGCATAAATGTACTTGCATATCCATGACACCATTAACATAGCCATCATTGTATCTGCACTCAATTATCACCCATACGAGACTCAAAACTGAAGACAACCTGTGTACTTCTCACCATCAAAGTCCAACTTTGAAAAACACTTATAAACTTGTACCAAGAAGCACCAAACTGATAATTATATATATCATCATAAATATCACATAAAAACATGTACTCTCTCAAGGTTTCATCTCTTGACTCGTCTGGATGCACATTCAATCACACTTTGAATCTCAGGCACCTACAAGTGATCAAACAAGTACCAAACCCAACCTGCACTACAAAATGATAAATAATCTGATCCATTATGTAGTACACTACACATTCTCTCCAATGCCTATTCGAAATCAAAAATTTGCTTGTGTATGCAAAAGTTGTGCTCAAAACCGTGAAACTAAGAACATCAGACTTCCACACTCCAAAAACTAATCAAAATGGAAAAACATGGAACAAAACCTATACCACTACGTAGTGCTTGGAACCGCCTTTCCAATGAGTATAAGAAATCAAAAATTTGACTCCCTAGGTGAAAGTTATGCCTATTTGAAAAAAATGTCTAATTTCACTATATAGACAACTTTTGGTGGACCCCACCCCAAAATAAAAGCCAATTTATTTTTTGCAAATATTAAAATTTTAAATGTGGCAGATTTTTCTTATAATATTTTAGACTTAAGGGGGTGGGGGGTCTAAACCATTTAATTTGAATTTTAAATATTAAAGGTTTTCTTTTAAAAGCTTAGTCATCTTAGGTCAAACTTCAAGACTTCTACTTTTTTCCCAAAAGGGCCAATGGTTTACTTAAATAATTTATTGGTTGCGAAATAAATCATGGGTTGGGCATACTCCAAGTGATGTGAGAGGGGGCGAGTATGGGTCTGCGGGCCCCGTACCCCTCGTTACTATATTATTTTTTTAAACTTTTGACTTTTGAAATGATTTTTCAATGTTTTACTCTCAAGGTTTTTTTTCAATAATATTTTATTTTACAAGATTTAAAGATTTAGAAGGCCGGTTATATATTCTTTTAATTTTATTTTTCTGATGACCCTCTGCAGTTTCTATGGGGGGCAAAAAAATGTCTTTTTCAACTTTTTTAAAATAGGGCAAATTTAATGTCATTTTTTCGTTTCTCAACCCTTCTAGATTCAAAGGTGAGGTCCATTTTGTCTCAAGAAGTCATTTGCAAAATTTTCTCTACAAAACCCTCATATGAAAGCACAATCTAAGAAACCCTCTTAAACCATTTTTTGCATGCTTTAGATCTGCAACAAACCCAACAAATCTTGACAACCCAAAAGTTCAAATCTACAAACACTTGCAATGTGTGTTCCATATTTTGTAATGCCTCATATCTATCATGCATGTCCATGGATTCAGTTTTGCACAAATCTACTCAAACAAAGGTTATAACCAAAAAAATGGAAGCTAACACCTGCCATCAACCATTAAAACTTTGATACCATTTGTTAGGAAATAATGCATCATAACCCAAAATCTTAATCAATTTCCTACATAACCCCATGAGAGATAAACATGCATAAAAGTAACCATAATGCACATATCAAATAGACATGCCACAAGATAACACAAAATATAATCTGAGAAAACCCTCAAAAGGGAAAAACCTAGCCTCCAAAAGCATCCATACTCCATCTATTATCCAGCAATAAAACATACAAGAATTACAATGAATGTGTTTGAAGCATCAAACCTCTCCAATGCATCCCCATGTGTCCAAGCATGAATCCACACATCACATGCTATGATTCACATATGCACTCCTCAAAAAGACTAAATAATGACAACCCACTCACCCAACCAAATCTAACCACTAAACATGTGCTTGCTTTTATAGATTCAACTCACACAAATACAACCAAGTGGTAAGATAAAACCATGCACCACAAAACCATGTGAATACAAAATCCCTAATTAATTATTTAATATTGGGTATTAAGTTTTCAATTTATTAAATATTCCCTAATATTAAATTATTATCCCATGTCTCTCACACATTAAATAATAATACAATGTTACAATACAACATAAAGTGGTCCCCGAGAAAATGGTGATGGTGTGCGCAAGCGGGAGCCAACGGTTCGATTTGGTTTTGAATGGTGATGGCACATTGTTTTTGGGTGCAGATCAGGTGTCGAGGGCTGCAGAGGGAGATTGTGTGGCCTGCGGGGGCCCTCCTCCAATTGGTTGCTCTCTGCAGGGAATGAATCGGGCTCTGCTCTACGCAACTCGTGTTTCTGGTGTGCCTCCTGACGGGGTTTCGGTGGTATGCCCAAATATATGCGTCTGCGAGAAGAAGAAGATTGGGTGAGTTGTGCAATAGTCTTCTGCAGATGTCATGTTTCCTAAGGACGGGACTGTGGCCTCTCTAGATGCGACGATCTTTGAGACTGTTGTGGTATGCGGGCGATAGGTTGGGTGTGTTGGTGGGGGTTCCTCTATTTCGTTTGGGGATGTTGTGCAAACTATTGTGGGCTCTATCCCTGGTAATGCTATGCGGGTGGATGTCGCACCTCCTATTCCTATTGTTGGGGGTTCTTTGGGTCAGGTGAAGTCCTTCTCTAAGGCTGCTAAGGTGGGTGCTCGGCCTCCTACTCAGGCTTGTCAGCCTCTGCTTTGTGCTCGGGATTCCCCTGTAGTGGTATGTGGACCTAAGGTTGTTGTGAATGAGGATTATTATTTGAAGTAGGGTGTGGTCTGCAGGTTTAATGTCTTGTGGCCCTCCCTCCCCGATCTTCATGACTGGATGTCCATCTCCTAGAAGCCGGTGGTCTCTAGGCAAATTGACCTCTACCCTAGTGCTAGGGGTTTATTTTTTAGCAACCTTCGCCTCTTGCGCAGAGCGAGACTATGTGTTGGATAGGGGGTGTATGTCGGGTATTCATTATTTTTCCATCAGGCCTTGCTCTCATTCTTTCAATCCCCTTACGAAGTCATTGAACACCAGACTAGTTTGGGTCTAGTTGTTGAATCTCCCTCTTCAGTTTTGGGAGGATTCATGTTATGAAGCTACTGGCAACTGTTGGTTGTTATGGTTGTGTTGTTGATATGTGGTTGTCATTGATGTTAACACGATTAGCATTATAATCTGCTTAAGGCTGTATATGTCGAGGAGATTGAGTAAATTGTTAAGAACATAGTTCAGATAGCCAATGAAGCCAAGAAGGTTAGAAAGGTGAAATATTATGTATGTTGATATTCAAGTGTTGTGCGCTAATAGGTTTGTTGTTGAACTTATCTAGTATGATGTCTGGAAGTCTCAGTGGTACGCATCAAGATTTGTGAAAGTAAAGTGTTCTGGTGTTTCTCCAGTCATTTAGGCATTGTAGTAGTTGTTCTTGGAAGAGGAATTTGGAATTATGGTAATTCCAGTTGTTGTGTATGTTCCTGTGATGTTCATGGATGATTCTAGATCATGTTTTATCGTTGTTGCATGTCCGCGCTATTTGGTGTGATCGTGGTTGAATATTTTTCTGATGTATGTTCGGGTTTTCATGTTCTTGGCCGACATGATGATGGTAGCGAGTTATGGATTAATTTCTTGTTGTTTGGCGTGTTTGAAGATGTTTGTTTGGGATCTATCTTTGTTGTGGCAGTCTTGTGTTGGTGCACATAAAGATTTATTCATGTATTGAGGCCGATAGTTATAATTCATCTATTATTTGTGGTCGACAAAGTTGTTGATGTAAATCCATGTAGCAGATATATAAGCAAGGTTGTTCTGTGGTATGAATGTGTGTGGGTGGTGTGTGCTCTAGTGTACAAGTGATGTACAAGTGCGAACAAAGGTCAAATCATTCAAGACCAGAGCAGTATGAAAGAAGATTGAGCAGAGTATATGTGCCTAACTAGAATTTTCATCAAGCTTTTGAAGAAGCTACTTTCTCAGTTCATTTCACTCAGATGGTTTTAATCTGATTACTGTATGTAAGCCAGTGTGCCTTCCCTCCTAAGTAGTGTGCTCTAGGCAGTGTGCATGAATGAAAGTGCATTCCTTATTCATTTTTTATTATACTTTTAACAGGGTATAATTGTGGATTAACCTCCACCATGGTTTTCTCCCTTAATAGGGATTCCACGCAAAAATATTGGTGTTATGTGTTTCTGATTTGTTGTGTAATTCTTGTTTTCATTATCATTCATCAGATCTGAAATTAAAGGTTAATAGTTTGATTAAAGTTGTTGATTTTGTTACAACTGATTCACCCCCCCCTTCTCAGTTGTATCTTCTTGTTTTGCCAACAATTGGTATTAGAGCTAGTTCCTCTGAAGGCGAAGCTTAACATCTTGAGGTGATCCGAGATGGCATCTTACAAGAAGGATAGTATGAGATTCGATGGTACAAACTACACCATGTGGAAAGTCAAAATGGAATGTCATTTGAAGTGCATTGGCGAAGCCTTTTGGAAGATTACAGAAGATACATATACTATTCCTCAGAATGGTCCCTCTACTGCTGATGAGATCAAAGAAGCTGAAATTAATACCAGAGCTATTGAAGCATTGGTGAGTGCCTTGACAAATTCTAAAATGTCAAATGTGATGGGTCTGAAGACTGCACATGAGATCTAGACAAATCTAGAGTTATTGTATGAAGGAGATCCACTTGTGAAAGTTGCTAAGCTACAAATTCTAAAAGGAAAATGGGAGGACATGAAGATGAGTGAAGATGAGAACATCCACTCTTTCTCTCAGAAGATAAATGAAATGGTGAGAAGCATTAGATTTGTTGGTGGTTTCTTGGATGAAGAATAAATTATTTCTAAGATACTCACATCTGTGCCTGCTTCCTACAAAGGGAAAGCTTGTGCTATTGATGAACTCGGGTCAGTGATTAAATTAACAAGAGGCATGCTAATTGGAAAACGTGCAGCCTTTGAGTTGAGTGAATTTGGTGAATCTACTCCTAAAGTAGAATCTGCATTCAAAGCCAGTGTATCTGGGAAAAAGAAATATGATACAGGAGAAAGTTCCAAGACATTTAGGTATGAAGATGAGATGAGAAATATTGAAGAAGAAGAAAGAGAGCTAGAAGAATTGGAAGCACTAATTGTAAGAAGAGAATCTAGAGGCCATGGTAAGTACAAAGGAAATCTACCTATTAAATGTTTTTCTTGCAGTAAATAGGTCATTTTGCATCAAGGTGTCCTAAAAGAGTTTCTAAGTACAAACTTAAAGACACTAGATTTCAAATAAAGTGTAGTTATGCTGAAGAAGGTATAACTGATGATGAATCTGATAAAGACAATGGAAAAGAAGATGAATGGGTATTTATTGCTATCAAAGAAAATGGTCAAGTGTCTACTGAATCTACTAGTAATGTGAATGTTGAAAAAGCTCTTGCAGCCAAAGTTGAAGAAAAGGATGAATGGGTGATTGATAGCAGATGCTCACATAATATGACCAATGATAAGAATAAGTTTGTTAATTTGGAGAACTACAATGGTGGCATTGTAATATTTGGAGACAACACTTCTGGTGTGATTCGTGGCAGAGACACTATTTCTTTTGGTGGTAAGCATAATACTAATGATGTTCTTTATGTAGAAGGCCTAAAGCATAACTTGTTGAGTGTTGGACGGATGGCAGACAAGGGATACAATCTTCAATTCAAGGATGGTAAGTACAAGATACTGGGAAATATAGGCAAAGTAATTGCCTCAGGTACAAAGACACTAGGTAACTTATTTCAGTTGAGTACTGCTAATGGAAGCTGCTTGATTGCTCAAATTGATGTAAGTTGGTTATGGCAGAGGAGATTGCGTCATGTGAACTTTGATAATATTGTAAAGATAAGTTCTTCTCAAGCAGTCAGAGATCTTCCTAAGATAGTGAAGCCTACTAACATAGTGTGCAAGGAATGTCAGATGGGAAAGCAAACTAGAAATTCCTTCTGGAGTAAACAGTACAACTCTAATGGAGTATTGGAATTGGTACATAGTGATCTATGTGGTCCCTCCAGAATTAGAAGTCTACAAGGTGAAAGGTACTTTATGTTGCTTATTGATGACTATTCAAGAATGATATGGGTTGCCTTCTTAAGAGAAAAATATGAAGCATTAGAAAAGCTCAAAAATTTCAAAGTTATGGCAGAGAATGAGATAGGTCTAAAGATTAAATGTTTGATATTAGACAAGGGTGGAGAATTCACTTCCAGATAATTCAATACTTTTTGTGAAGAGCATGGAATTCAAAGACAATTATATGCTCCCCTGACCCCTCAACAGAATGGATATGTTGAAAGAAAGAACAAAATAGTTCTAGACACTACTAGAACCATGATGTTGGAAGCAAATGTTCCTCATTTCTACTGGAGAGAAGTAGTAAGCAATGTTGTGTACACTATCAACCGGGTAAATATCAACAATAATTTTGGTAAGATTCCTTTTGAGCTATGGTTTGGTTATAAGTCTACTGTGAAATATTTGAAAAAAAATGGAAACAAATGCTACATCAAGAGAGATGATGATATAGGCAAGTTTGATGCTAGAAGTGATGAAGGAATCTTCCTAGGTTACTCTACTAAGAGTAAAGTTTGTCGGTGTTTTAATAAAAGGTTGAAGAAAATGGTTGAAAGTGCTAATGTCAAAGTTGATGAAGATATTGACAAACCATCCAGACGTAATGAATGTGATTCAGACGGTGATCATGATAATTCTAGCAATGGACAGAATGTTCAGTCACAGAGTCAACTGCAAATTGTTTCGGTGAACCAAGAAAATCAAGAAGCAAAAGCAAGCAAAAATGTAGAAGAAAGAACACAAGAACAAGAGGTAAGAGAAAACTTGAAAACTCCTAAGTATGTAAGAAGAAATCATTCTGATAGTCAGATCATAGGAGACAAAAGCAAAGGTGTACAAACTAGAAGGAGAATTCTAGAAGAATATTGTTTGATTTCTGAAGTTGAGCCTAACAATATCAATGGAGCATGCAAAGATGAATATTGGATGGAAGCCATGAAAGAAGAACTATTGTAGATACAAAAAAATGAGACATGGGAACTTGTTCCTAGACCTAAAGACAAAAATGTGATTGGAACCAAATGGGTGTTCTGGAATAAACTGAATGAACAAGGTGAAGTGGTTAGAAATAAAGCAAGATTGGTTTGCAAAGGGTATTCACAAATGGAAGGTATAGATTTTGATGAAACTTTTGCCCCTATTGGTAGAATAGAAGCTGCGAGATTATTTCTTGCTTATGCTACTTTCAAGAATTACAAAGTTTATCAAATGGATGTAAAGTCAACATTTTTGAATGGTGAACTAGATGAAGAATTTTATGTTGAATGTAACTAGATGGATTTCAATTGACTAATGAAAAGGACGTGGTATGTCAATTGAAAAAAGCTTTGTATGGACTTAAGCAAGCCCCTAGAGCTTGGTATGCTAGATTGGACAAATACTTGTTGAAGCTTAGATTCAGTAAGGGTACTGTTGATAGTAATCTGTATTTCTATTCGATCAGGATAAAGAGCTAATAATTGAAGTTTTTGTTGATGATATTATTTTTGAAGGTGATGATGACGTGTATGAAATTTGTTGATGAAATGAAAAGTGAATTTGAGATGTCAATGATAGGTGAACTAAAATTCTTTCTGGGATTGCAAATCACTCAATTAGAAGATGGAATCTTTATATCTCAGTCCAAATATGTAAAGCAGTTGCTGAAAAAGTTTGGGATGGAAGAATCAAAGCCAGTTAGCACACCTATGTTGACCGGATGCAAACTCAAACAAAAAGATGAGACTCCTAAACCAAATCAAACAAGATACAGGTCAATGATTGGTGGATTATTGTATTTAACTCGGACAAGGCTAGATATAATGAATGTTGTATGCATGGTTGCTAGATTTCAAGCAGATCCAAAGGAATCACATGTAGCTATTGTAAAAAGAATTTTCAGATATCTGAAAGGAACAGTTGATTTTGGAGTATGGTATCCAAAGGATGATGATCTTATTTCGAATGCTTATACTGATGCAGATTGGGCAGGTGACACTAATGACAGGAAAAGTACAAGTGGTGGTGCGTTCTTCCTAGGGAAGAAGTTGGTGTCTTGGTTGAGCAAAAATCAGAACTCAGTTTCCTTATCTATTGCTGAAGCAAAATACATTGTTGTTGCTAACAACTGTACTCAAGTAATGTGGATGAAGCAGATGCTAAGTTATGTCAAGATTGAGTATGAAGAGTCTATTACCATATTCTGTGATAACTCAAGTGCCATAAACATCTCCAAGAATCCAGTGATGCATTCAAAGACAAAGCACATCTCCATCAAGTATCACTTCTTGAAAGATAAAGTGAGTGAGAAAGAAGTCAAACTAGAATATGTACCTACTAAAGAGAAAGTTGTAGATATTTTCACTAAACCGTTGCCTAAAGATACTTTTGAGTACCTCAGAGGCAAATTAGGGGTGATTTCCCGTCTTGATTAGAACTGATGATGCAGGTGTTTGCATCAGTTTGTGAATTCATTGCTATATCTTATTTTGGATTGATGTTGTGACTGCTACTCAGGGGGAGTAGTCAGATGTTTTAAAATATGTGGTTCAGAGCATGTGAATCTTTGTCATTGATGTCAAAGGGGGGGAGAAGTACAATGTGAAAAAGTGCAAATAGGTGAGAATTGTAAAATGAAGAACCTTTGTGGAACAAAGGGGGAGAAGTGTAAGGGAGAAGATGGAAGAGTTAGTTTGGGTTGATGGTATTCTTTTTCACATCATGTGTTGCCATCAATGCCAAAGGGGGAGATTGTTGGACGTTGTGGTTGTGTTGTTGATATGTGGTTTTCATTGATGTCAACACTATTAGCATTCTAATCTTCTTAAGGTTGTATATGTCGAGGAGATTGAGTAAATTGTTAAAAACATAGTTCAGGCAGCCAATGAAGCCAAGAAGGTCAGAAAGATGAAATATTATGTATGTTGATATTCAAGTGTTGCATGCTAATGGGTTTGTTGTTGAACTTGTCTAGTATGATGTCTGGAAGTCTCAGTGGTACGCATCAAGATTTGTGCAAGTAAAGTGTTCTGGTGTTTCTACAATCATTCTGGCACTGTAGCAATTGTTCTTGGAAGAGAAAGTTGGAATTATGGTAATTCCAATTGCTGTGTATGTTCATGTGATGTTTGTGGATGATTCTAGATCATGTTCTATCTTTGTTGCATGTTCGCGCTATTTGGTGTGATCGTGGTTGAAGATTTTTCCGATGTATGTTCAGGTTTTCATGTTCTTGGCCGACATGATGATGGTAGTGTGTTGCAGATCCTTATGGACTAATTTCTTGTTGTTTGGCATGTTCAAAGATGTTTTTTTGGGATCTATCTTTGTTGTGGCCGACTTGTGTTGGTGTGCATAAATATTTATTCATGTATTAAGGCCGATAGTTATAATTCATCTATTATTTGTGGCCGACAAAGTTGTTGATGTAAATCCCTGTAGCGGATATATAAGCAAGGTTGTTTTGTGGTATGAATGTGTGTGGGTGGTGTGTGCTCTAGTGTCCAAGTGATGTACAAGTGTGAACAAAGGTCAAATCATTCAAGAGCAGAGCAGAATATGAAAGAAGATTGAGCAGAGTATATGTGCCTAACTGGAACTGTCATCAAGCTTTTGAAGAAGTTACTTTCTTAGCTCATTTCACTCAAATGGTTTTAATCTGATTACTATATGTAAGGCAGTGTGCCTTCCCTCTTGAGCAGTGTGCTTGAATGCAAGTGCATTCCTTATTCATTTTTTATTATACTTTTAACAGGGTATAATTGTGCATTAACCTCCACCGTGGTTTTCTCCCTTAACAGGATTTCCACGCAAAAGTATTGGTGTTATGTGTTTCTGATGTGTTGTGTAATTCTTTCTTTCATTATCATTCATCAGATCTGGAATTCAAGGTTAATAGTTTGATTAAAGTTTTTGATTCTGTTACAACTAATTCACCCCCTCTCTTAGTTGTATCTTCTTGTTTTGCCAACATCAACACCATTGGTCATTTTTTAATGGTGGGACTCTACAACTAGGGAGTTTGGGCATACTACGGTTTCTCGTTTATTAGTCGATTTGGACATCTCCAAACCTCTCCATGGTGATGTAGTCTTATTGGTGGAGGACAGACCTTGGAAGCAACTCTTGGACTATGAATTACCTAGGTAGTGTGGTTAAATAATTAAATAATTACCTAGCATGATTAACCACACCACCTAGGTGCACACAACTAAATAATTATTTAATTACTTTATAAAATAACATTTTATGCAATGGAGTACAACACCATATCCCTACAAACTCGAGAGAACCCAGGTGCAGCCATGGAGAACCCATACCGCCAATGGTGGAATTTTGCATTTTTAAATTATTTTTCACTTTGACTTTGACTTGCGCCCTATGCAACCCTGAAAGTGACTTCTAAATGACATAAAACACCAAAACTATTTCATTTTTGTTCATTTGTTTTGCAAACAAAAACTTTCATTCTAAGAGGTTGAGCATTCATTTTTGTTTGTTGGATCAACAAAGGGAGTTGAAAATTGACCACTGAAGCTTCTACAAACGATTGCATTGCCATTCCTACACATTTGTGAGTGTTCATTGGTTGCCAAGAAGATTGTAAAAGGATATTTTTGTAAAGAGGTAAGTTTTTTTCACTTTTTTCTCCATTTTTTGTTTTACAAACATAAAACAAATTCTTTGTTTTGTTTATCGATGTTTTTTCCATTCTTATATGAATGTATGAAAAAATCAAGAGCTAAGTTTTATAAATCAATTTTTTGTATTCAATTTTTTTGTTTTTGCTTTGAATGTGTTTACAAATTTTCTTACCATAAGAATCACAATGTCAACTAGTTCTAGCTCTGCAACCTAAATTTAAAACAGATCTAAATTCTCTATGGAAATATGTTCAAGTGATACAACAGGTACCAGGTGGTGGTGGTGGTTACATTTGAAAATGCAATAGATGTGTTGTCCAATATTCTAGTTCAAATTTACAGGAGAAAGGACATTTATGTGGAATACTTAGAAAAGGCATCAAAACTTGCCCTAGAAAGAACAATGTACCTGTGCCATTAGAGACAACCATAGGATATATTATGGAGCAAGAACAAAAAGATGAACATGAATCGTATAGATCAAATACCCCTTATTTAAATAAAAGAGAGAGAGAATGATGCCCCCATCTAATTCCAATATTGTGGTAGAAAACTACTCATATTTGGCCACTCATCTTCAAAACCAAAGTGTACAACCCACTATAAACAAAAAATCAAAGGGACCTTTGGAAGTTGCATTTCAAAATAGAGTTGAGACATTGCCAACCAACATGCAGAAAAATGTATTTATGCAAATGGATTGTCTTTTAATGTTGTTTGCTCTCCATATTGGAAAGAGATGTTGAAAACAATTAATGAAGCTCCAAAAGGGTACAAGGGCCTAGATTATGAGAAGATGCCCACCTTATTGAAATAATACGTCAAGATGGTTGAAAATTCATTGAATCCCATAAGGGATCCATGGATTAAGATAGGTGTATCCATTGTTTCAGATGGTTGAAAAGATTCATTAAATTGATCAACGTTAGAGCAATGTCCCCTAAAGGGGCAATGTTTTTGAAATCCATGGATTGTTAGGGGTAGAAAAAAGATGGACAATTTATTGCCAATATTCCCATTGCAACCATTGAGGAAGTGGAATCTCACAACGTTGTTCAAATTGTAATGGACAATGCCAAAAATTGTGAAGTTGTTGGGTTGTTGGTTGAGGAATGGTATTCACATATATTTTGAACACCTTGTACAGTACACTCACTCAATCTTATGCTACAGAAGATTGGGAATAAAATTGATTGAATCAAAGAATTGTATGCAAAAGATGGAGACATCCAAATGTTCATCACCAACCACGACGTCTCAAAGAATTTTTAGATCATTTTCAAATTTGGAGTTATTGAAAGTAAATGTAGTATTTGCATTTTCATAATTTGATTAAGTATTCTAATTCTTCTTTAAAGTTTGTTTTTGAATTTTAAATATTTGTTTTTATTTGTAATAGGTTGCAAAGGCTCGGTTTGCCTCTACAACCGTTTTGAGACAACTTGTGAAAGTTAGAGAGGCACTTTCTAGCATGGTGATTAGCCAAAATTGGTCTATATGGAGGCAAAGCAACATTGAAAGGGCAACAAAAATTAAGTGGATGATATTAGATGACTCATGGTAGGATCATGTGGAGTATCTCCTTAGTTTCACTAAGCCTATTTTGAGTATGATTTGTTAACTCACATGGACAAACCATGCATTGGAGAGATATACGATGGCATCGACTCAATGATTAAAATGATGAAATGTGCCATAAATGCGAAAGAGCAAGACCCTAAAGAGACTCTCTTCAAACAAATGCATGCAATTGTTTGAGAAAGATGGAACAAAATAAACACTCCATTACATCTTGCTTTTGCATTGTCTCTAAAATACTACAATAATTAGATTATTTTTGTGCTAAGAAGGCTTGCACCATATAAAGATTTTGAAGTGGTTGAAAAGTACAAAGAAGCATTCATTAGACTCTTCTTGAACTTGAATTATGAAGCATAGTCACAAATGAGTTCATTGATTTTGTGCACTCAAATGGTCAAGGTATTGAGGCTCTTCGTGATAGATTCTTAAAGAATGCTCATAGTTGGTGGTACTTCCATGGCCAAATACTTCCAATATCTGTAAACCCTTGCAATCAAAATTTTATCACAAGTAAATTTAATATTTTAGTTTTTAAAGTTTCATTTATTATATTTTTTTATAATATACAACTTTAATTGTTTACTTTGTCTTCATAGGTTGCTAGCTCTACATCTTAGAGGAATTGAAGCACGTATTCTTCCATCCACTCAATAAAACGCAATAAATTGCTCTCAAAAAGAGCGAATAACTTAGTATATGTGCATTCCAATTTGCATCTCCTTTCACACAAACAACATAACTACAAAGAAGGGGAGACAGTTGTTGGGCATTGAGTCAGAGCATACCAACTTGGATGCTTCCACTTCCCACCATATTGCATATGAAGAGTCTGATAGCCCGCATGAGCACAATATTAGTGCTAATGGCAATGCCACTAACACTGCTTGTGATTCATCTAGTCTTCCTACATCATCTAATGTCAATGTTGACAATGATATTGATGATTTAGAAAATCCATTTGATGATTAAAAGTGTTGAACTTGATATTATTGTTTTAATATTGAACTTGAAATTTGAACAAATGAATATTTATCATGTATGTTTTAAATGGCATTCAAGTTTATGGTGGTTTTGTTGTTTATATGATGTTATGTGATATTCTAATGTTAGTTCATGATTCATGTTTTTTGTAATAATGAAACCAAACCTCAAAAAATTAGCCGAACCCTCGAACCTTAACCCGAACCAATACCAAAACTGGCAACTTAGATTGTTTTGATTAGAGGCACAGCTAAGTGTCCTTGGTCATACATCCACTTAAACATATAGCTTTCATGAACTGCGGATATGGGATTTAGGCAAACTCCCTATCCATTGTCATTCCAGGGTATTACAACAGATACCTCAAATTTGGTTCAATATTACCATTTACTGAACCAAAGTTCGAAAGGAGGCCAGTTTCAAAACTTTGACTTTGTCTACAAGGTAAAAATCTTGTTTCAGAGAATTAAATTATCGGTTTTATCACAGATAACAAATCATTGATATCCTCTCACAGAAATGGTCAAGTATATATGGAATTAGTAGCTTTTGTTTGACAAGAAAATCAGACAGTTAAAAATGTGACGAATAATTTCCTTAAAAATATACATTACCGCTGATTTTATCCAACCAAGAAAATTACCAGGGATGCTTTAAAAATGTAGAATTTTATTACACATCAGGTTTTTGAAGTACTAAATCAAAATCTTGTTCTCCCTCCCTCCCTCTCAGAAGCAAAATGTGACAATATTACAAAATGGCTATTTGCAACATCGTATATGAAAATAGAATAAAGAAACAAACGATCAAAAGAAGAAACAAAGCTTTTTGGTCCTCCAATATCAAGACATGTGCATCGCATAGAAAAATGATATGATCATAATACAAGCATACGGTACTGAAATCACATAGCCCAAGATTTGAACACCAAAAAAGAGGAATTAAAAAAGAATAAATGCAAAAATTCTTTCTAAATCAACAGCAAGAATAAAAACCTTCCAGTATTTTCACTAGCCAATATATAGGAATTTCTTGAATATGTGCATGTTTCACCACTAAAACATCACAAAAAGATGATTCTTCAGTCGACACACAAGCAAAAGCAGGTGTATCACAAATATGGCATATAATACAATTTTTGGTCTTGTTCTGCATTTTCTCAAAAATCATGCATTTAAGACCCCATATTTTGGCGGTAGCTGCTAACAATCAGTCACCGCATGCACTTCAGGTCAAAAAGCTTACTCGCTTATTTTGGGGTTCTAGCCCCATCCAACTCGCCCTATGTACATTTAAGGACTTCAGCATTGTGCTCCTTTTGGATTTGCATAAGCCAAAGGGAAATACATCTGTTAAAAGATACAAAATTTCCACTGGATCCTAAGGAGGCATGCATCAAGATGGATATCATTCAATCATTGCATCTGGCATGGTAAAACCATCCATGGAATCAACAATACCAATCCTCGGCTCTGGCTCTACATGACAACAATTGCACCCAGCCATATTTAGAGACTAAAATAATCCCTGTAATAAAATTCACAAAGAAAACAATGTGCAGCAGCATTCTATCTGCGTCGAATATAGCCCGAACTTTGTAGATGGTGCCTCTGGCGTGCACTTCCTGATCTCCCAGAACCATCCCATCCTCCCTGGCCACCATATCCTTTATTTGCTGCACCTAAACCTACTGGAGGCCAATTATTTGGCTGTTGGGCAGCACCAGATGAATCCTCTTCCTCCCGCTCATTGTATTCTAAAACCAGTCTTTTGATGTCCTGTTTCTCTTCAAGTTCAGCTGCTTCCTTCTGCTTTGTGCTTTGCACAAGAGAGCAATCACGTGGAATATACAATTGCTTGATTTGCTGCTTATTACCCTTTTTCACAAGAACTTTAAAAGAAACATTAGTCCCACCACTTTCTTCATCTAAAACCTCATCTCCACTTTCTACCTCACTTGCCCTGTTGTGTTCTCTGGATCCTTCACCGAGATTCATAGGAATTGCCATGTTCAGTGTAGTACGTGCCCGTATTTCTAGTTTACGAGAGTCTAAACTCTCCTGCATAACTGCCCTCAGCTCACGCTCAAAATCTGCTTCCTCTTCTGGATCAACCTCCATCAGTTTCTTCTGTCTTACTTGCACATCTTCTTCTTCAGAAGCAACATGTTCCCCACCATTATCTTCCTCATTTTCATCATCAAGTTCATCATCATGATCAGCAGACTTGTCTTCGTCTGATTCCTCCTCATCTTCATGACCATCAGGTTCCAAGCTACTGCTTTCTGTTTCAATTCCACTCTCTCCATCATCAATCCCCATGCCATTCTCCTCCGTTCCATTCATTGCCATTTGCCCATTGACTGCAATAAGTCCAGAATTTAGAGCTGTCTTTCCTCCTTCGGTATCAGAATGTCTTTCACCTCCTATCTTTTCAGGAGCTACATTCCATTCCTGCTCTTCTAATTCAGTTATAACAGCATCTGCTTCCTCCAAGGATGAATATCTAATCATTTTTGGTCGTAACTCAGCAAAGAGATCCTGAAAAGAAGAGCATATATTGGTTTCAACTAGAACTGCATGTCCATGTCCAACTCCATGGAGGCTTAAAATTCAGAAACATATAGACGAATTTCAAAAGTTCAAAGGTATTGTAAATAAGTTACCTCTGACAAAACAAATTCACTAGGTCCCAATCACAAGTTTATAAATATCACTTGCATTAAGGAAAGTATCTAGACTAAAAGCAATGCCAAGAGAAAAGCTTGGTAGCTTGTTATTTCTATTTACCTACAACCTACAAAAATGTGTGAAAATTTTGAATGTCTTTGAATTCGATCTGCCCAAAGCAGCTTCAATTGTTAGTATTATCACTGAAGTCATGTGGGATAATAGACTTGGAACCTTGGCCAAACAAAAGGCAGTAAGCACCACAAGGAAAGGAAACCTTGTGGAGAAAAACAAAATGAACAAAACTAGTTGAAGAATGTACACAACTGTTATCATGAACATTCCAAGGTTTAGTTGAACATTAAAATAACAAATTACAAAAAGAACAGATATTTGCCTAGCCAGGATACTACACTAATTACTGACCTGGAGATCAAACTCAACATCCAGAGGTATGCCCCCTTTGCTGAGAATATATCTTTGAAAATATACCAGAAACTTGTCAAGCCTTCGTTTAGAAGAACCTTTGTCAAAAAAGTGGCCACATGTCTGGAGTGCAGTTATGACCATCCGAATGCGAAAACAATCCTCTGATGGATCCAGTACATCTTGCTGATTCCATAAAAGTACACCAAGAGTTTCATCAAATGATTAAATGTTGCATGTATGTCACAACATAAAATCAAACAGGAACAGCAGATAGAAACATAATATCATCCAAAACCAAAGATCTTGACACAAGGCATGGAGAATTCATTTGCAATAATTAAAAGCGTATAGTTTTGTAGTCAAACTATGGACACATTTTAGAAGGACTCTTAAGCTCTATGGCGAGTAAACATGAAGCACATACAAAATACATAAATATACACGATGTTAATATAGAAAGGAAGACAGAATTTATGCATATCATAGTTAATTTTCAAGACAGAAGGTTGCAAGTACTAGTTATTTCTATATGGACAAACCACACATGGTGATAAGTGTAGTTCCAAAGTTTATGTCCACAGCTATAACGACAATTGATGAAACAAAAAAGGACTGACCACTGAAGTATTACTTCCAAACGAGATTATAAGGATACTACTATTCATTCACTGCATTGTAAGTCATCAATGTAAGAGAAACTATCAAACTAAGAAAATATATTATAAAGATAATAGATGATAGACATATTAGAGCAGAAACTATCAAACTTTATACTGTTTAATCATGCATGATTTGATTTCCTGAAGTGGCATGATTTGATTTCCTGAAGTGGCATAAGCTCCATTATCCAATGTAAGAGAAAATATCATCAAGGTAAGCTTGGGAGAGAAATTCCTGTAAATCTTCCACTTATGATTTTTAGCATTTTGCTATATAAATATCTTGGCACAGGATCATGCCACGGAAGCAGATATTTGGAATGTTTCTAAACCAAACATGAACATCTTTAGTGTGCAAATTTTTCAAGCAAACCAACTTCAACTTGACTGCAAAGAAACAATCGTAACTACCATCTAACCTCTTCATTTAATTCCAATGCATGCAGTGATCATCATGTTCAACCAAAAATGCAACACAGAGATACATTACCGATTAGTTAAATTTAATATTAAATTAAAATTATGACCACACAACATGTTGAAATTGATTCCCAGAAATAAATTGTGTTCTGCCAGATAAGAAAGAATCCACATCTTGACACACATTGACCTTTAAAGTTGATCTTGAAATATGAGGGAATTGTCAATAAACATTTTACACCCATTATCTGGGGGAAAACCAAAACAATGGCCTTACAAATTCACAATTTTACTATGCTCCACGGGGACACATCCCCTATGGTTTTTACCCGTTTCCCGTACCGGGTACGAAACGGGGACGCGGGTACGGCTAGGAAACGTACCCTGGCCATGCCCCTTTGCCCTCCAAGTACCCGGTACTTCTAGGGGACGGTTTGCCAAAAAAAGGGGACTCAGGTACTTTTAGGGGACTTTTTGCCAAAAAATAGGGGACTTGGGTACTGCTAGAAGTACCTGGTACTGCCTAGCCGTACCCCGACCCTATGGCCCAGCCAAAAGAAAACCGTTTTTTAAAAAAAAAGTCAGAGTTTTTTTATAAAAATAAAGCTATGGGTGGGCCCACAAGGGACGCCCCATCACACTTGACCTAATGTAAGTGACATTTAAGCTCCAGCCTTACGATGGGATGTTAATCCCGAAGATGCTATGCAGATTGAGGATGAGGATGCATAGGAGGGATTGGTTGGGGTTCCATTGGCTGAGGCAGATCCTTCTATTGACATGGACACTGACACTGACTTAGACTCGAGCTCTGATGGCGATGACGAGGGCGATGCTGATTTAGACCTACCTTTTGCTGATTAGGGACACTGGACAGTGATATATTTTCTTAGTTTTATGTTTATCATGTCATTTCATAGTTGAGACTTGGAGCCTTTGGGCATTTGGGTTATAATTATCAGACTCTTATATGATATGTATGCACATTGATAATGAAAAGCATTTGAATTTTGTTAATTTGTTTGTCGATTCTCATGTGAAATCTCAATTCAAGTCTAATGATATATAATAAGCTTATACAATGTCTAGAATGAATGCTTTATCAATGTTATGTTATGAACATTTGAAATTTCTCTATATTTTTAAAAATTTCCCTATTTTTTTTATCAGCCATCCCCTGCCGTCCCCTAAAAAATGACCCAAAAGTACCCCCGTACCAGAAACTCATCCCGGAGTACCGGGTTCTCGCCGTCCCCGAAACCCCGTGGAGCATAGCAATTTTATTTTAATGAAACTCTGATACTTACTATCCTGTAACAGCAATGATTGCATGTGCACATACCATTCAGAAAACTATGCAAAAAATCAGCAAAACACTGAAAAGATAAATTATTTGCAGTTTAGAGTAGCTCAGTAATGAAAAACAGAATACTTGCAATATACGACTAGACCAACCACCCCTTTTTCATGCATTCTTGTCTGCTTCATGTCACACATGTAAATAAAATTGCCATTCCCATGATGAACAAAGGTTTCAAGATAGTCTCATCATTGATAATACCAATACATTAATTATCAGCAAGCAAGGATAAAAAGCAAATAGTGACACAGTCAGATATTTAGATGATTTGCGCATGACTTTACGGGGAAAAAATTGATTGTACTGCAAGCAGTACCATTCAAATAACTTTGTTTGTGAACATTTTTATGGGAAAACACTTTCAGAGATTAAAGCATTCCAATGAAATATATATCCAGACATCTGGAAAGTTAAGATCAAACTGAACAAGAGGAATGTTTGTGTGCCTACCTCTGCAGTACTATGTCCAAAGAAAAGGACCAAATAAAGTGTATCAAAGATCACAGATGAATCAATAAGACGATAATTGTATAGCTCTCCCAAAAAGCGCATATGTGCTATGCGCCGCTGCTGCATTCCATAATCGTTCAACTCCAGTCCAAGCCTGATCTCCTCTAGAACCTGCAAAAGTAAACCAGTTAACACATCTTAAGCTCAACATGAAACCAGTAATTGCCTCTTGCACATTTTAACTGGAATTACAAGCTGTTTTCCTTTAAGAGTATCCTTCCCAATATCAATGGTGGATCATACTATCTAGAACAGAATTATATCGCATCAGGCTGGAGATCCATAACATAGAAGTCAAACTATTTAGATCAAAACATCTTATTACTATAGTGCCACCTAAATTGGAAATTTATTGGGATCACAAAGCAATGAGAAAAATAGAATAGCATCAAGACACAACAAACAGCAATAAAAAGAAGACTAGATTTTTGTTATTTATTTTTTAACACTTTTATAGGTATTCAAAATATAAGTCAGCAGCATGATGAAGACAAGATAAATAAATAAAATTGCAGGCATCTCACATTTCATAATAGATTCATTAAGTAATAAATACCATATAAACTATGGGAGGGAAGCCAACCCACTTTATATAAGTAATTTAGGCCCAGCTTGAAAACAGGTTTTGATAAGCATGCAAAATTGACAAAGGGCAAAATATTTTACTGAGGAATGTGTGATGTCCCCTTTTAGATTTATCTCAGGTTTGCCTTTAATTTTCCAAATCAAGATATTCAAATAGACCTAGAACCAGTAATTTCAATAATAGTCTTAAAAGAGCAAACTTCAAGCTATTTAACTTGATGATAGTTGAAGATATGCAGATAGGAATAAATGAATATCTGCTATGAATTCTAATATATATAATCTGCAATTATATTCATTTAAATGTGCAGAATAGACACCACGAGATGAATACAATTTCTGAATTTTCTATCTGATTACATGCATGTGAAAATAGAACCAGATGATGTCTTTCTTGATTTGCTGTTTCTGATTTTATTCCCTTGAATCATGCAATTTCCTTGGCTGAGTATCTGAATACTTCTGGTTAATATCCAGCCTAAATTTTAATGATCAATAGGCCCACTTTGGAGCACCCTGACCTGTAACTTACTGTTTATTAATTCTCAAATCCTCATCGATGCTGGTCCCTTCATTGCTTATGGTCTTTTATATGTTTATGTCTCATTTCCAAGAGACACCTTTTTGAATAGGGATGACCATTTGAAGGGTCATGTCTTTTTATTTTAAGAATAATCATTAGTTACTGTGTAATCTATTCTTTTTTTAACTCTTGATCGATGCCTCCTTAATTATTGTTATTTAATTAACATTATTTCTTTCTTGAAATCGCCAATCCTCTTGAGATGTTCACTGCCTTTATCAATGATCGGTCTGCTGTTTGTGAATTACATTTAATCCTCATTTATCTAGGGAAGTCGTGCTTCTTTTCAGATCCATGAGTCTATTCATGAAGGTCGACCAGTTTAATTATAATCTGCATTTGTTTATTAAGGATTGTTTATAATTTGATCCTCTTGGCCAAGCGAGGGATATTACAGAATGGTAAATAACATCATCCAATTAGTCTATAGAAAATGGTACACTTTTGGGTTTAATTTTACGTGGTAAAGAACTTATTCAATTGATATTTAACAAATTCTTTCACACATAGATATGCTTAAATTTTGTTGTCAAATTAGTCGCTTCCAATTCAGCAGGGCCTGATGGCAAAAAGCAATCATTCTTAAAATTCTATTGGAGGCAGATCTTCATACTTCATATCATTACTACCATTCTATGAATCAAAACTTTGGCCACAGCAACTAGCATACCACATATGTGTATAGTTAGAAAGGATGTTAATCAGAATTACCTAGAGACTCATACCCTGGCCCCTGGCACTAATCTCCCATATAGGGATATCTCTAAATGTAAAAAGACTTCAGATGAACTTTCTTCATATCTATATACATTTCCTAGAAGCATCTCATGAAAATTGGGAAATTACCTTGGACATAACATTAAATTACATTGGATTTTTCCTCAAGTACTGGTATGAGATATCTGATTGACAAAAGTTAAAAGAAGTAAAAAAATGCACTAATATACTTGTACTCTATTATTTGAACAAAAACTTATGAGTATTTTTGTATCAGAAATATTTTCTTATCAAAGCCCAACAAGATACTAGCAAGAAGATAAAAACCATCTCCAAGTACCCCTGTACCCTGTGTCACAAGGTTCGGCAAATTTCATGTATGAAGTTCGAATTTTTCCGAATCTGAAATGTTTACTTGAAATTTGTTAAAATTCGCATGAAATTCATATGGGAAAAACGTGCCCATTTTTTAGGGTTCTGTTAAAGCGATTTTTAGGGTTTCGCAGTGGTTTTTTTATAAAATTCCACTCCCGAAGGTTGAAAACACACATTTGACTCTGAAAGTTGTCGCAAGTTTCATCTCAGCGCTGCCGCGAGTTGGATTTTCACGGCTGTGAAAGCGCCATTTCCGCCGCGATTTCCTACAAGTTGCGCAAAGATTACCTGTCTCCTGCTATGCTTGAAATCTCTATGTTTAGTCCCCTTGAGCTTCGGCCAATTGCTCTTTTTTAGGTTTTTCTCCTTCAATATATTAAATTGTTATATGTTTAATTATTTTTTTCTTTTATAATATTAAACTATATTAAAAATACATTATTAAAAAATTAAACATATAGTTAAATACAAATCATAATATATTAATATTAATAAACATATAATATAATATTATAATCAGTAAGATGTATTTTAAATTTTTAATAATAAATGGTTGTAAAATTTTATTCGAAATATTATTTTATTTACATTAAATTGTTATTTAACAATATTAAATATTTATTATAATTAAATTTAATATTACTTTAGTTTTATTTAAATAGTTTTTGTTTTTAAGTATTATCATTTGATAAAACTATTTATATATAAAACTTTGTGGATATATTATTTATATTAAAAAAATTGCATAAGGCAAATTTAATCCGAATTTTTTACTTTTTGAATTTTTTCCTTGTCGAACTTCATCCGAATTTCAATTTTGCCGAACTCGAATTCGAATTCGAACCTTGTGACTTAGCCTGTACCATGTTTTCAAAATAATAACATTCCCCATAATAGTCCTTGTCTACCATCTCTAGTTGACTAGTTTAAAATGTAACTGTTTATGTTATGGTGATGATTAACAAAACCAATTTGACTTTGTTGACATATATTTTTGTAATTTAAAAGGGTATTTGACAAGGGTTACATCATCTCTAAGATTCAAGAATACAATCCAAAAATAATCATATGGACCTGACACAAGTTTGCAAGTACTATTTACATAGTGTGAAAAATATCGTAGTTGATTACAATGCTCCACAGTGCATTCCATTCACTTTACCAAAGATGAGATTCTTCTTCACATAGTGTTATGCATATTGTAAAAGAGCTGCACATGTGATATCTTCAAGTTACAATTGGTTTAATAGGAGATGTAAAGTAAGGCATTAAACACAGCTCCATCATGAATGTCGAGGTAGTTGCAGTGAAAACCTATTGAAAACTGGCTATTCATGAAAAGCACATGCGCTCTCTTCAAGTTTGCACTGCACCCCACTGTGAATATTCATGGTGTGCAGTTTTCAGTAGATTTGCACTGTCGCCCACTGTGAATATCTTCTAGTAGAACATACCACAGAAGCAGATATTTTTATAGCATCACAATATATTCTAATATATCTTTTCTTGATATGGTTCCCCACATTTCTTGAGAATCACCAGTTTTTCAAAATATCTTTGACTTCATCAATATGTCATGATATTATTGGCAATATATCAACAGTAATATCACACTAAATTAGTCTTTTATCTATTTAAACATCACCCTTTCAAATTTTTGATCGTTCTTCTTTGGAACTTTTATAAACAGATTGTATACCTTGAACAGTGTAAGTAGCCATTAACGTCTCTAGCTGCCATTTTTCAATAGCAGTTGGATCTGTTGGGCAATTATTGTTCTCATTATTTCAAAGAACTAAAAATGAACATATCATCTTCAATTGTGAAGATAATTGGTATAATCAGGTTTGAAAACCTTGTGGATAGGGAACATGACTACTGTTATTGTGATTAGTGATTATTACTGTTGCCTTTAATAACAATATGAATAAACACTGCTGTCATTATTTATGATTCGTGAGCATTGTCATTGCGAGACAAAACTGTCAAATGATTATGCTATCCTTTGACTTGACATTATTATTGCATCAAGATGTCAGTGCTGTTATTCGCTTTCCGTGATTTCTACTTATCGATGGATATTGTTAAGATTACTTCATTTATAAAGATAGTTGTATTATTGAGGTGATTGTTTGGGGAATTTTATTGTTACATATCATTTGTAATTATGTCATACCAGTTTCCCCGTTAATGGGGTTCAGAGGGTTGATCCTCTGGTTGATCCAAGGACAGGTGTTATAAGGGAAGCGCCGGAGGTGGGATGGGTGAAAATAAACTTCGACGGTGCCTCCAGAGGAAATCCAGGGCCAAGTGGGGCAGGCTGTGTAATAAGAGACCATATAGGCAAGGTGATATACGAAAAATGAAAAATCTAAATGTCTCGATGTGGCAACTATCAATATGGCTGAGTTCAGGGCTACATATCTTGGGCTGGTGGTCGGAAGCTAGGAGTAAGAAAAGTACACCTAGAGGGCGACTCGCTCATCACGATCAACGCTATTCGACTAAGGAAGACTCCTAATTGGCGACTAAATAAGTGGTTGGACTCCATATGGGGACTAACTGGGGCTTTCAATGAATTCAAAGTATCACATGTTTATAGGGAAGGCAACATTAAGCCTGATGAACTGGTAAAACCTGCCCCACTGGACTCTTTGACAGGCACATGATCACATTGGACAAGCTTGTGGTAAGAGGGAAATGGCTTTTATTCGTCATTAATTAAGGCACTCATGAATCAGACAGGTGATGTCAGGAGTTGTAATCTGTGGTGATTACAATCTAATTCAGATCATGTGAAGGTAGCTTGGGAGAAGTGAAGTTAGAGAAATCATGAGTTGAAATGCGGGTTACCAGTCTTCCGTATCTCCTCAGTTGACAGAGGTCTTATCAAACATTGTGAATTTCAATATAAAGCAAGTATGAGATAAAGGGTGGAATAAACATTTTGAGTGTGTAGGGCTGGAACATTCAAGAAGATGGATACACCATTAAGACTGGTATGCAGGAAGCGCCAAGCAGCTTTTCTAAGCGAGGTGACAAAGCGAAGGCTGAAATGCATAATGAAGGTGAAGCATGGTTTAGTGATTCTGGGGGTGAAGTGGGTTTTGGGAGATGATTTTTTGAAGACCGAGCATCGCTATAGGGTGAATATGGACATTACTGCTATGTTTCTTGTGTCGGTTCTGAATGAAGGTGAAAGCAAAGTGGTAGTGAAGTCCCTGTGTGAGAAGTTGTTCAAGTCTTGTTTTCTGGGGGAGTTAGAGGATGTATTAGAAAATGTGGACGAAAATGGGAGAGTCCCCATTCCTATGGATTACTATGTGATTCGCAAGCGTGGTGTCCCAGTGGTGCGATTTCCTCTGATCGTGCCAAATGACAGCCATGCTTCCTAACAGTCGTGCCAAGGCAATGGGCATTGTGTTTCTAAAGCAGTGGGTTGGTCTGGTTCAAGATACAGAAGAGGGTTGGGTTCAAGACTTTGCCAGGGCCGCAGGCTGGGGGTTGGTTGTGGGTGGTCGCCGAATGTGGTAGGGGGATGCTGCTGCAAGTGAGGTGTTGCGTGTGGGTCTGGAGGTATCTGGTCAGTTACTATGTCTACGGCATGATCACATGTGACTGGTGGGGTGTGTTTTTTGTGTCTTTGTTGTAAATTTGCAGTAGTTAGCAATGAAGATGGTCTACAGTAGGATGATAGCAGAATATACTCTGCAATTTTGATACTTGGAATGTAATAGGGGGAGGAGTATGATAGATAAAAGGGTAATGTAATGGGAATGGGTAGGATTGTGCAGATATGCAGAACTTCCATGGATGCAATGTAAACTCTACTACAATCAATACAATGGTGCAGCCCTAGCTGCTTTTAATCAAAACAAAACAAAAAAAATAATGTCGTACCAGTTGAGATTGTTGTCATCATCAAGGTGTTTTGACACAACTATCCTTCTATGATTATTAATCTTCTTATGATCACTGGTCAGTAGCATTCTGCCATTATTGTGACATTCTTGATCAGTACAGTGATCAATTAATATGGGCATCAATACTGTTTTCAACGTTATAGGAAATATTGCTGATCAAAATGATTATTAAGAAATGTTGTTAAAAGACATTGCTGTCCTGAAATACCAGGCATGATTGTTGCCACTGCTGTAAACTTAAGAGGTATTGGACAAGGTTAGGGGAACCGTTATTGTGAATGGTAGGGTAACAAGTTGTATTTACCCTAGTTGTTTTCATTGCACGAAGGGTTCATTATCCTTCTGGCAGAGTTATTTATTAACATTGTTAAAGAGATATATATTACTATTCTCTGTAATCAGCAATCTCTAAATTAATGAGAAAAATCCATATTTCAAGATTCATGGTGTACAATCTCAATTACTTTCACTCCCTCATCCTCTATGCAATTAGGATGGCTTTAAATGTAAAAAACATCAGTTATTTCTTTCTCTTTTTAATTTTATTGCATTTTTGGATTACTGAAATTTTCCAGGTTTTTTTTATAATATCCCAAAAATTTGAGAATATCTTTATCTTTTGATATGTCAAGAGAATCTGGAGAAAGATATTTGCTTCTATGGAGCAAACAACCTTAACAGCACCATTTCATTCACTGTGGGGACAGTCACCATTTTGAACTTCCACTCTCCTTTAAGAAAATACATTCTAGAAAATACCAAGAAGATCACCAGATGCAAAGTATGCTACAGCACCTCGCCTGACAAATTAGGACACTTCCCTTTGCAAGCTAAGTGGATCTTCAATAAATTCATACAAAATATTCCTCATTTATAGCCAAAACTGGGGACAACTGCCAAAAAGGAAGGTAATCTTAAAACTTGTGTTTCTAAGTTATTATGCAATATGCAGGATGCAGTATCGTACAGTGTAGTTAAACCATCAGATACAACAATTTATGTATGACAGTGCCTACAAATTTGAACTGTTGCACAGAGGGAGCACTTTAAGTTGTGGAACTCCTTGTTATTAGATTCCTTGAGTTAAAAAAGGCGGTGAACAATAGGAGAGGGCTCACCTATATAAATATAACATTCTCTCATGTAATATATTTCCATGCCTATGTCTTTCCAAGTCTGGTGTGCATTGTTTTCTTTGTTGAATATTTACTGGTCCTACAGCTGATGCCTTTGCATTTTGTAGACTGACTTTAAGATTTTCCATATTGCACTAACTAGGCTCTTATCAATGTTGTACAGCCATGTAGCACTCACAGACATTAATTTTTTTTACTTTTCCATCCAAAAGCAGCAAGCAAATAATTGAAGTTATTGCAGCATAGTATTCCTAAGACAAACACCTCAAGAATTCTTCTAACAAATAAGCATCATGTTAGTAAGAACCTTGTTAAATTTTTATGGACCAAGTAGGTCTCAAACCTAGAACATCCAATTTGCTGCTAAGGTGCTCTTCCACTGATATTCTTGTCCATTATTGGTCCAGAATGTGAAATATTCTTCCAACACCACCCCTCCTGCCATACTTCAATGTTTGAGATTCCTAGCCTTCCTCTACTACCATAATATTTTCCACAGACCCCTTAGGACTATAAGCTAGGACATGCCATTTCTCGCTGAAATGCTCTACCACTAACTGATCATCCCTTTATGTACTCATCTCTTTATTTTCTGGAGTATGTAATAGTACACATCCAATCAAATGCCAGCAGTACCAGGCAATGGAATATGTCGTTCATCACATTCCACAAATAGGATTACCCAAAATTAATAGCATAATTCAGATGTCGCAACACATGGAACCTTAACAATATGATTTCCTGTCCTCCAACTGATACTGTGAACTTTATACACCCACACAAGATTTTCCACCTTGCACCAGCTGAACTCATATCAATAATTGACTGCCATTTAGTACTTGAGGACATTAATATATTTTCTGTCTATTTTTATCAAATTATTGAATCTTCTGCAGCATATATTACCTAGGAGTCATGACAAATACCTTAGAGCTCCTTCTACAAAAGAAGCATTAGCTTGGTAAGAACCTGGCATCAGTAACTGGCAATGGTTCATGTCACTTGTGGCATTCCATAAGTATGAAACACTTTGCCAAAACTTTATAGTGCTGGTGGAATGGAAAATAGCAACAGTCCTAACCTTGACAATGTGAATATGTTCGATCCAAATTCATAAATGATGCAAGTCAAGGAATACAGCATAATAAGATACATGGTTTAACTGTTTGAAATTTGAATGGACATAGCTCAAGCTATTGGTAGTAAATGGCTGAAAATCTGGGGGTTTAAGCAAAGCAAGTCAATTTACCATCATCTCATGTTTGATAATACTGACAGCTTTTACAGTGATTTTTGTTCAAACTACCATTTTGATTTTTCAGTAAATATATAAATGCAAATGCCAATAAGCTCCATAGAAAGATACATTTTGTGGTTAAAAAAGGAAAAGTAAGTTTTATTTTCATCTTCAGTTCAATGTGCTTTTAACGTGAATGATCACTGGTGCACACAATGATAAACAGAACATATTGGCTTCAAAAGTCTCTATAATCACAACCCAAACACCATAACATAGGCATTAACAATGTCTTCAGTGAAAAATCAACCCCTAAAATGCATTACAGCTTCAAATTGCACATACAAAATGAACATAAACTGCTTAACAACTCCCAGGAATGCTTGATTTACTGACATTAAGGATCTCTAAGATGAGAAAACAAAGAATCAACTGTTAATTAAATATAGAAGGGCAATATGTAAGAGATTTCAAATGACAAATTTTTGGTGAGTTGGAGAAGTACACACCTCATCTACAACAGCAACAGCAAACGCTTCTTGATAACGACTTAAGCCCGCAGTAAGAGATGCAATAAGGTGTACTTGACCGTATTTTCCCTTGTAAACCTTCATAAAACACTTTAAAACATATGGTTCACATTCACTCCAAGGTAGTTTACGAAGTTGACGACAGACATGCTCTATGGATTGTTTATCCAAGTCTGAAAAAAGCAATTTCCGAACATACTGCACCAAACAAAATATATATTTTATGTCATTTTACCACAAGAATGCAACCAGAAAACAAAAAAAGGATAAACTGTCATGACAAACTCGCATGTTTTTAAAAATCAAATGACAATACCTGATGCAAAGGAGGTCTAACTTTAGAAGTTCTTGCAGATCTTTCAGGTGGTTTACAAAGATAGTAAGCATTCTCAACCAGTGTACTGTGGCGGGCATCAAGATTTTTGACATTTTTCAGACGCATCATAATTTCCAGCATGTTTGCCATTCGTAAAGTTGTTTCTGGTGAGCGATACAAGAAACGACCACATGTTTCAAGTAAGTTGCAAGAAACATCTATATTATGATGTGTGAAGTCATCCAAACAGGCCTGAAAATGACACAAAATTCAAATTTTCATTCAATTATACAATAGCAGGCATCCAAGAAATAAAACTGAAGAACACCTTCCAAAATTAGATGAAGTTGAAATACAGTTTCAAGACATCTATGAAATCATTATGTACAGAACATTTACCTACCAAGGTTTTCATTTTAATTGAAATATGATAAGGGAATATATAACAAATTAAATTGCATGAGAGAATATTCAGATATTAATCATATCACAGAAAGGACAAGCAAATGTCTGAATCAAACACCATCTTCCATTATCTCAAGTAAGCTGTTTTATATGATATAAGGCAACCAGCAAAAACTATGAAGCTGAGCTCTCATAACTGGCTCTAACACATTGCTTGTACTCATACAACAGGTTATCATCACTGGAGATCCTACATATAATTGGGATAAGATAGCTACTAGACAGTCGTTATCAAAAAAAGTTTTAAGAGGATCCATCATCAAGAAAAGATTCAATGCTATCCACCAGTAGCAAAATCTCAAAATAATGTTTATTTCATCTATGTGGTAAGCAATTAATTAAATACTTCCCACTCACTGATGTTGAGATTATTGGGTATCAGTAAGACTAAATGAAATGCAGCTATAAAATAAGATCAACACGTTTGTAGTGGATATAGTCCATCTTCTTCACACATAATAAATTGGATCTATTGAGGATTTTTAATTAGAATAACAACCGTATCTACCTATTTTTTAATGTATCTTGAGCATGTTGCAGAGGATTCTTTCAGAATTTTGGATACTAAAGCCCTGATATGTTTATGAATTTTAAATATTCTATATTTAAAAACAAAAAGCTTTCAGTAATTTGGTATCACTTTCTAACACAAACACTTGTTTTCTGACAAATACTAGAGCAATTGAATCATTCTCCACTGACTGAGGAATTGGCAATTCCTTGCTTGGATTGGTAAGTAGACATACAAAACAGACCTTGCATTTTTCTGGCCTCAAGAGAGACTACGCAAGTACCTACTCTGTGACTTACCAAGATTCAAAAAAAAGAAAAAACAAAAATCCATTCGAAACAGAAAAATGCTGACATTAAAAGGTCTCTAATACATTAAAACAGTTAAGGTAAATGGAACAAACCTTTCCACTTTTCTCTCTCATTTTTCTTCAATATATGTTATAGGTTCTAAATTCAAAATCTAGAAAGGAAGAAAGATTAAAACCCTAGGTTTTAGTCCTTAATTTGGATGTACTCCTTGGATTTTTTTTTCGTTTTTAGAATGTAGATTCTTAAGTTAACCTTACTGCTATTTTTCCTCCCTTCAATGTAGGTTTTTACATTTTAATACGTTAAAGCCACATCAAAAAGGCCCTGCCTGAAAGAGTGGATTTTTAGGTGTGAAGAAAGGGCAACTTTTTTGCAACTGTGGTGGTGCAAAGTTTCTAAGAGGCATTAGTCACCTCAAGTACCACCTTTGCTGCATACTTGAACATGGCATGCCACTTAACAAAAACATTAAGCCAAAGGTTGTCATGGAGGTGACAGCTCAATTATGGAGCTTTTAAGGAAAGAGGCAAAAGCAAAAGAAGCAAATAGTTGCATTGTCTACACCTTATCCAATACAGAAAATCAATTCCGATATCATTAGGCCTAGAGTTCATCACTAAAGGAGATTTTATGTGCCAAGTAGTGTCCCCTGGTTCCCAATAGTCAGTGGAACAATGACCAATGTTTCTCTATGTTTGAGGGACTAGGTTGTGGTTTGAGCTAAGTTCCCAGTTGCAGTACGGGTGCAGGTACAGGTACAAGAACTCAGCACGACGCTACAGAAAAAAAAAAGATCCTTGGGTATGGGTACGATATATATATGTTCAAAATTACATATAAGAATAGTGATGCTCATAATTGCCAATAAATAGAATATTTAAATAACTCATTCATAATTTGCAAAAATGAGAATAATCAAGTCTCAAAATGTCATTACACAATGAAAATTCAAAATTACAATCAATATTTAATAGTCTTCATATTCTTCATCAAAAGCATCAAGGTCAACATTTGCTTCAATTTCATTTGAGTCACAATCAATTGGAGTACCACTTCCACTAGTTGTCACATATAGAAGTTGCCTCATACTTCGATAAGCTGCACAAATGTAGTATCTAAATCAGCATACTTAGGACTTTGATCCCAATTTTTTGTCACACCCTCATTGTATTCAAATGTCTTATGTGACAAGAGACAAAGTTTAGAGTGTACATAGACCAAATTCTCAGCTTTTTTTGCACTCAAACAATTATGCTTAATCGAGATGATGGAGTATGTACTCCAATTCCACTCAAGAAGAACTCGCAACCTATTGAATTTGCATACAACATTTATTATTTAATTTTATAAATACAAAACATAAATTATAAAATTATATTATTATAAAATATAATATATAGCATAATAGCATCGAATGAAAAACAAAAAAAATAAAAAATAAAAAGAATACTTGGGATAGAATTTTAATTGCAAGAGGCTGCAAGTAAATGGAGCCTTGACCATGTAGATAACACCAATCATGAGCATCTTTCCTATATTTGTCTCAAAGAGCGAAAACATCATGATTTCTTAAAGATATGAACTGGCCAAATTTTCTCAAGACAACACTTCGGATATCTTCATCAATATCCTTGTAAATGCAACCTTGTAGCCAGTACCAATCTCCTCATCCATATATGTCGGCACCCTCCTCGGCAATGAAAGTATCTCTTTGCTATAATACTTTGGCAACAAAGAAAATGCTAAGAGATGTTAAGGGGGTGATCATCTTGTTCTAGTGGTCAACGATAATCTTTTGCACACCTTTGAAAAATGTTTCCGTTGGGTCATGTTCCTTGGCTTCTATTATATTTCTTACACACACACACACACAATATATATATATATTGATCTTCTTTGTAGACACCAACCTACTACTTTTACAAGTCTTCTTTTGTAGGCACCAACCCACTGGAGA